>NW_021026049.1:680843-732485 GCF_004153795.1 Camellia sinensis
GCACTTCTTTTCAAAATCTGTTTCTCAAAACGATTTGCCGGATTTGGACTCTTTAGTTCAGATTTAGAACCGTGACACAAATCGAGTCCGAACTGTAGCGGGGTCCCTCGCGGACGTGTTACATACGTTCAGTTACATTTTAATCTTCAATCTCTTAATTGTTCCACTTTGTAGGGGTGTTTACAAATCGAATTGGTCCAGTTTTTGAATAACTAAGAACCGAACCAGTTCTTATGATTCCAAAAAAATTAAAATCATAGCCGGATTATTGAGGTTATGTAACCGGACTAAAACCGAATCATAAAAACCGATTTAGTTCGGTTCAGTTCTAAAAATTAATATAACGGAATATATATTATATATTTTATAATAATAAAAATACTAACAATAATTAACATAGTTGAGTTGGTTGAAACTTATTAATTCCATAGTCAAGTTTACCATTTAAATTTTGCTAACTACTTCTACACCCTTCTTTTATATATAAAAATATTAAAAAATAATAAATAAAAGTATCGCGGTTTAGTTCGGTTCAGAATCGTAATCGAAGTCTTAAAATCGCGAACCGGACCATTTCGAACGGTTCCACTATTTTTGGAACCGGAACTAGAATAAAAAAAAAAAAAAAGAGGACCAAATCAACGGTTTAGATCGGATTGAATCGGTTCACCGGTTCCACTGATTTTTGAACACCCCTACCACTTTGGTCCCAAAAGTATACGTTCTGTTACATTTAGTCTTCAATGTTTTAATTGTTCCACTTTGATTGCCAAAATATGTGATCTGTTACACTTTAATTCTTGATGTCAGTGCTGATCCAAATCAATAATAGGAGAACGAGTATTTTCTAAAATGATCAAATATATACATGGTCTAAAAAATATGCATGTTTATAATATTTTGGTTCTAAAAAGTGAAATTTGTTTCATTTTAGTCTCTAAATTTTGTACTTGCATTTTCTTTCCCAATCTTATAATTTTGTTACATTTTAAAAAAAAAATTAAAAATACCCCTCCTCCCATTATTAATTTTGAATGGTGTTGCTATTAGGGACAAAAGTGTAATAGATCGTATACTTGACGGACCAAAGTGAAAAATTAAAAAATTAAGGACTAAAATATAACGAAACGCTTACATTGGGGATCATTTGTCTTATTAATCCTATTTTTTATTTTAAGTTTAATTATCGAGGTGGTATTTTGTGTAAGGGGTATAATAGAGTGGTGTACCATTCTTTCTTGCATAACGATCGGTGTGATCGGAGTGAAATGGAAAACGTCATAGATTCTAAATAAATTATCAAATATTTTACTAAACCTTTCATATGGATGTGAGATTTATACACATATAATTTGTGTGAGTCCTACATCTATATAAGAAATTTGATAAAATATTTAATAATTCATTTGAGATACCTAACCAAACTTGAGTGAAATGTTACACATTTAATCCCTTAAAACTATACATTATAGTCTATAATGCAAGGTTATTTAATAATTTTATATTATTTTATGTATTTTCAGGAAGCTCGAGTCTTGTGCTAAATTTAATGCAATTCCGCAATAGCAGCCACTTTGCACAGCGTTCGGTAATTTGGACTTATCTCTCTTCTCATCCAAATTGAAGTGATTCAAGCTGCGTTAGAAAGAAGACTTAGGCTAAGTTTGGGAAGATTAAAAAAGTGTATTTTTTGTCTTTTTGGACTAAAAAATTGAGGTTAAAAATATGAATGTTTGGGTTAATTTTTTGACTTTTTATTGAAAAATGTGTAATAAAAAATTGTAAAAATTGATTTGTAGGGAAAAATTTGAATTGGGAGTTGTGCAGCCGTAATTGTTGACTTTTGATGAATAGTGTTAACTTTTTAACTTTTTGAGTAACTTTTTGACTTTTTGACTTTTTGAAAAGTACCCAAACTTGGCCTTAAAACGGTTACAACTATGTGTGAAATACAAATTGTCTAATTCCAACGTTTACTAGGTCAAAACGGGCTCATAATGCAAGCCCAAAAAGCTGAGAGAGTCCCATTCGAATTTACCTCTTTTATTTAGGGTTTCCTTTTATCTATCTATCTATCTATACTATTATAAAGTGAACACAAACTCTTATGACCATGGGTTTAAGTACGAGGACTCATACCACTTAAGCTAAGTACACATTATATTATTAATTTCATTATTATTATTTTTTATTCTTACTTATTTAAATTGCACACACGTCGTGTGTACCCCGCTAGTTATAAATAGATGTAAACACTCATATTTTGAGAGGGGGAGATCTGATATTTTTTAGAAGACGGCTTGTGGAGGCAGAAGAATTATTCAAGTTATTTGTATGCTCTTTTCCAGGTTTTTTTCATCAATATGTTTTCTAGATGCATGAGTAGCTAAATTTTTATCTGCTGAGGATGAAACCTCGTTAATGAGTATCACGTGAGTTCATGAGATTTGATTTTTCTATATGATATTTAATGATTAAATTGTTCTTTCTTCAAATCAGTTGATAAAGGTACAGATTCTGAATATGAGTTCAATCATGTTTTTCTCATGATTTAGGATTGTCTTAATCAATTGAATGCTTGGTTTATATTTTTAGAATTAAAATTGGATATTTAATGTGATTTGTTTTTAAACAGAACAGATACATTGAATGATTTAAAATTTCTTTACAATACTTGAATTGTTTATCTTTTGTGATAACAAGATTGATTTCTAAGATTATCGTGAGTAATTGGGTAAAAATTAATGATCATGAATATATGTTGATATAAATTAATGAGCGTGGATTCTGAAACCTTAGCCTCATTATTTTGATTACTTTCACTTTTTCCTATCAATTTATTTTGGATTTAATTATTTATTCGGTAAATATTTAGAATTAATTTTGATCAAATCATAAATTTGTTAACTAGGTTAGGGTTAAATTAAATTCAGATTAATTAGTTTTTCCATAAATCACAAGTTCCTGTGTGTTCGATCTCGCATTCGTAACACTATACTTCTATACAACAAGTTTTTGGCGCTGACGTCGAGGACTTGTATTAAAAAATAAAAAATAAAAATTTGAATTTGAATTAATTTTACCTTTCTACTAGTTATAGTTAGGAGCTTTATATAAATAAGTAATTAATTAATTAATTTTTTTTTTTTTTTACAAAAAGAAAAGAAAAGAAACGAAGAAGCAGTTGAGACCAACTTGCCGCAGCACCCACTCCGCCGCTTAAGCCTTGTCTATTGAAATAATAAACAACAATGATTTATCCCACTAAAAACATCACCACTAATAGCACTAATGCATTAAAAAAGTAAAAAAAAAAAAAAAAAACACAACTCCAAGACCAAAACATCACATCATTAATAACGGGACCCACTGCCACCTAATTAGTGGGAGCACCAATTAGTGCTCCCAAGTATTTTTCAATAACAAATAAGTCTAGGGTACAAGAAGCATAATAATAATAAATTAATTCACATATTGTTTATATTCAAACCCAACGTTGCCGTAAGTTTAGGATATTTCTATTTTTAAGAATTCTTGAAGGATTGACGGACATTTATTAGTATTATTATTTTTATTTATTTATTTATTTGATTTAATTTCATTTTTAACCTTGAGAATATAGGATTTAAAATAATAATAATAATAATAAAATTAAATATAAATTAAAAAAACGTAAAAAAATTTAAAATTTAAAATTTAAAAAATAAATAAATAACAAAAAAAATAATAATAATTTTTTTAATCAAGTGTTTGGTGTGTGCTTAATTGTTCGCAAAATTTAGAACTAGTGCCTTTTGATCCTGAAATCGAAAGAACATTTAAAAGAAGGTTAAGAAAACAAATAGTCACACAATAAATTGTCAGACATGGGAGAAATTACTGAAAATACTAAAGAGCCCAAAGCTCTTAGGGATTTATTTTCACCCATAACCATGAATCCTCCTTGCATAGTGCTGCCAGCAACGAATGCAATCGAGCTAAAACCACACATAATCCAACTCCTTCCTACTTTTTATGGGTTAGAGAAGGAAGATCCTTACACAGGAGCTTCCTGTCACGAAATTTGTTTCTAAATTTTTTTCAATGTCCAAAACTAATGCATTAAGAAGAGAAATTTCTGATTTTATCGGGAAGAACATGAGAAATTTTATGAGAGTTGGGAAAGATTTAAAGACATTATTTTAAGGTGTCCCCACCATGGTTTTGAGACATGGAGATTTGTGCAATATTTTTATAACGGTTTGACTCAGTCACACCATCACATGATTGAGTCCATGAATGGTGGTTGAAGGGGCTAAATGCAAAATGGGGCAGGTCCAAGCCTTGGGCCGGCCCAATCTGACAAAGCCCAAATCCAAGGGGGTCAGATGAGTATGTGGACAGACCAGTTGAGCCCAACTTCATGATCAACAGTCCGCCCAAGTCCTCCAGCACTTGGGCCCAGCCCGTAGCGGAAAGGCTAGCCCAGCCGTAGTGCTGGTCTGGGCCGAGCCGCGGAATGGAATTTATGGGCCAAACAGATAATGGTCCAACCCCTCTCCATGAATGATCCTGAAAAAGGCCGAGGTGAGGCACACCAGTACCGAACTGAAGTACATTGGTACCGAGCTGGAGAAACCTCACAAGGAAACGTAGGAGCTGTGAGCGCAAGCATGTGCAGGTTGCCACCTCAGCTGGTCCCCCATACCTAGAATCACGGAAGTCGTTGAGCCAAAGGAATGTGGTTTGTTATCAACATGCCTACAATGAGAATATGCAATCAATGGCAACTACCAAGTGGTCCCCTACCTGGAGCAATGCAAAAAGGACACCTGGCAGCCTTTACACTCCATGAACTCACCTTGAGAAGCAAGTAAAGAACACTATATATACAACATGAACTTCACATTGAAGAGGGGGGAACTATTAAAAATCTGAACCACACTAACATACAGAAAAAACCCTATATACACTCCTTCTCCGATCGCTAATTCCCACACCGGAGGGGTTATCCGGCCAACCCCGGCCGGGCAGCTCTAACGGTGCTTCTCGTGGCAGGAACCCCAGTCCCTAGATAGTCCAACTGAGCGCGGAGCCTCGATCCACTTTCATCTAGTGCGGAATCCAGTACGCACAATTGGTACGGTGAACGTGGATCATTTTCGCCTCTAAGCTCTGCATTCAGTTCCGGCAATGGGGATTGAGGACGTTCCGCCTTCATCACATACTCCTCAGACGGAGAAGACGAAGGACAAAGGTTTGGCACTCCCGACAGTTCTGCAGGAGCAAACTGGAAAAAACAATCGAACCCCCGAATCTGTCGAGCATCGATTGCCTTTCGCCGGAGGTTCTTCTCATCATTTCCTCTAGAAAAGGATTATAGAGATCGAATTATAGATTCCATGGGAATGGAGATACAGGAATTGAAAGCCCAACTTAAGAAGGTGTTAGGTGATCCAACGGAAAAGAAGACGGAAGCAGAGCCCTCTCGTTTGCAACGAAGGAGCTCGTCTAGAGAATTGCCAGTGAAGAAATTCCCCAGGAATGACTCCGGGCAACGAAGCCAACCAATCCCAACACAAAGCGAAGCGGCAAGTAGCCACACCCGTGGGTCACGCCGGAGGAGGGCCAAGAGGCAGAAGACGGGTAGTCAACAAACTGAATACCCTCCTCAGGACCTTCGCACTTGCTGATTGGCAATAGGCAGAACGAGCAACATCGGGATCATCTGGACCGTACCGTTCACCAGAGAGAGCATCGAGCGCTGGACAGACTCGTCTCTTCGACATTCTCTCCAGAGATTGAGACCATGAGACCTCCAAAGAAGTTCACTCCACCAAAGTTCACTTCCTACGATGGGAAGTCGGACCCTCTGACACATATTAGCCATTTTAAACAGATGATGTCCCTCTAGAGCAGAGATGAGGCACTGATGTGCAAAGTCTTTCCATTCAGCTTGGGAGAAACCGGACTCCGATGGTTCGATCGACTCCCTGCTGGATCAATTCATGGTTGGAAGCAGCTCTCCGAAGAGTTCCTGGCCAAGTTCGTCTCCAATACTAAGATCCCAAAAGAGCCGGATACACTATTCGGCCTCAGGAATGACCAAGAGGAAACGCTGCGCAGTTACGCTAGAAGATACTGGGAAGAGTATAACGATCTGGAAGAAAATGTGTGCAGCGAGCAAATGGCCGTCATGTCCATCAAACATGGTCTGCTCCCGGAAAGTTAGCTGAGACAATCACTTACCACGCGCCCGGCCACAACTTTGAAAGACTTGCGCGCCTGGATTGAGCAGTATGCTCGTCTCGAAGACGATCAGATCTCCATTGAGGTAGTGTCAGCAGAACAAGCAGCCCGACAGAAGAAGAAAACGGATCGAGGAGAACACCGAGGGATTGCAGTGAATGAGGTAGATAAGTCCAGATCCCACGAAGCCGTTGTGACTGTGTTCAAAGAGCCAATCTATTGAATCCGGGAAAAGATCAAGAGAGAACCCTTCTTTGTTTGGCCGCCGAAAATGTTGGGAGATCCAGCTCGGCGCAATCAGAAGCTCAGGTGCACCTACCACCAAGATAGGGGACATGACTCAAAACTGTAGGGCACTGAAGCAACATTTGGAGGACCTGGTGGCAGCTGGGCACGTAAGGGAATATATTGATCAGGGTAAGGAAGTGGCCGAGCTAGGGAACCCACCTCCAGAAGCGAATATTGAGCATCCACCCCGGATGATAATAAATGTGATCCATGGGACAGCGGCTCAGAAATCTGAGGAGGCACTAAAGGAGGAGATCGCTAAGGCTGCACAAATTCAGCAAATTATGTCAGTGGAGCCGACATCGAAAAAGGTGCGTACCGTGCCTAAATCCCCCATGTGCACTGTTTCATTTACTAGCAAAGATTTAGAAGGCATACAACACCCACATACTAATGCATTGATTATAACTGTTGGGATTGGGAAACGATTTGATGTGAAACGAGTCCTAGTAGATCAGGGCAGTGCAGCAGACGTACTGTATTATGATTTGTTCAGAAAGCTCAGCCTCTCCGAGCAGCATCTCACCCCAGCGGCAGCCCCGCTGGTCGGTTTCAATTCACAGCAGCAGGAATGGCCGCTCGGCAGAATAGTATTGCCAGTCGTAGCGGAGACAAAAACCCACCAGATAGAATTCTTGGTTATTAACACACCTTCCCCTTATAACGCCATACTTGGCCGCCTGTGGATTCACCGAATGGAAGCAGTCCCTTCAACCTATCACCAGCTCATCCATTTCCCAATGGAACACGGAGTAAAGAAAATCTCTGGGGATCAAGTTGCGTCCAAACATTACTTCATGGCAGCATTAAAGGCAAAGCAGCTCTGCAATCGGATACAGACGGTAGAAGTGGCCGGACAACCAGTCTTGGAAGATGTGGGGGGAACTCCAAAGGAAAAGATGGTCGAGGATTTGGAGAAAGTCTTGGTGAGAGAGGACGACCCGGAAAAGTACTTCCTTATCGGTACCTCGCTAGGCGCTAATGAGAAACTTCAGTTGCTGGAATTGCTGAGGGAAAATATTGAGGTATTTGCGTGGTCAGCATATGATACTCTAGGGTTGGACCCAGAATTTTCTTGCCACAAGTTCAACATCAATCCTTCAGCTCGACCCATCGTACAGAAAAGTCGAAGATCCTCAGTTGAGCACACCGAAGCAGTAATTGCCGAAGTCGAAAAACTCCTGGCCTTAGGAGCAATCAGAGAAGTTCAGTACCCGCAGTGGCTGTCTAACACAGTTATAGTCAAGAAGAAGAACGGAAAATGGAGAGTTTGTGTCGATTTCACTTGCTTGAACAAAGCCTGCCCTAAAAATAGTTTTCCGCTGCCTCACATTGATCAGCTAGTAGACTCAACAGCAGGACATGAGCGCATGAGCTTTCTGGACGCTTATAGCGGTTACCATCAAATATCACTGTTCGGTCCGGATCAAGAAAAGACAGCGTTTATCACCCCGAGGGGGATTTACTGCTATAGAGTAATGTCGTTCGGCCTCGAGAACGCCGGGGCAACCTACCAGCGAATGATCACTCGGATGTTCAAAGACCAACTGGGGAAAACCATGGAAGCCTATATAGATGATATGGTAGTAAAAAGTAAGTTCGCTGCAAACCACCTTACCGACTTAGGAGAAGTTTTTGGCATCCTGAAAAACCACCAGCTTCGCCTCAATGCCTCGAAATGTGCCTTCGAGGTAGGAACAGGGAAGTTCTTGGGATACATGGTCACTCACAGAGGAATTGAAGCGAATTCGGATCAAATCAGGGCAATACAGGATCTCGAAGTGCCAACAAAGTCTAAGGAACTGCAGAAACTAGCCAGAATGGCGGCCGCACTGAATCGGTTTATCAGCAAATCCTCAGATCGGATGAAGCCCTTCTTCCAGCTCTTGAGGAAAAAGGCAGCATTTGAATGGAATGGCGAATGTACCGAAGCACTGCAGAGTCTCAAGAGATACCTCAGTACACCCCCTCTACTATCCACACCAGAACCGGGAGAGGAGTTGTACCTCTATCTAGCAGTCTCAGATCACGCTGTGAGCGCAGTATTAATTCGAGAAGTTGACAAGGAACAGAAACCAGTATATTATGTTAGCAAGACTTTACTAGATGCCGAGACACGGTATCTACCACTGGAAAAGTTAGCTTACGCGCTGCTTATCGCCTCAAGAAAGTTGCAACATTACTTCCAGGGGCATACCATTAACGTCCTCACTGAATTCCCCTTCAGATCTGTATTCAGCCGAGCTGATTTCTCTGCCCGAACAGCAAAGCGGCCTGTAGAACTTGGTGAGTTTGACATTCGGTATCAACCTAGAACAGCAATCAAGGCCCAGGTCTTAGCGGATTTTGTTGCAGAATTTACTCCCACCCAGAGTACCGAACCGCGAGTTCGGCACAGGTGCCATGCGCCACCGAACAAGGAAAACCCAGCGCTTCGGAAGCATGGAAACTCTTTATTGGAAACATCTGGCAACTCTACGTCGATGGTTCGTCCAATAACCGAGGCTCGGGGGCAGGAGTAATTCTTATTTCTCCAGAAGGGTTTATCTGGGAACAGGCACTCAGGCTAGGCTGGAAGGCTTCAAACAACGAGGCCGAGTACGAAGCATTATTGGCTGGCTTGCGTAGTGCCGAACACTTCAGTGCAGAACAGCTTCTTGTTTTCAGTGACTCACAACTAGTGGTAAACCATCTTTCCGGGGTCTATGAAACTCGAGATGAAAGAATGGCTATATACGCAGGCAAGGCTAGAGACCTACTCAGAAAATTTCAATCCATACGGGTGGAACGAATCAATCAGGACAAAAATAGCCACGCAGATGCTCTGGCATGCCTAGGCTCATCAGTGGACACAAAGGATGCCAGAAGAGTTTGGGTTAAGTTCGTACCAAAACCAAGTATTGCATCTCCAGTCCTCTGCAACAACTTAGAGCCGAGCTGGATGGATCCAATATTGGTCTTTTTGAAATCTGGTAAACTCCCCAAAGACAGAAAGGAAGCCAACAAGATCAGGCATAAATCAGCTCGATTCTGGATCTCACCGTCTGGGAAGCTTTACAGACGTTCCTACCATGGCCCCTGCCTCCTATGTATGCATCCAAATCTCGTCGAGAATGTTCTCTACGAAATTCACGATGGGATTTGTGGATGCCACGTTGGCGGAAGGTCACTGGCGCACCGAGCCCTAACTCACGGGTACTGGTGGCCACGAATGCAGCAAGATGCACAGCAGTACGTGCAAATGTGCGACAAATGTCAGAGGTTTGCTCCACTCATTCATCAGCCAGCCAAAACCCTCACTCCACTCACCAGCCCATGGCCCTTCGCGCAATGGGGCCTGGATATTGTTGGACCATTGGTGCGAGGCACTGGGCATAGGCGATTCTTCATTGCTGCGACCGTTTATTTCACCAAGTGGGTTGAAGTTGAGGCACTGGCAAACATCAAAGAGGCAGACACAAAGCGGTTTGTTTTGAGAAATGTGGTAGTACGTTTCGGCATTCCGCGGGTACTCGGATACTGATTGCAGACAACGGAACGCAGTTCGATGGTAAGATCTTCAGGAAAATTTGTGCCGACCTCAGAATCGAGTATAGGAACTCTTCTCCAAGGTACCCGCAGAGCAATGGTCAGGCAGAAGCGTCGAACAAAACTATCATCAACGGAGTGAAAAAACGGCTTGAACATGCCAAAGGCAAATGGGTCGAGGAGTTACCACACGTATTATGGGCCTACCGAACTACAGCACGACGCCCCACAGGAGAAACACCTTACTCTTTGACCTATGGAATGGAGGCCATCATCCCACTCGAAGTAGGTCTCCCAACCCTTCGGTCTGAATTATTTGAAAGCTCCAGTAATGAGGAATCTATCGCGCAAGCACTGGATATGGCAGAGGGTCGAAGAGAGGCAGTGCTGATCAGACTTGAAGCGTATCAACAGCATCTCATCAGAAGTTTTAACCAGAAAGTTTTCCCAAGGCAATTTATATCAGGAGAATTGGTTTTGAGGAAAGTCATGGATCACAAACGGCTGCCTGGCGAGGGCAAACTTGGGCCGAACTGGGAAGGTCCCTACAATATCACAGCCGTAGTTGGAAATGGAGCTTACTACTTAGAGGATCTGAATGGCAAAGCAATACCTCGGCTCTGGAACGTAGCAAACCTCAAGAAATACTACCAATAGAGTCATTCCCCAACCTCTTTATCAGGAGGTAAAGGCACTTATTTGTTGACCAATACAAATGTTTTCCCACTCCTCTCAAATTTATCCAATTCTTGTAATTAATTTTGATGTTTATCAAACGGAATTAGCTTTGGTTCTTACCAAACGGAATCAGCTTTGGTCTTTACCAAACGAAATTAGCTTTGGTCTTTACCAAACGGAATTTGCTTTGATGTTTATCAAACAGGATTAACTTTGGTTTTAACCCAAATGGTTCAGTTTCAGAACGACTGAACGGAATTTAAATTTGGTTAGCATTCAAACATGCTAAGTGGTATAGCTTGGTGGAAAATGTTTGGCAACTGAATTGGAATTTAGCCAAGTGGAATTGCTTGGTGGAAACCGCACTAATGCATCTTAAGTAAACATCTCTATTTAGCCAAGTGGAATTGCTTGGTGGAAACTGCACTAATGTATCTTAAGTAAACACCTTTATTTAGCTAAGTGGCATTGCTTGGTGGAAACTACACTGACATATCCTAAGCACACATCTGTGCACCTACAAAACTTCTTAAGTATCAGCACAACAACACTTCAGTATTGATTCAAACAAGCAGAGTTGGAACAAACTCAACTGAGCTACGTCAAGAGCAAACTTCTAGCATCAGCCTTACTCAGCTCCAGCTGGGGGCAAACTCTTGTTTTCTTAAAAAACCTACCTGGACTTGAGTAAGACATCTCTCTTTGCATTTCTCTCATTCAAATGCACTTATACTATCAAAGTTGAAACAGACTCAAGCAGTTCCATGCAAGGGACAACTCTTCAATATCGATCTTACTTAGCTCCAGGTGGGGGCAAACAATTGTTTCCTTTCGAGACCAACCTGGACCTAAGTAAGACCCACTTACAAACTCAAATCACAGCCATACCACGTATCCGTTAACCACGCCGACCACTAGTTCGGCCCCGAGGTCCCAACAGTGCTCGGCCGGGGGCAAGTAAGTGCAGTGCCACACAGAGCATTAGTTCGGCCCCGAGGTCCCAATAGATCTCGGCCGGGGGCAGGCTGTACAGAATCAGACCGAACACCTATTCGGCCCAAAGGACCCAACAGAGCTCGGCCGGGGGCAAGTAGTATAGAATACATTCAGACATCAAAGCCAAACAACATCAAATTGCAAAGTTCAAAGAGAAAATCATATCATCCAAGCAAAGGGCACAAAAGGCCTCACAACCAGCAGCAAAAAACAAAAAGGAAAACATTGTCTTCACCAAAACAGAAAAGCAAAAAGTTCAAATTCTTTCAATATCAATTTCCATCAACAGTGGGCAACTTAGGAGCAGCATCAGCAATTTTGTCTAGGCCATCTGCAGGAGGAAAAGTAGAGGAAGCTCCAACTTCCTGAGAAATAGGAGCCACCTTAACGACATCTCCCGTGGCTTCGGTCTCTGGGGTCTCAACCCTTTCAACGTCCACCGTTTCAGTGGCAACATTCATGCTCTGGGTCTTGCTTACGGAATCATCTTCTGGGGAAACATCGTCTGGCAAAACAGCAGAGGCAGGAGTAGTCTTCAAACCCAAGGATTTGGAAGGAACAAGGACATCATGATACAGAGAAGAGCCTTTAGGAACCATCGCAGCGGCTAGGGCACTTGTCCAACCCTTCACAAAAAGCTTGTCTCGCAACACTAGAACCTCCTCCTTGTACGCCGCCCCAGCTTCATCCCAGCCTTGTTGCCAGTGCTTGGCCTCCTGTGCAGTACGCTCGGCAGCCATCACAGCAATAACGGCCTCCAGTTCGGCCACCTTCCCCTCGAGTTGAGCCTGTGTCTCAATGGCAGCCTCCTTCAATTGTTCAGCAGAAGCGACAATCTTGTTCAAACGAAAGGCTTCCCTCTCAGCGGTTCGGCGTCCTTCCTTCTCTAACTCCAAGTTTACCATCAGTCTCTCAACATTCATTGCGGCCTCCAGTACGGCCCTTTCCAGCTCTTCAGCACGGGTGATGGACAGGTGCATTCTCTGGATACACTGCAAAGGACGACAAGGAACTTAGAAAAAAGGAAGACAGCAATACAACAGTGAAGTTAAGCAAAGCGAAGAAAACAATTACAGCAGTCATCATTTGAAGGGTCCCCTTCAAGATAGGAATGTCACGAGGCCCATTATGGTCAGCCATATCAACCGGCATCAACAAAAACTTGGTCAAACTAAAGGCAAAATCCTGTGAAGTGACAACTGAATCAGAGGTGGAAATGGGTCTGCCCTCATACGATATCGGCGGCTCTCATTTCTCAAAAGTATCATCCTCAGCAGGATCCTGAGAAGCTTTCCTCACCACTGCTTTGCCAGTTTCCTTTCTCCTCTTTTTTGCTCGTGCAGCGACTAAAGCCGAGGGCTCGGCAGCAGTTACAGGGGTCCCAGAAGCTCCAACTTCCATCTTTACCTCCATGAGACTCTTTATCTCGGTCTTTTCCAGAGGGGTTTGCAAAGTGCCAGAGGCTCCAAAGGCCTCGGCCTCCAAGTCCACCACCACCCTTCTCTTTGCCACAGACCCGCTCCCTGCGAAACTGGGGGCAGGGGAGGGCGCTCTCTCAGGAAATGCATCTTGACTACTGCAACATCTCGGGACCAGCGGGGTGAGAGACGTGTCCGTCTCGGTATCAGAGTCCAAAAGGGCAGCAGCAAGCCTCGCCTTCTTTGGAATAACAGAACAGTAAGTAGACTGGTAGTCCAATAACTCGAGTGCAGATCTCTTTTTATACCTCAAGGCAGCCTTGATGGCTTCAGCATTCTCTCGATTCGGCCTCCGTTGGAAACGGGAGGACTCTGCAAAAAGAAAGCAACCCATCAGAGCGATATTCAAGATAAAATAAGAAACACCAAAGGCATTAGAAGGAGAGGCCCAAACCTGGGTAGCCGTCTTTCTGTGGCATCCGTTCAGACTGAAACTCAGTTCCGGCGGGGAACTCCCAATTTCCACCAACTTGCAGGAAACGGTGCACTAACGGGTCAAGAGGAAACCGAACCCCTCCCTCGACTATTGCCGCGATGGGAAAGGCAACGGTGTTCCTCGTACCCATACGTTTGGCGTCTACTTTCGCCAGTGAGAAGGTAACGTCATGAGGAATATTGTAATCCAAACGGAATATAGCCATGGCCTCGGGGGTGTCAACCAAGGAACGGAACTTCCCCATTCGACTAATCTAGTGGGACAGAAGTAGGATTCAGATAACAGGATATGGGACACGGATAGCAAGTAGGCAAGATGAGATGATTAAAACACAAAGGGGAAAGAGAAGAAGAGTCATAAGAGGACTTACAGAGATTACAGCGGCGATAGCAAAGCAGGATCAGCGGCGAAGAAGCCCAAGCGGAGCACCGGCGAGATCGGTCCAGAGGAATGGGAAGAGGCTCTCTCTCTTTCTCTCTCTTTGGAACTCACTAGAGGAATGAGAAAATCAAATCAAGGGATTTGAATTGATAACCTGAGCATTTATTACACCAGTCGGTGTGCAGGAACACAAATCATGACCTTCGGTATGGAGTCGACGCATTATCTCTGCACGCCCATCGCACGTTGCCACGTGTCGCATGAAAGGACGCATGCAGGAATTGTGTGTCAGGATTGAACCGTCACCAAGGCCGAACTGGGGAGAAGCCAAAATGATGCGACGCTTGGAAGGCAGAACAATAGCTCCCCCCAAGAGGAACCTTAGCGCGAGTTAGGGGGCAAATGAAGGGGCTAAATGTGAAATGGGGCAGGTCCAAGCCTTGGGCCGGCCCAATTTGACAAAGCCCAAATCTAAGTGGGTCAGATGAGTATATGGACAGACTAGTTGAGCCCAACTTCATGATCAACAGTCCGCCCAAGTCCTCCAGCACTTGGGCCCAGCCCGTAGCGGAAAGGCTAGCCCAGCCGTAGTGCTGGTCTGGGCCGAGCCGCAGAACGGAATTTATGGGCCAAACAGATAATGGTCCAACCCCTCTCCATGAATGATCCTAAAAAAGGCCGAGGTGAGGCACACCAGTACCGAACTGAAGTACATTGGTACCGAGCTGGAGAAACCTCACAAGGAAACGTGGGAGCTGTGAGCGCAAGCATATGCAGGTTGCGACCTCAGCTGGTCCCCCATACCTAGAATCACAGAAGTCGTTGAGCCAAAGGAATGTGGTTTGTTATCAACATGCCTACAATGAGAATATGCAATCAATGGCAACTACCAAGTGGTCTCCCACCTGGAGCAATGCAAAAAGGACACCTGACAGCCTTTACACTCCATGAACTCACCTTGAGAAGCAAGTAAGGAGCACTATATATACAACATGAACTTCACATTGAAGAGGGGGGGAACTATTAAAAATCTGAACCACACTTACATACAGAAAAACCCTATATACACTCCTTCTCCGATCGCTAATTCCCATACCGGAGGGGTTATCCGGCCAACCCCGGCCGGGCAGCTCTAACGGTGCTTCTCATGGCAGGAACCCCAGTCCCTGGATAGTCCAACCGAGCGCGGAGCCCCGATCCACTTTCATCTAGTGCGGAATCCGGTACGCACAGTGGTAGTTTCTTAAGTCTTAGGGATGATGTAGGTTATGAGTTTCTTGATAAATTATCTGACAGCTCCCAGCAATGAGATTTTACTTCTCATAGAGAAAAATTAGCTTCTTCATCTAAGAGAGGAGGGTTGTATGAAGTAAAAGACGATTCTGAGATAAAAATAAAATTAGATAGCCTTACCTGAAAAGTGAAGGCACTAGTTTTGAATAAGACTATGGAATCCGCCAATCGAGTTCATAGTAATGCGTGTTCTATATGTGCTAGTCCTATGCATACCACAGAGATGTGTCCATCTATGGTTGGTTATTCAGGCTATTATTTTGATCAAGCAAACGCGTTGAATAACTATGGAAAACCATTGATTAATCCCTTTTCAGAGACATACAACCCCAATTGGCGAAACCATTCAAATTTCTCTTGGAAACAGAATCAACCTCCCTTGAATGTAGGTGGACAACCTTTACAATCGAATAATCAATTTCCACCAGGTTTTTGTCCTCCTACCCAATCGTTTCTTAATCAACCTTTTCCTAATCCACCTACTGCCCCTCGAGCTAATTTTCAGTTTGCTGCACCACAACAACAAAATTCATCCTTAGAAAACACTCTAAAGACATTCATGCAACTGACTGGTCAATCCATAGTAGAAATTTAAAAACTCCACTCACTTGAACACGCAAGCTATCGTCAAATTAGAAAATCAAGTTTTTTAGTTGCCAAATAGTTAGTTTTGGCTACTAAAATTATTTAGTCATCGAATGAAAAATAAATAAAAAAATACTTTTATCTTTTTGTCGGCAAAAATCTATTTTTAGCAACTAAAAAAGTGTTAGTCGCAAAATAGTTAGTTTTGGCTACCAAAATTATTTAGTCACCAACTGAAAAAAAAAAAATTACTTTTTATCTTTGGCGACTAATTGTATACTTTATCATTACTTATTCTTGTGTCCTTATATTTTCTGTATTAATTTCATTTGGTTTAACTTATTAAAAAAGCCCTCAATATAATTGTGTTAAATTTGTAGATTTTTTTTTTTTAATATCAAAAAGATCAGTATAATTTATTCTTTATTTTGTTTCACTTGTTTTCTTTTATATAGGAGTTTCTATTTTAAGATAATTTTATTAGGTAGATTGACATTTATAAGAGTTCATTTTCCCATTCTTGTGTTTTTCTCCTAATTCAACTCTCTTTAGGGAGAATTGAACTTATGATCTCTCCGTAGGATTAAACCTTTAGAAGAGTCATGCTTATATAAACCCATTTGGAAAACAAGTTTTTTTTAGTAACTTTTTGACTAAAATGTGAGGTAAAAAAAAATAACAGTAATGATACGCACACAAGGAACCAGATACAGAACCAAACACATAAATTGTTCATCCGAACGATCGGCCGAACAGCTGGCCGGATGACAAGGTGGTTGACCACGGCTATCATCTTGTCAATCACGGTTGTCTTCTCATCAACCACGACTATCATCTTGTCGACTGAGGTTATCATCTTGCCATCTTGTCTAGTGCTTGGTCATTGGGCCGGTCATTCAAATGAACAATTTCTGTATTTGGTTTTGTGCTTAGTCCTATGCATTCGTAACATTATTGAAAACATCATTCAAATGAACAATTTATGTATTTGGTTTTGTGCTTGGTCCTATGCATGCGTAACATTATTAAAAACATAAATAAGTTTGAAAATGACTTTTTAACTTTTTAGTAAAAAAATTGTATAAAATAGAGTGAATGAAAAAAAAAAAAAAATTTGACTTCTTTATGAGTTAAATTTTTTTAACTTTCTAGTATTTTTTTAACTTTTCCACTGAAATCAACACTTCCAAGCGTGGCTCTCTGTTAGGGGGTTCAATTGATACATTTTTGTAATTAAGGAGTTTATTTGTGCATTTTCTTAGTTTACAGATAGCATTATTGTATATATAGATATTTTCTCTTATCTTATAAATAATTTATTTATTTATTTAATTTTATTTTTTTAACAACTCTTATCCTACTCAGCAAAAAAAAGAAAAAACAAAACAAAAAAAAAAAAAACTCTTTATCATCTTGATGCCCTCTTTTTTTAACCGTTGGCCATTTGGTTGAATTTTTTTTTCTTGTACTACAAATTCAGTTTTTTTTTTTCATTATATATATATATATATTTTTTTTTTGTTTGTTAGTGAATTTTATAAATATTTATTTTTTAGATGCACTTTTTGTAGATATACTTAAAAAAATATAATATCAGTGAAACTTTTTTTAAAAAAGGTTCAACAAATACAAAGAATATTAAAAAATAAATTAAAAAATAAATTTTAATACATTTTCGTATTTTATTGTATTCAATAATTTTTTTAAAGATTTTTGTATAAATTTTATACTTTTTAGTATATCAAGATTAAATGGATTTAAAAATTTAAAAAAAAAAACTTGATTAAAATATTTTTAAAAATTACTAAATATAAAAATACAAATTAAAAACTCAAAAAATTATTTTTAAAAATTCCAAACAGTAACTAGTTCACCTCCCGCTTATTGTACTTTGCACCTCTTAAATATTTTTAAAAATTCCAAAAATAAAAAATTACTTTTTATCTTTGGTGACTAAAAATTTAAGCTTGTGAAAACCCCACATTTAATTATTCTTAAAAGAAAATAAATAAATTAATTAATTAATTAATTTTGTCTACAGTCTATCTAAATTGTATTTTAGTGTAAAAGTTAGTTTTAAATTGACTCAATTAAGAATAATAATTTTGTGAGTGTTCAATATTTGTTGTTTATAAATTATTTTAATTAGGATTCAATATAATAATTATTCTTACTAAATACCTTAGTTAAAAATCTTAGTAAAAAACCCCCAAAAAAAAAAAAAAAAAAAAAAAAAAAAAAAAAAAAAAAAAAAAGAGGGAATCAAACCTTTGCAGAAATTTGGTAGATGCTTTCCACGTGTTGATTTGCATGCTTGTTTAGGGAAGAAGAGGTAATGATGCTCTTGGAATTGAGAGAAAGAAAACTTATAATGAAGAGAGAGAAAGAGAGAGAGAGAGAGAGAGAGAGAGAGAGAGAGGGAGATTTGTGCAACAAGCATTGTATATATATATGCATGCAAGTCTTCATTGTCTATAGGGTGCATGCAAGCATTCGGAGAGAAAAAAAAAAAAGAAGAGAGAAATCCCTGAAGCAACCAAGCTAGTGGTATGAGAGGAAGAAGAGTAGGAGATTAAGGAAGCCAAAATTCTCAACCATTTTGTCACCCTACAACTAAGTAAGAAAACCTTCTCAACCCTCTCATTTCTTTTTATTAGTGAAACTTTCAGATTACTTCCTTGTGATTAAAATGACTACTCATAAATAGAAATGAAAGGGTTGAGAAGGTTTTCTTACTTAGTTGTAGGGTTTTTTGAGCTTTCTACGAATTTATACAAATTTTTAACTAAATCTGAAACTGTGTTGAGAATAATCTGTTTTGAATCTGCCATCATGTTTACCCGAATTGTTAGATAATTTTACACTCAACATTTCGAGATGATTTCTTCTACAAAGTTGTTGGTAATGATGTCTAGTTTATCCAGAAATTTTTGGAAACACTTTTTGAGCTTTCTACGAATTTATACAAATTTTTAACTAAATCTGAAACTGTGTTGAGAATAATCTGTTTTGAATCTGCCATCATGTTTACCCGAATTGTTAGATAATTTTACACTCAACATTTCGAGATGATTTCTTCTACAAAGTTGTTGGTAATGATGTCTAGTTTATCCAGAAATTTTTGGAAACACTTTTTGAGCTTTCTACGAATTTATACAAATTTTTAACTAAATCTGAAACTGTGTTGAGAATAATCTGTTTTGAACCTGCCAGCATGTTTATCCGAATTTTTAGATAATTTTACACTCAAAATTTCGAGATGATTTCTTTTACAAAATTATTGATAATGATGCCTAATTTATCTAGAAATTTTTGGAAACAATTTTGAGCTTTCTACGAGTTTATACAAATTTCTAACTAAATCTGAAACTGTGAGACAGATTTTACCATGTATTTGAAAATTTATTTTAAATTCTATACTAAGCCAAATCTGGTAATTCCTAACTAAAAGATGAAATTTGAGAAGTCTAGTTTCACGATAAATTTTTAGATTATGGGTTTGATCTATAAATTTAAGCATGGAATTAATGTAAGGAAATGTGACAAATCTGTGTCATAAACACCCTTGGAAATTGTTTAGAATTATTTATAAGTTATTTTTGGAAAACTCCAATGTAACATACTAAAAAATTTCTTAGTGTATTTTTTTCAAACATAACAACTTAACACTGTAAAAAAACTCATTTGTATATTTTTCTCAAACATAACATTCTAATGCAACATATGTACGAAATTAAGGGTTGACGGTCAATACCGGTTGTTCAGGGTGAGCCCTGGTTTTGAGAATTCTCACATAAATTGGGTTGCGAAACTCTAAGATGGCACGGGACTTATTTGACCCCTTTTCGGTATTCGGTTTTGGAATAAGGGTGGATATGCAGATGGCACACAAGAAAGTTACTTACCCCTGGCAGACCGTTTCCTTGGGGCAGACCACGGATGCCACTACTTGGGTATATAACTCCGGATGTGGACATCCCTGGTAGTTACGGTTGGTAACACTTAAATATTTGACCAAGGGAGGGTTTCAAATTAACCGTTGCCATGCTTAGTAGTTGGTAAGTTAAATCTCTTTGGTGAGATTTTGAGTGTCACCTAATTTATTAAAATTACTGAAATTATTCTAATGGTTGTAATTTCTGTGTATAATATATTGTTATCTCATGTTTAGAATATTATTATTTTTCTCTTAAAAAGAATGGTAGGTTAGTTACGTTTTCTTACTGTGTTGCAAAACTCATGGCATATATTTTGTTGCCCTGGCGTTTCATGCCAGATTATGTCGAAGAAGGGACAGAGGCTGAAATTGGAGCTGCTGCCAATATCGAACCTTGGCTGACTTAGAGTCAAGATTTTATCAAAATAAAATCCTGTTATCCCTTGTATTAGGATTTAACTACGTTGTGACGTTGTGTGTGAGCTTGTAGTTTTATTTTGTTGTTAGACTTTGACTATGTAAGAACTTAAAAGTTCCTAATTAGTAGTTAAAATTTTATCTAGCGAGTTATCGTTATTTAAATCTTATGACGTTTCAAAAAAAAAAATTTGGGGCATCACAGCTGTGTTTGGTTATGTTCTCAAATCATGATTCTGCACCTTGATTCAAGAATGATGCTTGGTAGGAGTTCTGTCTCAGCCACGCTTTTCAGACTTCTTTTTTTTGAAAATTTTGCCTAACTGGTCATCCGCCTGGTTGACCGGAATAGTGATTTTTTTTTTTTTTTTTGCAATTGATATGTTAATTTTTATATAATCAAAAAAAATATTTTCTGAAATCTTTAAAATTTTTTATATGCTTTAAAATAATTTTGAGTTGTATGTTTAGTTATGAGTTGTAAATTTTTGTATCAAATATCAAATGTCACATTAATAATTCCCCACTCAAATCAAAACTCTTTTCAAAACTCTTTACCAAACAAATTTTCTACACTCAAATCATAATTCCAAACCCCACAAACTCAAAATACAACTCATACTCTCAAATCATAATTATAAAACTCTACCAAACGCAACCTTAGTCGCCAAAAATCTATTTTTAGCGACTAAAAAAATTTGTCGCCAAATAGTTAGTTTTGACTACTAAAATTATTTAGTTGCCAAATGAAAAATAAAAAATTAATTTTTATCTTTGACGACTGAAAATTTAGTCGCAAAAATCTATTTTCAGCGACTAAATAAAATTTTAGTCACCAAATAGTGAATTTTGACTATTAAAATTATTTAGTCGCCTAGTGAAAAATAAAAAATAAATTTTTATCTTTGGCCATTAAAAATTTAATCGGCAAATGTGTTCGAAATTTTAGTGGGAAATATTTCATATTGGTGCCTAAATTTTTTCCCAAATCTGTTAGTATTCACACGGTTCTTTCTCTCTGTTGCTCTGTCACACACACACACACACACACACATAGACAAAATCAATCACTACCGCCTCTCATCTCAGCATCGCACATGACCACAGTGTCTGTCAATCTTCCACCGTCGAACATCACCACCACAGCTCACCATTGCCTCGCCTCCTATCGACATTCAGATTATTCTCTGTCCTTTTCCGATTGAAGTTTTTGATTGATTTCGATACATGTAGATATAGTTACGTATATATATATCATAATCTTCGTTCATTTTTCTATAGATTTCTTCGACATTGTGCTTGTTTTCTTTACCGATTAAAGTTTTTGATTGATTTCGATTCATATAGTTATGTATCTATCATTTTTAAGTTTTGATTTTGACCAATCCATCCACAAAATTGTATTATCCATCCAACCCGTCGATAAATTTGAACATCACAAAGGTACTCTCTCTCTCTCTCTCTCTCTCTCTCTCTCTTCCCCTCTCCCTCTCCCTCTCCCTTCTAGATAATTCTTCCTTATGTAAAAAAAGACTGAATGGTTGTCACGGACAAAAAATGGCGTTCCAGAGGCAAAAATTCAAAACAACCCCTGAACCACCGTATGGCTGTCACAAACAGCTTCTCCATGACAAATACGACTTGTGACAACAAACAGAATGTAAATAGCACGCGTATGTTAGGAGTTTGAGCTGAAAACGGCTTAAACTTAGTTGAAAAATGGCGTTGTAGGGGCGAAAATTCAAAACAGCCCCCAAACCATCGTGTGGCTATCACAGACAACATCCTCAGAACAAATACGACCTGTGACAACAGACAGAATATGAACAACACTCGTAGGTTAGGAGTTAGAGTCGAAAATGCCTTAAACTTAGTCGAAAAATAACGTTCTAGGGCGAAAATTCAAAACAGCCCCCGAACCACCTTGTGGTTATCAGAGATAGTTTCCCCGTGACAAATGTGACCTGTGACAATAGATGGAATGTAATTCAAACCTGTAGATTAGGATTTTGAGTCGAAAATGGCTTAAACTTAGTTGAAAAATGGCGTTCCGGGGGTAAAAATTCAAAACAACCCCCAAACCATCATGTGGTTGTCACGGACAGCTTCCCCGTGACAAATATGAAATTTCAGCTGTAACGCCCTCAAAAAAATAATATAAATCAACCATTCATAAGATCTATAAACAAAATAGAAATGTTATAGTTTCATTCATCAGAGTTTATATTACAAAAGATATTACATGCATAACACTTTCATAAACGTTCGTTTTGAAACTATAGTATGTAATTCTAATTTAGGAATAACAAAATAAATGCCCTACAGGCTTACATCTTTCCAAGAGATAACTTGGTTACAACAAAAAAAGTTCTAAACTCCATACATATAAAGCCCTCGACTTGAAGTAAACATTTAGTACAAAGCAAAATAACAAAATAAAGTCTTCAACCCCTAGACCTCCCAAGCTATGTCCTTGGGGACGGCATGTCACCTGTACCTGAAAATGATTTTCCAAGTAGGGTGAGCCAAAGCCTAATAAAGATATGCTAAAACAATATATGAGATTTAACTAAAGCATAAGCATCAGATAAATGTGTAATACTCTAAACCAACATTTATTCTCTCCAAGACCATTCAATATAAATAACCATATTATCGATTCGTTTCCAATCATCCATTTTGGGTAAATCTATTAACTAAGTTCATTATCATCTAATCAACCAAAATGAGTTTTCAACTCAGTGGTTCACAATTTACTACATTCATCAATTCAACACTTCTTATTTTCTTGCCATTTTACGGGATTCACATCCGAGGGAACCGGCACCCATATACACATAAGATTCTAGGACTTTCACCATGGACACTCCGGCCAACTTAATTTTTAATGGAGTCCATCCCCTATCTCCTCTCACACAATAGAGTACATCTCCTATCTCCTCCCAAACAAAGATACATATACAATGTATTTAAAAGCGTCGTCATATACAATGATTAACCAAATCACATATTCAATGGTTTAGTCAAACCATCATATTCAATGACATAATTCAAAAGATTAGTTTCAATTTACCTAATCCTTATGCAGTTTCTACAACAATCATCGCTATCCTTTACCGATAACCCAAAATAGATATTTCTAAACAGATATACTATTTATCAACAGATAAATTATCAAATTTTCCATAGGTGTGTGATTTATCAAATCTAACTACACCATTCATTCACATATCATCCCAATTTCATAATTTTCATATCAATTTCATTATCTATACAAAATAATTATTTAACATAAATTAGGGCAAATTTCCCCTTTTTTCTTAGATATCAAATCCAAAGCCAAATTTCCCATTTTACTACCAGAGAGCCACATATTTAAAGTCCCATAGTCATTTTACAAACCCACATGGAAAAGTCTCTCTTTTGATTTGTACCCAAAGCCCTAGTTTACTCAAATCACTCCCAAACCCCACCATTTATACATAACCTCAAATAGCTAGGTTAAAAACCATATTAAAGCATAGAATACCGCTACCTCAAGTGTAGAACCTCAAAGGAGAGAATGAAGAACTTTGAAGATGCCCAAAACTCAAACTTTCTTGGATCAAATGGAAGTCCACGAGTTGCTCTACCTTTTTCTCAAGAGTAGGGTAATGGTGCTTGGATCAAAGAGTATTTGTAGAGAGAGAGAGAGAGAGAGAGTTTTAGAGAGTGGAGGTGCCGAATTAGGGTTTTTAGGAGAAAGGGATTCAAAAAGTGATGTAAAATATCTCTACTGCAAACTAATATACGCGGTCTTCGCTCGAGCGAAGGAGTCGTCGCTCGAGTGACCAGACACAACAAGTAACCTCACTTGAGCGCAAGAAGCTTCGCTCAAGCGTAGAATGCAAAGCTTCAGGTTTGCCACAGACGCACACACCCGCTCGAGCGCAAGAATCCTCGCTCGAGCGAAGGAACAAATAACACAAGGCTCGCTCGAGCGCAAGAAGTCTCGCTCAAGCGAAGGACTTCATCCTCCCCAAAAATGCTGTGTCTGGGAAGAAACCCGAGAACACCTTATTCTCGCTCGATCGCAAGAAACCTCGCTCGAGCGAAGAAGCAAATTACAAAAAAGCTCGCTCGAGCACAAGAAGCCTCGCTTGAGCGAAGAGGCCAAAATCTGGGCAATAACAATCTAACTCAATTAACAACCCACCTATTCCAAACGCGCCCAACAAGTTCCAAAACTCAAATGTAAAGAGTCAAAGGGGAAAAACATGACACAGATACAATATTTAACCACGGAACCCAAGTCCAGGACACAAGGAAAGTCGGGGCAAAACTGGGATCGCTATATCAACTATAATAAAGCAAATACAAAAAGTAGAGATGGTGTATATCTCCTTAATAGAACAATTGGATAATAAGAAAATCTTGGGAACATTATTTCTCTTTTTTTTTTCATGGGCACATTAGGATGTAAATACTTGTTTATTTTGACGGGCAAATTACCTACACCCCTTGAGGTTTAGCTAAATTACATATTCCCCCTTGACGTTTCAAAAATAACATCATGTCCCACCGTTGGGTTGGTACCAATGGCGCTCTCTGATAAAAAGACTACCAATGTGACTTCCTTGCTAACATGGGCTTCTCCCATTCGCTGTCATTATTAAGCTTATGTAATTTAGGCCTTAATTTAAATGCACTTGTATTTCTTGAATTTTATTTAATGTTTGGCATGACCAATATAATGGTTATAAAATGTAAGTAAAATTTTAAATTATTAACTTAAAATAAGTTGTAAATTTATTTGGTGCATTGTAACTTTTGATAATTTATATAACATTTTTATTGTGTAAATATACATATACATAGTGCCTCAAAAGTTATTACTAAGACGAAAGATATGGGACTCTTATATTCATATATATTTAAGGGTTTCAAATAAGCTTTTTTATAAAAAAAAAAAAAAAAGAAGTTAATTTCTTTCCATTTCAGCATGTTTTTGGGCTTGTTTTATCATGTCATACCTCTGTGTAGGTTTGGTTTGGTTAGCCTTTGCATGCTCCATGCACTTGTAGTGCATTTCCGTGAAATAACCTAACATGCATCATGTTGTGACATGTCATTCTAGCATACTTTTGGCTTAACTTTATGAAGTTTTTGTCCATGTTATAACATGCTTTAGCTCTGATTTTGGTTGTTTTGGCCATGCATGACTTGCTTTGTATAGCTATAGTTCAATCTAGCTTGGTAGCTTTGTACACCAAGTCCACTAGCATGCTCTACTTGGCTTATTTGAATGATTTGGAATCACTTGTTATGTGATTTCAGTCCAAATATAATAAGTATAGCATTATTGAAGAAAAAATGCACCAACTATAGAATCTAAAAATTAAAAGTAAACTTTATAAAAATTTTAAAATATGAAATCATGGAAATTACAAAACATAAATGCATAAGTAATATTATAATTATATGCATCCTCCAGAAGAAGAAGAAACTTATAATAAAAATTTGTTGCTATTTATATTGCGAATAAATATGCACATTTTCTCAATAGTCTCTTTCATCCATATTTATGCACTTGATAAATATAGATTTTAAACCATTGAATCTCGATCGAAGAGATTAGAGATTTATTTTTATAAAAATACACTTAGATTAAATAAACATGCAATACATTTTTAGAAATTAACATAATTGTTAAATGTATAATAGAAATAAGGATGTGGGAGACTAAAGATTAGAAATTGATTTTTTTTTTTTTTTAAAAAAAAAAAACTTATAGTGAAAAAATTTATCAATTGAATTCTTCACAATTGCTCAATCACTAATAGTTACAATACTTGATGAATACCGACTCTAATTTTACTTGAATCCAATGAGTGCAAGAGAGAAGATTTATGGGCGATGTGAATTACTTCTCATAATTTGTGATACACAATTTTAAATTTTTAAATTTGATTTAGTGTTCTTTCTTTTTAAAAGTCATAAATTATGAGAAAATTATTTAATGGTTATATGGCACACTTTTGAGTTTTGAGAAAGTGTTACCCAATAGATTTTTTTTTTTTTAATTATTTAAGAGTTAGTTACTTAAAAGTCCTATTGATAAATGTTATGGTAGTTCAGATCCTATTTAAAATTTTTTGAACCAATAAGTCTTACTAAGTAAAATTGAAAATATTATCAGTTTTTCTCAAATTTTAAAACTAAGAATATTATCAATTTTGCATAGTAATGTTCCAGATAATTGTTTCATTAACTGATAAAAAATATAGAGTATGAGATTAAACGTTTTTGCCTTTCTACTTATTGGTTTGATTCAACTATTTAATAAAATAGAGGACATTATCAATTTTTTTTAGTTTTAAAACTGAGAATATTATTATTTTTTTCATTTTAAAATTTTTTTTTTCTAGTTTTGCACATCAATATTCCATTATCATGCTTCTTTACATACACAAAATTTTCAATTTTGTACAAAAAAATAATTCAATTTTTTCAATTTTTTTTTATAAAAAATATTACTTTTTTTTTGGCACATAATTTTTTTTTAATTTCTTTTTTCAATTTGTTTGATGTTTTAAAGTTTTGAAAATCAAAATAAATGTCAAATTACCATGTTCCTTTACAGATAATCATAAATGATAAACAAGCATTGTTTAAAGGGCAATTGTGACTATCAAAATTTTAATGGGACTTGCCAGTCCAAAAATCTTAATTAAGACTTAGTGGACTATAAGTTCATAACTTGTGTGTAAATACTTCATTTTTAAATAATAAATAAAAATTAATGAAGAAACTTAGTATGTGAGTTTGGAAATAAATAAAAATAAAAATAATTTTATTTTTTTAAATGTAATTTTGAAAGCTTACTATATTGAATTTTGAAAGGAGCGCTATTATACATTTTGAAAAAGATTCTTATGTTAGTTATAGCATACATAATGTCACCATTTGAAAGGTTTATTTTTATTTTTTTTTAATAAATTTTAGATTTTGTTGAATTGTTTGCATATTTAATGTCACATAATTTTAAATTTTGAAATAGAAAAATATACATATGTTTTAAAAAATTATAAATTATGGAATAATTAGAGTTTTTTTTATGACTATAATTAGATTTTACTGAATTGCTTTCATATTAATTCAAATTTTAAAATAATTGAGCATATTTTCTTTTTAAAAGTCAGAATTTATGGAATAATTATAATTTAATTGTTATGGTTAAATTAGAGTTAACTAATAGAATTTTTTTTAAATAAAAATAATTAGATTTTAGTGAATTGCTTCTATATACACAAATTTAAATTTTAAAATAGTTCAACATACTTTCCTTTTAAAAATTATAATTTATGGAATAATTAGAGTTTTATTGTTATGATTAAATGAGAGTTTAACCAATAGAATGCTAATGTGGATCCCACATCCATGTGAGACATTTGGTAGAACTTTTGATAAAATTTTTAGGATCTCTAGCATTACTCTATTTAAAAATCAAAAAAATCATAAAATTTAATTTGAAGGTTTAGAACTCTCACAAGTCTTGTTATTAGAAAGATCATTTCCCTTATATAATATATAGATATTTAAGGGACTTGAGAGTCCAAAAGTCTCAAAAATCTTAATTAAAACTTACTACAGTATAAGTTGATAAATTTTCAATTTTGTACAAAAAAACAATTCAATTTTTTCAAAAAAAAAAAAATTAGTGTGTTTGGTTTGAGTTTTCTGGATTAAGTTTTTTGAAAACTGAGTTTTTTGATTTTCGTATTCTTTTGTTTTTAGTGAATATTTTTTAAATTGTAAACATTTTTTTTTTACTTTTTTAGATGCATCTTAGTTAGATGTATCTAAAAAATAAAAAATTTGTGAAAAATATTTTAAAAAATTATTAAATACATAAAAATACAAAAAATGTACTGAATTCTTATTTTTTTTTTTTTTGTATTTTTGGTATTTAGTGAATTTTTAAAAGATTTTTAAAATTTTTTTTTTACTTTTTAGGTGTATTTATGTTAGGTGTGTCTAAAAAGTAAAAAAAATTGCTTAAAATATTTAAAAAAATTCAGTAAAAACAAAAAAACACGGAAAATAAGAGTGTAGAATTTTTTGAAAAGTATTTTCTGAAAACTCAAAACAAGCAAGCTTTACTTCTTTTTTTTTGGCACATAATTTTTTAAATTTTTTTCTTCAATTTAAAAGTTAATGTTTTAAAGTTTTGAAAATAAAAACAAATGTCAAATTATCATGTTCCTTTATAGACAATCATAAATGATAAACAGTAATTGTTTGAAGGACAATTCTGACTATTAAAATTTTAATGGGACTTGAGAGTCCAAAACTCTTAATTAAGACTTAGTAGAGTATAAGTTCATAACTTGTGTGTAAATACTTCATTTTTAAATAATAAATAAAAATTAATGAAGAAACTTAGTATGTGAGTTTGGAAATAAATAAAAAAATAATAATTTTATTTTGTTAAATGGAATTTTGAAAGGAGCCTTATTATACATTTTGAAAAAGATTCCTATGTTAATTATAGCATAGATAATGTGACCATTTGAAAGGTTTTTTTATTTTATTATTTTTTTTGGCACATAATTTTTTTATTTTTTTTTTCAATTTAAAAGTTAATGTTTTAAAGTTTTGAAAATAAAAATAAATGTCAAATTATCATGTTCCTTTATAGATAATAATAAATGATAAACAATAATTGTTTGAAGGACAATTCTGACTATTAAAATTTTAATGGGACTTGAGAGTCCAAAACTCTTAATTAAGATTTAATGGAGTATAAGTTCATAACTTGTGTGTAAATACTTCATTTTTAAATAATAAATAAAAATTAATGAAGAAACTTAGTATGTGAGTTTGGAAATAAATAAAAATAAAATAATTTTATTTTTTTAAATGGAATTTTGAAAGGAGCGTTATTATACATTTTGAAAAAGATTTCTATGCCTCTGTTTGGCAAGTTAGTTTTCAGGCTTTTTTGGCTATTTTAGCCATAAAAAACAAAATAGGCTATTTTAGCCATAACAAACAAAACATCACATCCAACCCATAATCATTACATTCTTCTCTCACAAAAAAAGTCAAAAAAGCTAAAAAGCCAAAAAGCCCTTCCCAAACCAAGCTTTTTAGCCCAGACTAAAATAGCCAAAAAAGTCAAAAAGCCAAAAAGCCAACCCACTTCCCAAACCAAGCCTATGTTAGTTATAGCATAGATAATGTGACCATTTGAAAGGTTTTTTTTTTATTTTTTTTTTATTTTTATGAATTTTAGATTTTGTTGAATCGTTTAGCAAATTTAATGACACATAATTTTAAATCTTGAAATAGAAACATATACATATATTTTTTAAAATCATAAATTATGAAATAATTAGAGGTTTTTTTATGATTATAATTAGATTTTACTGAATTGCTTTCATATTAATTCAAATTTTAAAATAGTTGAGCATACATTCTTTTTAAAAGTCATAATTTATGGAATAATTATAATTTAATTGTTATGGTTAAATTAGAGTTAACTAATAGACATTTTTAAAAATAAAAAATAATTAGATTTTAGTGAATTGTTTCTATATATAGTGACAAACAAATTTAAATTTTAAAATAGTAAGCATACTTTCTTTTTAAAAATTATAATTTATGGAATAATTAGAGTTTTATTGTAATGATTAAATGAGAGTTTAACCAATAGAATGTTTTTTTATTATTTAAAAATCATAAAATCATAAAATTTAATTCGAAGGTTTAGAACTCTCACAAGTCTTGTTATTAGAAAGATTATTTCCCTTATATAATATATATAGGGGTTTTTTTTTTTAAGGTCCCTGATATTATGATTTTATAGCATAAAGGACATCAAATATTTTTATAATGTCTAAGGTCCCTCAACAATATTTTCATAATGTCTAAGGTCCCTCAACCTTGATCCAGTCCAGAGAAATTTCAGTCCAGAGAAAATTGGTCCAGAGAAATTTCAGTGCAGAGAAAATTGGTCAGAGAAATTCTGGCCCAGAGAAACTTCTCTGCACCAAATTTCTCTGGATGAGTTTCTCCACTTTTCTTCTCATTCACATCAAATCATTGTGATTCATTAGGTAAGCAACATTGTTCAACTGAATTCAACTGGAAAAATTCCACATTGTAATATGTAAGCAACATTAGAGTGGGATAACAATGGCAACTTACCAGAACCAGAGAAATTCTGGAAAAATCTGGGTTTATTTTGCATATCACATTATCTATGAGGTGCATTCGTGCATTGTGCATTCTTAATTAGTTTGATATTGCAGAAAGACTGGAAAAAAATATTCATTATGCTTGATCAACCATCTGTCCTCATCGAATTTATTGAAAATAGATCATAAAAAATTAAAGGGCATGGAAATGATAAACTTAGAACAAAACAAAAAAAAAATTCCATGACTGCAGGATTATGAAAAGCCTTACTGTCAATTCTCAAACATTCTAATATCAAGCTTGTTGCAAACTTTGATCATCCTTGAAGTGAATTTTCATGACAATAAAAAGCAAATAAGGTTTCCATCAATCTAAGCGAAGATTAAAATTTGCATCAATCAGGTGCTCCAATACTCTGCCTCATGTTTTGACTTACTAAAAGTGTATACAAGTGAAGTTGAGTTCAGCAAATCAATGAATAAGTAAACCTTTTCGTTCAATCAAATCAACTAACCTGAAGCTTGTATGACTTTCTCTCAGACCAAAAAGACTTGATTGATTCCAAAACAGTCTGCAAGCAATTGTGTCAAGTAACCCCTCCCAGCTCCAAACAACTACAGTAGGGACAGTAGTGTTATCACCACCAGATGACCCATCACATAAGTAATGATCCCTTAATATGTCCCCACCGGAATTCCTTAACACCCTAGATCCTCCATCATTGTTGTTACTGTTGTTACCATCTCCACTGCCACTCGACTCCGGAGACCCAAATGCCCCAACTGTGGCACAAGTCTTTAAGTAGGAATGCTTCCCTATATTAAAACTAAGTAACATACACTGCAAATAACTGAAACAGCAAGTAGTAGACATTCGAAAGCAAAAGAATATGTTTAACTGGGGAGACATTAACAATTGATTCTACAAAATACACAAAATTATGAAGAAATCTACTCACTTCAGCATGGGAGATAAAAGAAAAATATCTTTAAGAATTTCTCTAGATCACTTTAAGCCAGAGAAATTCTCTCAAAATCAATGAAATTCCTAAAGAAACATTTCCAGAGAAATTCTCTTTAACCCAGAGAAAATTCAGTTCAAATAAAAAAAAATTCAGTCCAAACAAAAAAAAACAGAGAAAGAGGCGGATCTGCACTTATCCCTTTAGCTTCAATCCATCTCTTTCTCTCTCTCTCTCTCTCTCTATATATATATATATATTTATAAATTAAAACAAACAAATACACAAATAAGCAATATATAAAACAAAACAATAATATGTGGGTTTCTTTACTTGGTTTGTCCAAGTTCAGGTGAGGAAATAGTTCTCCAAATATTGATCTTTGTTGGTGTTGTAGTGATACTCAAATTATATACAATAAATTCATTTGTTCTATACATTTTATAGCATAAATGATGTTTATTTTATTCGATCCCATAAACGATATTTACCTTCTGAAAAATATGTTTGAATAATGAAAGTTAAATACACAAAGAAGTGGGTTTAATTGAGAGAGAAGTTAGAAAGAGAAAATGAAATATTCTATTGGAATTTGCTGGTGGTGGCTAGAATTGAAAAGCAGTATTGCTTGTATGGATTCAAGATGATTAATTTGAATACTTTTTCTCTAATAGCAAAACTGGGTGTGGTTTCTTTTAGATCTAGAAGAAGAAAAAGAGTGAAAGAAAGAAAGGAGGAAGGGGGTGGTGCTGCTGAAACAGGGTCACCATAGGGGGAGCGAAATGGCTATAGCTTCTGGTTCATCTCCACGGACTCTACTTTCACAGGCTCAACAGCTGGAGCTTCCGGTTCAGCGGTGGCTGGAGCTTCTGGTTCGCACCTCCTTCGACTCCATCTTCGTCGGTTTGAGCCCTGGTCCACTTATAGATAGTGCATCCTGGACAGATTGTCTTTTCTCGAAGCTCTAATTGTGGAAGACTTCTCACCATGTTGCGATTCATCAAGATTCGCAACTTCTTGTATTCACGGCGACGGCGTATGGTTTCCGAAGAGAAAGGAGTGTTGTTCCGATCATCTTCATTTTCTCTCTCTAGAAAGCTCTGGGTTTCTCTCTCTATATGTATGTATGTAAGTACATGTCTGTGTGGTTGTGGGTAAGAATGGCGGTGGGTTTGACTGAAATTTGTCTGATATATGTTTAGGACCTTAGACATAAAAAAATAATTTTGTGGACCTCTTCCATTACGAAAAGTGGGAGAGGAACCTAGACCGATTTTCCCTATATATAGATATTTAATGGGACTTGAGAGTTCAAAAATTTTAATTAAGACTTAATAGGGTATAAGTTCATAAATTAAGACTTGTGCGTAAATACTTTATTTTTAAATAATAAATAAAAATTAATCAAGAAATTTAGTATGTGAGTTCGGAAATAAATAAAAATAATTTTATTTTTTTAAACGTAATTTTGAAAGCTTACTATATTGAGTTTTGAAAGAAGCGTTCTTATACATTTTGAAAAGATTATTATGTTAGTTATAGCATAGATAATGTGACCATTTGAAAGGGTTTTTATATATATATATATATATATATTTTAGATTTTGTTGAATTGTTTAACATATTTTAGGACACAAATTTTAAATTTTGAAATAGAAAAATATACATATATTTTTAAAAAATTATAAATTATAGGAGAGGAAAGTTGGTGTACAAGAAAAAGGGTCTCCAGAGGTGAGGAAACTTAGGTGGCCAAGGAAATGGTTTTCTCGAAAAAGAGGAAACTTGTTGGAAAAAAAAAAACTTGGAGGCAAAGAAAAAGAGTCTTTATTTTATATAATATATTGATAGGTAGACATGCATATAATATATTGTCGTTCCAAAGTATTCCTTCTTATCAAAGACATAAAGGGGCTAAATTCCTTGCCTCGTCATCGAAAAGGGTTCTTCTGCACATGGCCGATGCTAAAATCCGGCGACCGTTGGTGGAGGTGTTCTCGGTGAGCATCAACCACATCGACGGAGAGAACCTCTACGGCACAATCACAGTCACCGACGCACGGGGTTCTCAATCCATCTACAGCCGATCAAGAGATCATTACGAATCCATCAGCCCGGGCCAACCCGTTTTGCTGACTGGCCCAGCTCGATCCATCTTAGCCTACGACAGCGTCGCCATCGACGTGGCTCTCAAGGATAAGGACGATGATGTCAGCAGCAAGCAGATATGGTGGAACCCTTACCTCGCCACCACCGATAAGTATGATGAGCCCTTATACGACGACTTTCCTCTCAAGAATGGTTCGGTGACGGTCAACTACGCAGTGTTGAGTATTGCGTTTGCGGCTACTGTGGAAGTTACGTTCGTAAACAGAGGTGGGGAAGGGGAAAACTCGGCCCATGTTTACGGACTGCTTACTGCTCGCAATGGAAACTTGATGACTGAAAGCGTGCTCTTCCGGAAGAAATCAGATGAGCACGTAGATGTAAGGCCTGAGCAGCCCATCCCGTTGTCGAGATCTGTGGTGGCCGTGCCATCGAACTCCTCCCTCATAGTTCGGGCGGATCTGATGGATCACGACGGTGAGATTGCCAAGGGCACTGCAGAGTTTCCTGCTCAACTCTCCGGTACATCTCAGAAGAACATTTTCGGACAGCATGGTGAGATCCGAGTTAAGGTCACTTGGACACCATGGTGAGATCCGAGTTGAGGTCACTAGTCATTTATGGCGAGTGTTTTGTTTTAATAAGTTGATTGTAGGTGTGGTATGGTTGTTTCAGGTTCTATATTATTGATTACATATAAAATAATTAATCTGTTTTGATGTTGTTAAATTGTTTAATATGTTTGTGGATATTGATAAGCATAAAAGTGATACTTCTCACAATTCAGTAATTGAGCTTCATTCACAGGTTATTTTTCCATGTCAATTTGTTTTTTGCGGCCCTAGTCTAAGTCCGATTACGGCTCCGACGTGATTTTTGGAGAGTCGTCGGAGTTTCTCCAAGCTGTTTCACGACCTGCACACACACCACCGGATAACGAGGAGAGAGAAAAATTAAAAAGCAAAGGGTGAAGAGAGAAAATATAGACAAGTTGTTATAAAAACTTTAAGTTATTCTTACCGGAATCTAATTTTTTCTAATTTTGATGAATGTCTTCTTATATTAATTTCTTAGAGATTCTCCAATTTAAAACAGTTGCTAAAGTCATAATATGACAACTTAGGCAAAAATGACTTGTCCAATGACATGTTATAGTAGCTGCCAAATTTAACAGCAGTCAAATCTGTTGTCAAATTTGGCACTAATTTTGGCAGCTGCCAAATGTGCCAACTCACCAAATCTATCTGTTGCCAAATTTGGCACCAACTTTGGCAGCTGCCAAATGTGTCAACTCACCAAATCTCAACCGTTTTCTTCCCAAGTCAAGTTTACAATATAGAAAACCATCAATAAAGAGCTGAAAACCCAAGCCATAGTTAACTCTCAATAAAAAATTAGAAAATCTAGAGAGTCAAGATTTTTTTTATAAGCTCTTACTGAAATCAGGGGAAAATGAAACTAAAAAAATTTGCCACAAGCAACAGAGAAATTTTTAAGCTTTAAAAAACTAAACCATCATCAACAACTGGATCTAAGAAATTGGGTTACTATAGAGGGCACCTAAGGTTTAATGGCTCTGAGAACTGTATGATTTAAGAAACTAATACACAGTCACACTCAAATCCCAATTGCTTGAAGTTGGTTTTGGATACAAATGATCTTTGATCAACTCTGAAAGGTGTCTGCAATCATATGTACAAATGATCTTTGGCATAATACACAGTCACACTCAGATAGCCCTCCAATTCATGGATTTAACCCTTTACCTTGCAACCCTGTCAATTATGCCATTTGACCAAGTAAAAATCATAAATTTGGCATTTGACTCAAGATTAATCCTCTGGTTATGGATTCCATTTTTCTTTTGCACCAACTGCAGAGACTGACTGTTTGGGAGGTGTCTGCTTCCTAGGTAAAAGTCGAAATGTTTCTGCCAGCAAGCATTCAAACCTTGACCAACTCTGAAGCCACCCTGTAGGAGCCACAAAACAGAACAATGACAGGACAGTTTAACTATGTTTGGGTGCTTACTGCTTCCTTGGTAAAAATTAAAATGTCTTTCGCCAGCAGATATTTAAACTCACATCTCGATCAACTCTGAAACAACCCAAAAGGAGCCACTAAGCTAGAATGCTTTTATTGTTAATCGTTATATAATTTTAACTTGCATGCACATTTACTATTTGTATATAAATACTGTCATGCTGACGTTTTCAACTGCATTACTTCTAGAGATAGCCGTTCTCACTCTTGCTTTAGGAATTGGATGCCATTCTAATTTCTTTTAATTGCATTACATAGGACATGGGCAAGCATGTACTTCAAGCCAGATTATTTTTCATTTATCAAGAAAGCTATCCACCAAGACAAGCATCACAAACAGAACAGGTGAAGCCATTACAAGGGTAAACATAAAAAGTTATAGCAAGGTTGAAATTTTTCTGGAACTTTGGACAGTATGAACCAATCTTTTAACTCGAGAGACTCAATAATGATAATAAATGCAATCCAAGTCTTTGTGCTTAGTATGCATGCATGCCTTCTCTTTTGCCCAGCCAAAAGCAAAGTTGTAGATCTCACGAAACTTTTCTAGATGATCATAATAAAAGAAGATTAATTTAGTAACAAAATAGTTGAAATTCAACATATTATGCTGAAGCTGATCAAATCAATCTTCTCCTAAAGCGTTTTAGTTTCTCATCAAGATATATGTCAACATACGAACTGTCATTGTCACCAGCAACATGACATATGAAATAGGAGCAACGTGGGTTATAATTTATAACTACTTGCAACTAATGAGGAAAATTGAATGTCATGTATTCATACGCTCATCTTTCAGCTCAGAACGCATAAATTGCATACGATCGCGGAATTTCTCCAGCGAATCTATCCTGATATTAAAAATATAAACTCTGTTATTATTGGAATTAAAAAGAAACAGCAAACTAACATAGAACTTGACCAATAGTTACCCAAGAGCTTGCAAACCACCAATGAACTCCTGCTTGGAAAATTCACACATAGTGGCTGCCTTCATGTGCCAAGAAAGAACTAGCTACAGCAAAGGCAACAACCCCATGTTAGCTAAAACTTTGCTGAATGATTAGAGTATAATGTATTTACTTGACAAATGACAACTAATAACTTGATCATGAGAAACAAAAGACTCCTGGTATATATTGCAAACACTGGCCCAATTTCTTAAGATTGTTTGGCAAAATGTTTAAGAGCTTTTGAAATTAATTTGTCAATCAATTACAAATATAACATAATAAAACCCTAGTCAAGTTGAGTTTATTCATCAATAAGAGAATGAGGCACGAAACAGAAGTTCAAGATCAAATAAAATGAAAGAAAAGGAAAGTCATTAGTATAAGCTTAGTAACAAATGATGGACGCGAAAAACTAAAAACAGTGGGAAACAGGCTCTATAAATCATCAAAAGTCATTCAGCTTGCAGTCATAAGTTGCTTGAGTATATTCATTAATTAGGCAATGAAACAGCCAGTTTAAGATCAAATAGAAAGAAGGAAAAAATACTATAAGGCCATGTTTGTTTAGCGGCATAGGGGGCTGGATTGTATTAGTATGGGTGTGGGTCCCACCCACACCTTGTTTGGTGATGATTTGGGAGGAGGGATTAACAGTGTGAGGGGCTTAGTAATCTCCCTCAGGAGGGGATTAGCTTGGCTAGATTTTGGATAGGATTAGAAAAATAGTGAGCGGATTGAGTCTATTCTATATAAAAAATTTATTTTTTTAATTTTCAGTAATTCTGATAAATAAATAAAAGATATTAAACTCCTTTCCCTTTAAAAATTATATTATGAAATTACTATTCAAAGTGAGTCCTCTTCACTACTTATTTCTCTTGTTTCAAACTGCTATATGTTAACAAATAACAAATAAACGATCCCCTTGTCTCATATCACTCAAAGTAATTGGAGGAAACAAGAAAGAAATAAAATTGAACGCCACAAAAGTATTGCACTATGAAGATAGAGGCATCTCACCAATTGAAGCATTACTCAATATCAAACTTTTCTTTTGGAAACATGTAAAACATTACCTTTTTCTATTTTGAATAAATATATGATGGGTGAAAAAAGATGAGGCAAAGGTGTGGTGCTAAATCATAGAATAGAAAAGGATGAATATGATGAGAAGTGAGATGACATAAAATATAACATTGAGATGAAGCCTAGCATTAGGCTACCAAAAAACAACCATAAAGAGATGGCATGGGCTGGTAGTGTGGATTAAGGTGATACTTGCGTCTTTCTTTCAATTAACTTGATCAATTATCATGAACTGATTATTCTTATACTGAGAAGTAGCAACCTTGCATGCCTACATGGACAGTGATACCTTATCAATTCTAGAAGCCTTACCTGCTGCATGAAAATCAATGAAAATATATGAGGTATAGGGCAAGAATGCATGTCTTCAATTGCATAGAGGAGCAAGTCTACAAGACTAGACCATTCCAGAATTTGTTGCTTTAATACAAGGCAAAGGAAAACTATACCAGTTTTGCACATTGATGTTAGGACAACACAAAACTATACTAATCATTGTTAATATTTTTTATTTTTGTCTCTCACCATGATGGGTATTTATTGAGTGGCACATGTCAAACAGTTATGACCTCTAAGGTACAAATGTTACTGAGTTTACAAGGTGCAGACTGCTAAGCTTAATTCCTTTGTAGATATCAGCATCTGATGGTGAAAAAGGGAAAATCAGGTGCATTTTGGGGTCCATACTAGTCGAAAAGTGTAGTATATTTTTGTCTTCATCTTCAGAATCCTCTACCTTTCAACACCCATGTTTTAATCTGCTATCTCGGAGACATCACAAATGAGTTGGACACACCCATGTTTTAATCTACTATCTCGGAGACATCACAAATGAGTTGGACACGACAAGTAATTTGAGCGCGACTCATATTTGATACATTAAGAGCATATTTAAATGAGCAAATTATAATATAGAAATTAAATTATTAAATTATAGGACTCACATTTTAGTACTTGATTTCAATTTCTATTATTTAAATTAGATTCCGATGAAAATTTCATTCAATAAAGTTGACAATTTTTTAATCATCCAATTAATAACACAAGAGAATGTCCCACTGTAAAGTTGATTTATTAGGTTGAAAGTTAAAGTTGATTTATTAGGTTGAAAGTTAAGATATAATGTCCCACTGTAAAGCACCATAAGAGAACAAATATAGACAGCACAGAAAACAATTCCACTGTCATTGTTTCTATATAATGGGTTAGGCTTGTGGCTTAGAATTTTGAGAAGCCTTAATAGACATTTTATCAAACAGTTTGAAGGCAAGAAAAAAAAACAAAAAACAAAAAACACAAATCCTTTGTTATTAAAGTTTTGCTTTTAAAAAAATGTACATATTCAGTAAGAAAATGTACATATTCAGTAAAAAAAAACGGTTTGAAATCACCTTATGATCGTCCAAGAAGACCAAGATGCTAATCTTTTAAGGGAGTTCGCCACATCAAGATTGTCTGGGATGTGAGTGAAGAAGATCAGGACGGGAGAGTTCCTTCCCATATCTCTATCCTCATCTGATTGTTTGAGATAGAGTGAGGGTGAGAGTGAAAGATCAATTGATTGAGAATGAAAACAAGAACATGACAACAAAAGCATGAGAATGCAACTGAGAGAGAGGGAGAGTTGACTGCTGGTGACAAAGTTCAGAGATCGTGAGAGTTGAGAAGAAGAGGAACTGTGAATTTGTTAGAGATTGCCGATTGATGAAGGGCAAGTGGAGAAGAGATGGACTGTTGCACTCAAAAAATTTTCAGACAGAGAGAGAGTAAGAGCGGGAGATATTTTATATGGATGGTTATTGGATCAGCTGTAAAACGATCTTACTTTGCGTATACAGACACATTTCAGAGTCACCTTTATGGCGAGTGTGGTCTGAGGGTATGAGGATCAACGAGAGATCAATGTGGTCGTAGGTCGAGTGTGGTCTGAGGATCTGTGTGAGGGAAAGACAGAGGCACTACAACAAATTGCAGAATTGGCGACTAAAGTTTCTTTTTTCGTCGCTGAAAGTAGTAGAATTGGCGACTAAAATGGAATTAGTCGCCAAAATTGGTCACTTTTGCCGACTAAAATAGTTTAGTCGCCGAATACAAGGTTTTTAGCGACCAAAAGGCAGTTTAGTCGCCGAATCTGGGGGTTTTAGCGACTAAAGGTAGTTTAGTCGCCGAATGTGACAGTTTTTGGCTACTAAAATAATTTAGTCGCCAAAAGTGATGGTTTTGGCGACTAAAAAACAGATTGGTCGCCAATTGTAGGTGTTTTGCCGACTAAAAACATATTGGTGGCTGAAAGTGAAGCTTTTTGGCTACCAAAAAAAAAATTAGTAGCTAAAAATTGAGTATTGGCGACTAAAATTCAGTTTAGTAGCCAAAAGGTGATGTTTTTGGCGACTAAAAACAGGTTTAGTCGCCAAAAGTGCATATTTTTAATTGCAACTAATTTTTTTAGCGACAAAAAAATCATTAGTAGCCCAAAATAATAGAATTGGCGACTAAATAATGGTTTTAGTCGCCAAAAGTGGCCTAAATTTTTTTTTAATAAAAAATTTATTTTTTACATAATTTATATTCAATAAAAATAATTATATTTATATAATTAGTTTTGTATTAATACCGATTAATATACTATATAAATAATATATATTGCATATACATTCATGTGATGTTATAGTGGCATACTGGAGGGAGTGTTTGGTTAAAGGTTTAGAATGTGAAAGGGTTAGTGGTTCGAAACTCAGCAAATGCAAAGAAATAAGATTTTTTTTTTTTTTTTCACGGAATACCTTTGGCGACTAAAATTAGTCGTCGCCAAAAGTGTTGCTTTGGGCGACTAATGACTTTGGTCGGCGATTCATGGCTATCGGCGACTAAAATATCAGTCGCTGAATGTATAATTTCCGAAAGTGTAATTCACTATTGGCGACCATGACTTTCGTCGCTGAAACTGGGGGTTTTTGCCGACTAAAATTTGTTTAGTCGCCAATACCTCTGCCGACTAAGTACTGGCGACAAAATGGGCGACTAAAACATTTAGTCGCTGAATCTAAAAAATCCACTTTTGGCGACTAAACAGGGACTTTTGGCGACTAAAAATTTAGTCGCCAAAGGTGATTTTTGTTGTAGTGAGGGCAATGGCGAATTTCAAATTCCCGCCCCACGTTTCAAATTTCCCCCCAAACTTTTGGCGACCAAAAGACCAAATTAGTCGCAGAAAAGGTTCTTTCGCCGACAAACTTTTTTAGTCGCCAAATCTCAATCAACGGCGACTAAAAAATTAGTCGCTAAAAGTACTAATTTTGGGACTATTTTTTTTTGTTACTGAAAATAAGTTTTTCGCGACCAAATTTTTGGTCGCCAAAAAATATGTGACCTTCCGCGACCAAATTTGTAGTTAGTCGGCAAAAGCATACCACTTTCTGTGACCAACTCAAATTTTGTTCGCCAAAATATAACCTTCTGCAACCAATAATATTTGGTCGCCAAAATTAATAATCATTCGCGACTAATTAATATTTGGTCGCCAAATGTCATTTTTTTGTGACCAAAATTTTTTTGGTCGGCAAAAGTGGTCGCAAAATGTGTAAATTCTTGTAGTGAAAATCTGGTAGTCTTTTCTGGACACATAGAATTTCTGTTAATTTTATGTAAAAAAAAATTCACAAGAATGATGTGATAATGTTATTTTCGTAAATATAATCCAACTCAAACTAGGGCTCCATTTGGTTTGGTTTTGAAAAATAATTTTTCAAAGTCATTATTTTTTCGTATTTTTTTTTTATTTTTAATGATTTTTTTTAATATTTTAGTTATTTTTTTAATATTTTAGATGCATCTAAATTAGGTGCATCTAAAAAAAAATTACCCAAATATGAAAAAAAATTTTATCAAAAGACATAAAAAAATCACAAAAAATATCAAAACTCGAGAACTTATTTTTTTTTTACAATTATCTTTCATTTTTTAGTAATTTTTTTCATATTGGAATCAATTTTTTACTTTTTAAATGCACCTAATCTAGATATATCTAGAAAATAAAATAAAATTGAATTAAAATATAAAAATATTTATTAAAATTAAAAAAATACGAAAAGCAATAATGATTTTAAAAAATTATTTCCCAAGACCAAATCATTGTTTTGCAGCGATCAATAAGTATATACAATTTATTTGAAAAATTATATATATATATATATATATAATGAAGCAAATATTTTTAATGCATTTACATTATTATATAATGTATTTACTTGACCATGGTTTATATAATTTTTCAGGGATTTGAGCTTCAACAAATTTATTGGACAGAGTGCTGATTCGCTGTTCAATTTGAGCTCTCTCTCTTACTTGTAATAAACATCTTGTACTGATTTGGTGGTATAAATTATTAGTAGTATTTCTTTTTTATATACGAAGGACATCATTTTTGTATGATTATCTGTTCGTATGGAATTATTATTTTGGGTTGGATTATAGTTGGTTTGTATAGAATTTGATGTTACAAAACCAAATTTTTGGATGGTTGAAAGTGAAATAGAAATAGACATATGTATTGTTTTGTTTATATACAGGGGCAGATTGCACGAAATAAATACAGATTGTGTAGAAATTAATAATAATAATAATAATAATAATAATAATAATAATAATAATAATAAATAAATAAATAAAAAACACTAAATAAAGTTTTTGGTGACTAAATATTTAGTAGTAAAAAAAACAAAATAAAACTTGTTGGCTACTAAAAATTTAGTAGCCAAAAACAAACCAAAGATGTTTTGGCGCCTAAAAATTTAGTAGGGAAAAATATATGAGACTTTAGATGACTAAATAGTTTAGTAGCTAAAAAAAATATGAAAATTAATTTTTTTTGGCGACTAAATATTTAGTAGCTAATAATAAATGATACTTTGGGCGACTACAAATTTTAGTCACTGAAAATAAAAATTAATTTTATTTGAAAACTTTTGGCGACTAAATATTTAGTCGCCAATTTATGACTTTTGGCTACTAAAAAATATTTAGTCGCTAATACCTCGTATTTTTCCCTACTAAAACATTAGTAGCCATTTATAGGACTTTTGGCGACTAAATTTTTTTAGCCGCCAAAACCTTCCCCGACCATTTTCCCGCGACAAATCTAGCGAGCAAAATATGTAGTCGGGAAAAGATTTTGGCAACTAAAAACCTTACTATTAAAATTTTAATGGGACTTGAGAGTTCAAAACTCTTAATTAAGACTTAATGGAGTATAAGTTCATAACTTGTGTGTAAATACTTAAATCATAAAATTTAATTCGAAGGTTTAGAACTCTCACAAGTCTTGTTATTAGAAAGATTATTTCCCATATATAATATATATAGATATTTAATGGGACTTGAGAGTTCAAAAATTTTAATTAAGACTTAATAGAGTATAAGTTCATAAATTAAGACTTGTGTGTAAATACTTTATTTTTAAATAATAAATAAAAATTAATCAAGAAATTTAGTATGTGAGTTTGGAAATAAATAAAAATAATTTTATTTTTTTAAATGTAATTTTGAAAGCTTACTATATTGAGTTTTGAAAGAAGCCTTATACATTTTGAAAAGATTATTATGTTAGTTATAGCATAGATAATGTGACCATTTGAAAGGGTTTTTTTATATATATATATATATATAAATTTTAGATTTTGTTGAATTGTTTAACATATTTTATAACACATAATTTTAAATTTTAAAATAAAAAAATATACATATATTTTTAAAAAATTATAAATTATAGGAGAGGAAAGTTGGTAGAGAAAAAGGGTTTCCAGAGGTGAGGAAACTTGGTGGCCAAAGAAATGGTTTTCTCGAAAAAGAGGAAACTTGTTGGACAAAAAAACTTGGAAGCAAAGCAAAAGATTCTTTATTTTATATAATATATTGATAGGTAGACATCGCATATAATATATTGATGGGTAGATATCGCATTAAAGTCACATATCATTAATATTAATATATAAATAGATACTTATCTTTTTTGTATGGTGGTTGTCGTTCCAAAGTATTCCTTCTTATCAAAGACATAAAGGGGCTAAATTCCTTGCCTCGTCATCGAAAAGGGTTCTTCTGCACATGGGCGATGAAATCCGGCGACCGTTGGTGGAGGTGTTCTCGGTGAGCATCAACCACATCGACGGAGAGAACCTCTACGGCACAATCACAGTCACCGACGCACGGGGTTCTCAATCCATCTACAACCGATCAAGAGATCATTACGAATCCATCAGCCCGGGCCAACCCGTTTTGCTGACTGGCCCAGCTCGATCCATCTTAGCCTGCGACAGCGTCGCCATCGACGTGGCTCTCAAGGATAAGGACGATGATGTCAGCAGCAAGCAGACATGGTGGAACCCTTACCTCGCCACCCCCGATAAGTATGATGAGCCCTTATACGACGACTTTCCTCTCAAGAATGGTTCGGTGACGGTCAACTACGCAGTGTTGAGTATTGCGTTTGCGGCTACTGTGGAAGTTACGTTCGTAAACAGAGGTGGGGAAGGGGAAAACTCGGCCCATGTTTACGGACTGCTTACTGCTCGCAATGGAAACTTGATGAATGAAAGCGTGCTCTTCCGGAAGAAATCAGATGAGCACGTAGATGTAAGGCCTGAGCAGCCCATCCCGTTGTCGAGATCTGTGGTGGCCGTGCCATCGAACTCCTCCCTCATAATTCGGGCGGATCTGATGGATCACGACGGTGAGATTGCCAAGGGCACTGCAGAGTTTCCTGCTCAACTCTCCGGTACATCTCAGAAGAACATTTTCGGACAGCATGGTGAGGTCCGAGTTAAGGTCACTTGGACACCATGGTGAGATCCGAGTTAAGGTGAAATCTGCTTGGTCCATGATTTTGCTCCTATTTCTGTACATTGGTTGAAATCTTCTTGGTCCATAATTTGTTTTAAACAAGTTTGGTGCTTTTGTATTGATGCATTCTATGTGTTTGTTGAAAGTCCACATAGAAAGATTTTGTTTGTTAAGACAATTGTTATGTGTATGGTACCTTTATTTCATTGTTGAGAAATGTTGAAGTTCATCACAAAAACCAAACTGTAATGAAGAAATTAATGTAGAGCTGGATTCAATTTCTTATCCAATTTGGAGATGGAAACAATACAGAAACAGATTGAACATTCATTGAACAAAATCTCTTATCCATTGAACAAAAATTAAACTGTTTGAACATTAAACAAAAACCAACGATGGACTACCAATGATTTTGGAGTCATTTTACAACTCTTTCATGGCAGCGTTGCCCACAGCTGGGGCTTAATTGGTTGCGTGAGCTTAATTATAATTATAAAAAATAAAAATAAAAATAAAAAAGGAAAAAGGAAAAAAAGGAAGAGAGATTGGGGTAAGTTTGTAAATAAATAGTCAGGAATTTGTTTCATTTTAATTGGCTCTGTTCTATCTTACAAGTAAAATTACTTTCTACATCATGTAGTGTTTAGAGGTTTGATAAAGTATATTGATTTCAATTTCTTGATGTTGTTCTATATCACTTGATTTTGTATGTGATAATTTTTGGTGGAATTTGATATGCCTATAACCTGAATTGTCTTTGTAGCTTGCTTGTGATCCCTCATTGATGATTCTTATGTAGTAAATGGTTTTTGACTGGTTGTATTCTATTCTCCAAGTTGCTCCCAGCTTGCTTTTTCTCGATACTGTCCTTTCTCTTGAATGATTTTTTTACCATTTCCCAATAGTTTCCTTGATCTCATGTCAATTACTCTTTATATAATATCACTGGGTTTATTTATGAGAAAGCAACTAAATTTTTTCATATTGTTTACTTTCTCATTGAATAGGCACAAGGTAGCTTAATGCAAATGGTAGACAATATTGGAAGCGCATCTCTTAGTCATTCAAGAATTGTGAACAATATAAGCAGTCAAAGTGGATCAATTGCTTCAAAATTTGTTGACTTGAATATAAATGTGGATCCAAATGCCCCCTTTTATTTTTAGTTTTTAAGAGTAATTTTATGACTTTGTTTTGTAAACTTTGGATACTTTGGTTTGTTTAGGATCCAATCAAGTGATTTTGGCCTTAAACAACATATTTTGGAAGGTGACTTATTATTCTCTTGGGTGTTTGGATGATGTTGATATGGTTTTATATTGGCTTAATTCAATTTTGGTTCCAGCTTAATTCAGTTTTGGTGGAAGCTTAATTTAGTTTTATGTTGATATGGTTTTATTTTTTAGAAGGTGACTTGAATTGTGCTTACCTATTTTAAACATGTCTATGCTATATGGTTAGCCGAATAATGGGAAGGACAGACCCCTGATACCACAGATGTAGTAGAGTGGTTGTAGTTTTAACTCTCTTTGTGCGTACCCTCTTTTTTTTTTTTTTTAACAAATGCTATCAAACCATTGAGAGAAATTAGATATTAAAGTTCTGCTTAAGGATTAAAATGAACAAGAGCTCCTTTGGAATATGTCTAAACTAGTCTTTAATATTTCTCTTTAGGAATATGTCTTATGGTTGCTGAAATGTTAAGATAAGTTACAAGGTTTCTTAGGCTTGTTGAATTGGTGGTAAATTTACAATTTTTTAGTCAGTATCTTAGGATATTTTTTAACATGTTTCATGGGCACTATTTTGATGTGATAAACGTATGGTTTATAGTTTTTAACTTTATATATGTATGTCATATGGTATTTCAGGGGAAAGAAAAAGAGTACTCCTATATTTCATTAAAAAAATCATATTACCATGAATCAGCATCCCAAAAACACACACATTCAGCAGCAACACGTAGAATCCATAAAGATACCCACATTCGTCAACCATTCTACAAAACCATGAGTCCATTCCAAAACCAAATGTATAAGTTTACAACATTCATTTTAATATTAAACAAATTAACACCATTAAACTAGTACACACTATGATTCCTTGTTTCTGTTAGAATCATTCCTCCCCTCATCTTCATTCTTCCTATGAATAAGATTTGGCCTCCATTGGATATTTGATGCATTGCCATGTTGGGTAGTAGGCACCCACCATGCAGAGTAATTGCACTTGCCATCTGCACACTTGAAGTAAAGCCTCCTTGGATTTTTCTATGAGTCTGATATCTTAATGGCTGCTTTTTTGTCACATTTGCAACTTCGATTTTCGAAAAGGCGACCATTCGTTGCTTGAACTAGTGGAGGTATAAGCCATTGACATGTTACTCCTAATAATAGGAATTTAACAAATAATTAATACATTATTGAGCATAAAAAATATAATTCTCCGTTCATAATGTCAAATGGCCCATAGAATGAAGAAGGTATATGGTTTTGCTGGTGAAGTTTACTGTTGGAAGTATGATAGCCAAAAAAAATTGGTATTGTTATTCAAAATTACAAAGCATTTCATTGAGGCAAAATGTAAGTCTAGAAACAATAATTTGGCCATTCACAAAGCATTTCATTGAGGCATTTTAGCATACACTTGCAATGCAAAATGTAAGTGTAGGGAGAATCACACATGCTTTCAACTATCACATATGCCTTCAATTCATCATTTCAACAAGTTGATTTTTCTTTTAAAATCACGACAGGACTCAACAAGTATATTTTCATAACATTCTTCATCACAGGACTTTTGTTCTGTTTTCCAAAAATCCTCTCCAACTTTTTAGCAAGTATGATTTCAGCAAGTCTATTTTATGAAGTAAGATTTCATAACATTTTTTCATGAAGTATGATTTCATAACATTTTCAGCAAGTATGATTTTTATGAAGTATGATTTCATAACATTTTCAGCAAGTCTGATTTTTATGAAGTATGATTTCATAACATTTTCAGCAAGTATGATTTTTATGAAGTATGATTTCATAACATTTTCAGCAAGTATGATTTTTATGAAGTATGATTTCATAACATTTTCAGCAAGTATGATTTTTATGAAGTATGATTTCATAACATTTTCAGCAAGTATGATTTTTATGAAGTATGATTTCATAACATTTTCAGCAAGTATGATTTTTATGAAGTATGATTTCATAACATTTTCAGCAAGTATGATTTTTATGAAGTATGATTTCATAACATTTTCAGCAAGTATGATTTTTATGAAGTATGATTTCATAACATTTTCAGCAAGTATGATTTTTATGAAGTATGATTTCATAACATTTTCAGCAAGTATGATTTTTATGAAGTATGATTTCATAACATTTTCAGCAAGTATGATTTTTATGAAGTATGATTTCATAACATTTTCAGCAAGTATGATTTTTATGAAGTATGATTTCATAACATTTTCAGCAAGTATGATTTTTATGAAGTATGATTTCATAACATTTTCAGCAAGTATGATTTTTATGAAGTATGATTTCATAACATTTTCAGCAAGTATGATTTTTATGAAGTATGATTTCATAACATTTTCAGCAAGTATGATTTTTATGAAGTATGATTTCATAACATTTTCAGCAAGTATGATTTTTATGAAGTATGATTTCATAACATTTTCAGCAAGTATGATTTTTATGAAGTATGATTTCATAACATTTTCAGCAAGTATGATTTTTATGAAGTATGATTTCATAACATTTTCAGCAAGTATGATTTTTATGAAGTATGATTTCATAACATTTTCAGCAAGTCTATTTCAGCAAGCATGATTTCATAACATTTTTTTGAGCAAGTATGATTTCATGACATTTTCAGCAAGTATGATTTTTATGAAGTATGATTTCATAACATTTTCAACAAGTCTATTTCAGCAAGCATGATTTCATAACATTTTTTTGAAAAATCACACAGCTTTTCATCATGAGGATTAAATGGAGAGGATTTCAAAATAAATCGAAAAAAAAAAAAACAAATTAATCACTAAGCTTTATCATGGCGATTAAATGGCAATGATTTATAATAATAAAAAACAAAAAAAACAAAAAAATCTGACCTTGGTTGTCAATGGAGGAGATTTGGGGATCTAGGGCTTGAGTAATTGTGCAACATGTCAATGCAAAGAAGGGACGCCGGAAAACACAGGAAGCCCGCCACCGCCGTCGATGGGTTGGCTGATTTTGCTCTTGTTTGCTAGACCGAAATAGTGATTGGGTTTCAATAGAGTAGAGACAGAGAGAGGGAGAGAGAGGGAGTCCCAGATTTGGGTTTGAATAGAGTAGAGAGTGAGATTGTTTTTGGGTTGAATAAGAGAGAGAGAGAGGTGAAAGGAGAAAGAGAGCCACACGTGTCAGAGAGTTCATTCGCGCCATTCGCGCCTCACGCTCTCGAGGCCTGAAGCATTTTTCTTAATAAAGAGAGTTTGTTGTGAACAGAGCTACGAATACGATAATGATGATGGTTGAGTTGTGGTAACGAAGGCATCAAATGTTTGACTAACAGTGTGTTTGGATTGAGTGATTTGGGGAGAAAAGAAAAGAAATAGAGAGAAATGTATTTCTCTTTCTTGTTTGGTTATCTTAAATGGAGAGAAATAGGGAGAAATAGAGAGAAATTAAGAGAAACTCATTTATCTCATAACCCTTATTTTCAATCTTCCCAAAAGTGGAGAGATTGAGAGAGAAAAGAAATCCACAAATGTTTATATTTTCATAATACCAATTTTACCCCTATAAAAATAGAAGAAATAAAACGATTGAAAATATAAAAAGGTTATTTTGGTAATATAACATAAAATAATTTCTTTTTTTTTCTCTTAATGAAATCTAACCAAACAAGAAGGAGAGAAATCACAATCATTTCTTTTCTTTTATTTCTTACTTATTCAAATAAAAATGAGAGAAATTACAATCATTTTATTTCTTTTCTTTTCTCTTATTACTTAAGTAATCATTTTTTTTTATTTTCTCTCCTAAGTTACCAAACATAGCGGAAGGAAATGTAGCCGACAAAGCGGGCTACCATTCTGGAAAATTGAGAAGTTGCAATTGTTTGACAATTAATAACAAAGAGAGGTGGGGATCACTTGCAGTTGTCACTTGGAATCTTATATCACAGATTCTCTGCATCTGTTTTAAAACTCTCAACCAGCCCAGTTGCGTCTCCAGTTGTTTCATCCCTTTTCATATTATAAATCAATGGGATGGAACTTTTTACGCATGTTATTGGTCAAGTGGTTCATATTATTAAAAAAAATTAGAATAATGGAATCAATTTTTATTTTTAAAATTTATTTTATAAATCATATATGAAAAAAAAAACTTTACGGAATAAATAAGTTGAATCGTCAAAATGAAACCCGTGATTAAATAGTACCCTTTAATTCAAATTTTAAACTAGAAAAATTTTATTTCACTATGATTCGATCCATGAAGCCTAACAAATCTTGACTCTATTGAATAATGATATATATATCAATTGGTATATTAATTAGTATACTAACGGATAATGTGACATAATTTTAGAAGTTTTGAATTTTTTATAGTTTGTATAATGAATGTGGTCATAATGTTAAAATAACAATGTCATAACATATATTGATACACTAATTGATATACCAATTAGTGCGTGTAGCACCGCCAGACTCTATTTGTTAAGTTATAAGACAAATGTTAACAATTGTCCCTGAGCATTGTTTAATGTTGAGAAGTATATAAAAAGTGTATTAAAAATATATTAATTTCAATATAAATGTATTAAAATTAAACATAAAATATCTTATATTCTTTAATTTTTTTTATCTTTTATTTATGTACTTTAATACACTTATTAATAAAAACTAAGTTTTAAAGGTGTACCAAAATGTCTTTCCAACGTTTTTGGACTTTTGTAAACCATGTGAAGTCACCAACATGATCATGGGAATTTTAGGAATCCCAAATGCTCGATAACTATGGTTGGTGCTTGAGAGTAGGAAGGACCACTATCATGACATTGACATTGTCAGTCAATTTCTAAATCAATCCCATTGATTACTATGCTATAACACATGAGAGCATTGGTGTGAGATATTTTAAATAAGTGTATTTTTTTAATTTTTTAATAAAAAAAATTTTAAAAAAAATGTTTGTTTAGAATAATTTTTTGACTTTTTAAGAAAAAAATATGTAATATAATATTATAGGAACTACCAAAATTACTGTTTTACCCTTCCTTCGTGACACAGCAACAAAAAGAGTGATTTCCGTGCATGTTGTTTACTGGCTCATGGATTTTCGTGGCTCCCATTGTGCCACGTAATTGCACAATGGGAAATGCAGTGGAACACTGACTTGCAGTGTTGTGTTTTCTTATTTTTTTTAAAGAAAAGATTGGTAGCTCGAAATTGTGGCTCGAAAAATGGCCCGAATTTTATATAAACTCACATATCTTTCTATATCCCCATTGTTATTCATCTCAATTTACCTTTCATTTCAAATTAAAAAAAAAAAAGATAAACAGAGTAGAGACAGACAGAGAGGAGACCAAACGAGCTCCATCATCGACTGGTGCTGCTGCCGACGAGGCTGGTGCTGGTTTTGTGTGTGCCGACGAGCTCCATCATCGACTTCGGCGGCCACCAAACGAGCTCATTCTCTTCATTCCATTTCTGATTACTAATCGAATCGGTTGAAGCAAAAATCAATTTGGAATTTGTTTTGAATTTGTGTTGATTTTTGCTACTAGAATCAAACATTATCAATCCCCAGTTTTGCTGCTAAAAAATTTGATGAAAAGAGTTCAAATTCTAAAATCTCCTTTTTTTCTCTTCTTTCTTTTTCTTTTTTTCTTGATCTTTCTTTGTATTTTCTGTTGGAAATGGTTATAAATTCTGGGTAAAACCAGAATTTTTTCCTAAGTTCGGTCTATTTTTTAGGTGGGCCCCGAGTATCGATTTACTCGAGTCAAAGTGGTAACGTGTTCTATGCCGCGTTGTGATTCACGTGGTATATTTGGTTGCTCAAAACCATTACCGAGTGAATGGGAAATTGAAGCCAAAGTGTGCTCCATGGAAATGGAGTTTTGGTGGAAATTCCTTAAGGTTGTAAATTGGCTTGTCCCACATTGATTTGGTGGAAAGTTTTGAAAGGGTTTATAAAGCTTAGGGTGAGATACTTGGGGTGTGCCCCAAGGAGTAC
>NW_021026049.1:732620-749885 GCF_004153795.1 Camellia sinensis
TTGCTGAGTGTCAAGATGGAACCGAGCGACACACTGAAGGTATACAACTCAAGGTACTGGGAAACCTTCAACGAGATCTTGGACTGCCCGGTCAACCTTGCAATCACGCAATACAAGCGTGGTCTCCCGGTCGGACATAGACTGCGGGACTCGCTTACCATGCACCAGCCGACCTCCATGGGCCAGCTCATGCAGCGCATCAATGAGCATATCCGGGTAGAGGATGACGCGTCAGCTTCTACCGTGAAGGCCACTCCGGTAGCAACAGACAAGAAGACAGCAGGCAAAGTGCACGCAGTTGGGCAAGAGTCCAGCCGCTCAAGTGACCGAGCAGAGGAATCGGACCGTGGCACGAACCGTAAAAACCGGGGTAGAGGACGTCGGAATGACCGGGATGACTACCCCCAAGATGATGTAGCCGACGCAAACAGAAGGATGAAGGCAAGGACTGGCATAACCACGGTCTTCAAGATTCCAATCTATCACATACTTAGTGAAATCCCCGACGAGGAGTATGTCCGGTTTCCTGCTAAGTTGGGCGATGGACAAAAGGGCTATAATCCGCGGTATCGTTGCACGTTCCACCGGGAGAGAGGCCACCGGACTGAGGATTGTTTGCCTTTGCGGCAACACTTGGAAGAGCTGGTTGCGGCCGGGCATCTAGACCTTTACATTGATGGCGGCGTGAAGCCGAATCAGGCTCCGGTCGATCCCAGGGTACAGGATGACCGAGACGCACCACCACAAGGAGTTATTAGTGTAATCCACGGCATCGTGGAACCGGAGCGTGTCTGCGAACTCCGGGGCATGATAAAAAAGGCAGAGCATATGAGGGAAGTTTTGTCGGTACAGCCTGCCATCAAAAGGGGGAAGACTGAAGAAAAAGACGTGATTAGTTTCACCTAAAGGGATCTAGAGCGTATCCAGACGCCGCACAACGATGCCCTAGTAATAACACTACGCGTCAAGGACTTTGATGTTAAGCGGATCTTGATCGATCAGGGAAGCTCAGTCGAGATCATGTACTATGATGCGTTCAAGCAGCTTAAACTCCGGGAGATAGACTTGGCTCCGGCTACTTCACCACTGGTCGGATTCAACTCGCAACCAGAGTGGCCTTTAGGAAAGATTATCCTGCCGGTCAAAGCGGGATCCGTGGTCAAACAAGTTGAGTTTTGGGTGCTGCAAGTGCCTTCGACGTACAACCTTATCCTTGGAAGGGGATGGCTACACGCCATGCAAGCCGTGGCATCAACTTTTCACCAAGTAATGAGATTCCCCTCGGCTATGGGGGTAATCAAGGAGATTTGGGGCGATCAGGTCATGTCCAAGCAGTGCTTCGTGGCGGTCAACGGGAGCCGGGCTGCCAAAGGATTCGTTCAAATGATTGAGGGACCGGAGGACCTGGGTGTCTTGGATGATGTGGGCACCGAGGCCGAAGACAAGGCAGTTGAGGAATTGGTTGAGGTGCGAATTGATACAGAACAGCCGGACAAGTTCTTCTTGCTCGGCTCAAGTCTCACGGCCATAGAGAGAACCGAGATGGTTGAGTTTTTGGCGGCCAACATCGAAGTCTTCGCGTGGTCGCCTTACGACATGCCTGGCCTCGATCCAAGTTTTATCTGTCATCACCTCAACGTCTTCCCTGGAGCAAAGCCAGTCATCCAGTGAACAAGGAGATCAGCACTGCATCACGCCGAGGTAGTTGCGGAGGAGGTGAAGAACCTGCTTGAGGCACGAGCAATCTAGGAAGTGCACTACCCTCGGTGGATTTCCAACACAGTTGTGGTGCCGAAGAAGAATGGAAAGTGGCGAGTTTGTGTCGACTATAAGACGGTCAACCGAGCTTGTCCCAAAGGTAGCTTCCTTTTGCCGCGAATAGACCAGCTCGTGGACTTGACGGCTGGACATAATAGGCTCAGTTTTCTGGATGCCTACCGCGGCTACCACCAGATCGCCATGCATGGGCCTGACCGAGAGATCACCTCTTTCACGACTCCAAGGGGGCTATTCTACTACCGAGTCATGCCTTTTGGTTTGAAGAACGCCGGGGCAACCTTTCAGAGGATGGTGACCAAAATGTTTGCTCCTTTGCTTGGCCGGACAATGGAGGCTTACATCGATGATATGGTGGTAAAGAGCCGACTTGAAGCAAACCATTTGTCCGACTTAGTCGAGATGTTTGCCATTCTAAAGAAGCACAAGCTGCACTTGAATGCATCAAAGTGTGCCTTTGGTGTGGGATCCGGGAAATTTTTGGGATTCTTAGTCACAAACCGAGGCATCGAAGCAGACCCTACTCAGATCAGAGCCGTACAAGAATTGAAGCAGCCCAACTCAGCTAAGGACGTGCAGCATCTGGCCGGGATGGCCGCCGCGCTTAATCGGTTTATAAGCCGGTCATCAGATCGCTGCCGCCCTTTCTTTCAAGCATTGAAGTCAAAGTTCTCATGGGACGCAGAGTGTGACCGAGCTTTGGCCGAGCTCAAGGAATATCTGTCTACTCCGCCACTGTTGGTTACACCAAAGTTGGGAGAGGAACTTTATCTTTACCTTGCCGTCTCCCAGCACGCGGTCAGTGCGGTGCTAGTCCGCGCTGAAGGAATCAAGCACTTCCCAATTTTTTATGTCAGCAAGACCTTGCTGCCGGCTGAGACGAGATATTTGCCGCTGGAAAAGCTTGCTTTGGCATTGATGATGGCTTCGAGAAAGTTGGCGCATTATTTTCACGCCCATACCATCGTCGTACTGACCGAGTTTCCCCTCAAGGCCTTGTTTGAATGGGCGGACTTCTCAGGCTGAATTCTTAAGTGGGCGGTGGAGTTGGGGCAGTTTGAGGTGAAGTTCCATCCGCGCACTGCTATCAAAGCTCAGACTTTGGCCAACTTCGTCGCCGAGTTCTCGCCTGGCATTCATCCGGTGTGCCCGGTCGATATTACCATGGCAGATGATGAGGTGCACGCAAGACCATCCGAGGTACAACGTGTTGTTGGGAGTAGCGACGCGGAGTTTGCGCGCACCAGTGAAGCACCCTCAGTTTGCAAGGTTATACCACCCGGTGATGCGATGACAGAGTTGAGTATCACCGACCCATCCACTCTGTCCGGTCCTGCATCACCGAGGGGGGAAGAAGTTGAGCCACACAGCTCAGGACCTGCGGCCGGCGTAACACCGCAACCTGATGATTCGCCTACGGACTTGAGCATTACAGATCGACTTGCTGAGTCCGGTACCGAATCATCAAGGGGGGAAGGAATGGATCCACACAGCTCAGAACCTGCGGCCGGCTTAACACCGCCACCTGATGATTCGCCCACGAACTTGAGCATTATAGAACAACTTGCTGAGTCCGGTGCTGAATCGCCAAGGGGGACTGAATTGGAACCGGTCAACAGCAAACTTGGAACCGCACAGCCGAGCAATGATGATCCCACTGCCCTTCGCAACTCTCAGGACCCATTAGACTGCTAGAAGCTTTTTGTGGGAGAAATATGGAAGCTTTTTGTTGATGGAGCGTCCAACCGTCATGGTGCCGGCCTAGGTATCGTTCTTATCTCCCTGAATGGCCTAACCATTGAACATTCTATCACGCTTGGCTTCCCAGCATCTAACAACGAGGCTGAGTACGAAACACTTCTCACCGGGCTCAAGAGCGCAATACAAATGAAGGCTGCCGAGCTCTTGGTGTACAGTGACTCCCAGCTTGTGGTTAACCAAGTCTCTGGGATTTACGAAGCAAAGGACGACAGGATGGCGAAGTACCAAGCTCTGGTGAGGGAACATATCAAACAGTTTGAGGCAATCAGAGTCCAACAGATTGGCCGGGAAGAAAACAGCCGAGCTGATGAACTGGTCGGCCTCGCTTCCATGGTAGATAGTACGTCTCCAAACCCCCTGTTGATTGACTTTCTTCTGCGGCCAAGCATTGAAGACGCCGGGCAGACTGATGTACTCTGCGCCGCGCTAGGTCCTTCCGGGATGGACCCCTTGATCTTGTTCCTCAGAGACCGGACTCTTCCAACTGACAAGAAAGAAGCACACAAAATCCGGGTGAAGTCAGCGCGGTTTTGGCTCTCTCCATCTGGCGCGTTGTATAAGAGGTCCTTCAATGGTCCTTATCTAAAGTGCGTGCACCCAAATAGTGTGGAGGCCTTCTTGTACGAAATTCACGAAGGCATTTGTGGCAGCCACATAGGGGGCAGGTCCTTGGCCTACCGAGCTATTTCGCAGGGATACTGGTGGCCATACATGCAGGCCGACACACAAAAGTACGTCCGCAAGTGCGAAAAATGCCAGAAATTCGCCCATCAGATCCATCAGCCTGCTAGGGAACTTCTTCCCCTCACCAGTCCTTGGCCTTTCGCCATGTGGGGGCTAGATATAGTGGGACCACTGCCAACAGCACTGGGCAACCGGAAATTCTTTATTGCGGCCACAAATTACTTCACGAAATGGGTTGAAGCTGAGCCCTTGGCAACCATCAACTGAGCTATAACTCACAGCTGAAGGAACTACTTGACTTGGAGTTACGGATTGAGAGGGGTTTATGACTGAGTGCCGCCTCGAAGGACGTCGGATTGACGAGGGAATGCTCTCCCACTCGAGCGACTCGGTTAACTGATTTTCATCCAACAGTCCGGAGTTCTTTTCAGACAAAAGAGTCAGGGGATTGAGTGGAATCCACGAGTCCGGATTGATTTTCATCCTTCTATCTGTTCTCGAACAGGTATCTAATCGTATCTAAGCGTCTTAATAGGATAGTACTGAGCCCGTGTGTTCGCCCGAATGCTGTGAGTCAGGAGTTGTATCTGGGCAAGAGCCCTCTATCTATTCTTCTTACTAGGGCGTAGTTTTAGACGAAAGAAAGAAGAATAATTGGAGTTCAACCAGAAGAAATACCTGCAATAGAGAAGATGGCCTCACTACCTGCATTAATCAAGTAGTCATCCCCTGCTTTAGAGAATCAAAGCGGAATCCATACCTGTTTTAAAGAAAGTGGAGGAGATCTCTTTCTGTGATTTTTCTCGCTGTCTGACTAAGTCCCCAGTGTAAATAACGAATAGCGAACCAAACCAGTCTTTTTCTTCCTGTATGGGCAACACCCTGGTGCTAGGAGAAGGCAAACTAGGGGCAAATTGGGAAGGACCCTACAAGATCACTGGTCTGGCGGGCAAGGGGGCTTACCACTTGGAGGATTTAGAGGGAAGAGCAATACCCCGGCCATGGAATGCGGCCAACTTGAAACTGTATTATTTTTAAGCTTTTGCTTTCTTTTCTTGTGCAAAGAAATTTTTTGGCTTGCACCACAGCATGTAATTCTTTTTGTCAATTTATAGAAGTAATTTTGCTTTAGCAATTGGACTTTCATTTAATGTTACGGACCGAGATGATGTACTCCGGTTGGAAGAGTTGGTGTTTTGTCCAACTTCGGATTCCCAAACGAGATGATGTACTCCGATTGGAAGAGTTGGTGTTTTGTCCAACTTCGGATTCCCAACCGAGATGATGTACTCCGGTTGGAAGAGTTGGTGTTTTGTCCAACTTCGGATTCCCAACCGAGATGATGTACTCCGGCTGGAAGAGTTTGTGTTTTGCCCAACTTCGGATTCCCAACCGAGATGACGTACTCCGGTTGGAAGTGTTGCTGATTTGTTCAACTTTGTTATTACCAACTGGGATAATCATTTCGGTTTATGAATTTGTTTTGTTCTGCCTAAGTACTTCAACCGAGTTATGAATTCCGGTCGACGAGGTGTTTTGTTCAAACAATGACTTATACCGAGATGCTTTGCTAAAAATGGCATTGATGGCAACCGCGCAAACACTTGGAAAAATTTGGCTTTTTCATTGATAAGAAAATCAATACAAAAGGTGGGGACATAGCCCGGTTACATCAAAAGCGTTGAAAGTAAAAATACAAAAAAGAAAAGAAAACTAAACTAAGGGGGAGAGATTGGTGAACTCGTCCTCGCCAGCATCAAGGTTGATGGTTGGACTTGCGTCTTGGGCACCGGGCTCATCATTGTCGGGCTGCTCTTGCACCTCGGCCTCCTCTGCCTCAGAATCTGTCTCACCGTCTCCCTCTTCAAGTCCTTCCTCGGCCTCAGCTTGCAAAGCGCTGAAGACGTCGTTTGCATAAGGCACGAGGTAGACCGGTAGCGAAGTTGGAGGAGGGTTGGCAAATACGTCGGTGTCAGAGCCCTGGCCGAGGTGTTCGCAGGCGGACTTCCAGCTGGCCTTGAAGTAAATGTCTTGTGTTGCAAAGACTTGCTTCTTGTAGCTCTGCTCGGCCTCGTTAAAATCGGTGTTGTTGGCAGCCCGGCAAGCTTTCTTCTTCGACTTTTTCAGGGTGTCCACCTCGGTCTGGAGCTCATCCCGTTTTTTCTCGGCTGCATCCAGCTGATCGAGCAGTCTGTTATTATCGGCGTTGGCCATCTCAAGGGACGACTTAGCCCGGCCGAGCTCGGCTTGAAGGCTCTCGACCTGGCTGGCTGTGTCGTTGGCCTTTTTCCGAAGCCTGTGGATGCGCTCCAAAACCAGGTGTTGTTTTTGAATGGCCTGCAAAAAGCAAAGTTGATTAGAAAAGGAACCGGGCAAACACTTGTGAAAATTTTCAGAGGAACATCGACTTACCCTGGCCATGGACTTTGCTAAGGATTTTACCAACCGAGTGTCAGGGACGTGGTCGCTGCCGACCACGTCGCTCGGTAGAAGAAAAGCTTTGGAGAGATCGAAGGCGAGCAAATGTTCTTTGTCGGCCTTGATCGAAGCCGTCGCTGGGATGTCTTGTCCCCGGTGCTTCAGCTGTGGACGCTAGGCTGGCACGGGGACAGGAGTTTCAGATGGATGTTCGGTTGTCAGCTCAGCGACGAGCTCGGCAGAGGGATCTGCCCGTGGTCTTTTTCTAGCCCGGCGTGTTTCTCTTCCAGACTGCCCGGCGGCTGGAGAAGCTAGGGCTACCACGGCGGCACTTGATTGACCACCAACCGGGGAGCGGGTGACAACGCTCGGTATCTCGGCCGAGGTTGCAGTTAGAAGGTTTTTGATGCGGCTTCTTTTAGCCATTTCCTGTTCTTCTGTCAAACGGATCAAGGGGACGTCTGGAAGGGTAGGATCTGGAGGTGGCGAAGGAGCTCGGAGGAAGTCAGTTACTCTACTCCGGCGCGGAGCAGAATACCTGTAGGTCGGGGTGTAGCCGAGTAAATCGTTGCAATCTCGGTGGGAATACCGAAGCACGGTCCGAATTGCCTCAACGTTTGGAAATTGATAGTTGGCTTGTAAGGCTTGGATTGCTGCAAAAGAAACAGGAAAACCAGTTAGTTACAGAGTAAAGAGTTAGGCTGACCGAGCAAGTTTGAGTGGCTTACATGAAGAACCGAAGTCCTTGTTTATAAACCAGCCCGGCACCTCGGCTGTTTCGTAATTGCCCGACACCCAGAAAAAATCGTCGTCGTGAAGATCTTTATCCGGGGTGCCGGTTACAATTTTTTCCTTACCCGGTATGATCTTCAAGTAATAAGCTAAACCGTCCCCGGTGTGGCCCATTGTGTATTGCCTCAATATCTCGGCTAGACCCAAGTTGGTGCCTAGCCGATTGTTCAATTCGTGAACACCATTGATTATTCTATAAGTATTGGTGGACACTTGTGTGGGTGCCAGCCTGGTGCGGCAGAGGAACTCGGTTATAAGTGGGTTGAGCGGGAAACGGAGGCCCCCTTCGACAATTGAGAGCACGGTGAAGGGGCATTGGTCTAGTCTGCCCCAGGGTGTTGTCTCCTCTTCAGCCAGTTCGAGATGTACGTCGGCCGGGATGCCGTACTCCTCTCTGAAAGCAGCTAGCGCGGCCGGAGTATCCACTAGGAAGCAGAATTTCCCCATTTGTGGCCGGACTGTGGTAGCTCGGCTGAGGTGTTTGGCACAATGGCAATTGTTAATCGCTCGGTCTTGAGAACCTGAGGAATGGACAGTGGTCCCCTTGGACTCTGCAGGAAAAAGAGGGCAAGTGTAAGTGTGAGTGCGGTCGCGCGGAAGGAGCTAGTCTTTAGCTCAGTCGTTAAGTGTGCCAAACCACCTCGGTCTCCTAAGCTAACTAGAGAGCAGTCGCCCAGGCAGGCAAGATATTAGCCCGGTTGAGCGACCATTCCTTTTGTTATCTCGGTTTTTGCCGGGGTTGAGACAAACACGTTATTTGCTTGGTCAGAATGGTTTTTTTTTTGGATCAAAAGAAGACCAGGAGCCCGGTTCGCCCCAGTTCTTCAGTGTTCTTCATGGAGATGAAGAACACCAAGAACAGTGGGAGGTTTGGGACGGATTCTGTGGTCTATGCCCTAAGAGCTACGTTTTTGTGCCCTAATGTGTGTAATATGAAAGAAAATAGCAACTCAAGAGGGATTGAAGATCTTACCTGTGAAGGGCTGGAGCTGTTCTTCCAAGCACGAAGAATGGCAGTCGAGTATGAGAGGAAATGGCTTGAGCTCTGAATCGTCAGGTAGAAAAGAGGCAGTAGGAAGAAATGGCATAAGGGGGGTCTTGTATATGTAAGCATGAGAGGCCGCCCAAATTCAAATTCTGGCAAAAACGGCGGGTTGGCTGCTCGATGACCAATAGCAGCCCACCACGTGTCCCCATTTATGGAACGTCAGCATTGAAACGACGGGTTGAAGAGTCGAAGAGCCAACCGAGCTACTTCTGAAGAAGAGGACGTCAGCCGTGGCGTACAACCGGTCAAGTTTGCAGACAGTTATGTTAACTAGCCCGGTCACCCTTTCTCATCTTGGAGACCGGAGGAATGTTATCTCGGTCGAAGTAAGTAATCCCAGTCACGCTTTCGCGGACGGAATTAAGGGGCAATTGAGAGGGTGATTTATGATCTGGAGTTGGGCCGTGGTATTGGCCGAGCAGGTTGAGAGCCCAACGGTGCATGGGGCCGAGATGATTGACTATCCGCCAAGAGATGGGCCGGGCAGAACTTGGGCCGAGTGTGTGTCGCCCCAGACCGTAAAGAAGCTGCTCGGTTGGACCGAGCTGCTCGATCAGACGATGGCCGAAGCAAGACAAGCGGAGTGACCGGCGCCCGGAAAGGCGTGGTCAGCCGAGGTAACTGTTTGACTGGCAGAAAGGCCGGCCACAGGAGGTGCCTCGGGCTAGGCTTTGCCGAGATGTCGCCTAGCCCGGTCCTTCTTGGACTTAGCCAGTGAAGTGCTTGGGTATGAAGCACGGCACGGCACGGAAACGGATAGAACAGCTCGGCTGCCGAGCTCCAGCTGTGAAGGCAGGCAGTTGAGATTACGTGACGTTCAGCAAGGTTTATGCTGACAGATGGGATAGCGGAGCCACGTGTCAGGGGATGATTGGGAGTAGATATGGGGCACAGAGGGTATATAAGCATGTCTGCGCCCCCATACGCGCAGAGATGAATACTTTGTAAGGAAATTCTTACATTCAAACACTCCTCCCTCTCTCTCTCTCTCTCTATCCTAAGGTGTGTGCTAACTTGATTGTCGGAGGGTTTTTCCGGCCACACACCGCCGGGTAGCTCACCGTTATTTGCTCGTAGGTGATCAGACAGAAACGGAGCTCGGACGAAAGGAGTACGGGCTTGCCGGAATATTTGCTCCCCGTACAGTTACCCAATACAAACACTACGAACATACACAACATATTGTCAACATAGATACAAATTAATGACTGATAAAAACATTAATTTACACAAATCAATTAATATTTTCTTTGGGTTTTATTTTTTTTTCAATTCTTTCTTTTTGGAACTTCCTTTAATTGATCACATAAGGTTAGAGGGAAAATTTAAGAAGGAAGTGTTCTGAAGAAAGAATTTAATAAAATAAAATTCAGAAAGCAAACTTTTCGCTTGGTAATTCAACAACAAACTCTAACTAACTTAATTCCTCCATAATTTACAAATCAATATAGCCTAAAAAACCCCATTTATTTTGTCCAATTTAGTCCCATCCGTTTTGTGTATGTAACCACCCTCCATCACCTTCTTCAATCTTCACCTACACCCATTCAGATTCATTTTGTTTCCAACCTTAAATACATTTTGAATATTTATTAAGCAATACATGACCCATGTTGAAAAGAAGTCATATGAAATTGTGGTTTAGAAGACAGATATAAAACGGGTACTCAGAATGGACGCATTTGATGGAGAAAACGAAAACCGAAAGAAAACGCATTACCTTACATTAAGATAAGTAAGTTTAAAAACAAATAATAAAGAAATTAATATTGAAATTGCAAAGAAATTGTGAAATTGCATGTTTAATGAATAATGAAAATGAAAATGAGAACATGCGAACTAAACTCGAACATGCGAACTAAATTAGAGTTGATTTTGTATGTTTGTCAAAAGAATAATGAAAATGTTTAAGCTACACAAAAGTATCTACTGACTCCCCGAATCACAATATTACACGTTTGTGTGAGAGATAGTGATTTCCTATTTATCAAAAGATAAAACCCAAAATTGATTTTGTATGTTTGTCAAAAGAATAAAAACTAACAACAAAATAATATTTTATACGTTTATATGTGAGAGAGTGATTTTCTATTATTTTATCAGAAAATAAAAGCCAGGGTTGATTTTGTATGTTTGTCAAAAAAAATAAAAACCAACAACAAAACAAATAAATTATCAGAGCCTGGGTTATGGGCCCACCACGCTTCCACTGCGCCACTCTGATTAGATGCAAGACAAATTATTTGTAATTCCTTTATTTGGCATTTTATTGCAGGTGTTCATGAAAAATCTATGAAATAAATGCATACATAAACAAAATAAAATTAAAAAAAAATGATGTATAAATGAATAGATAAAAAAGCAAAATAGAACACTTAGAGCACCATAATGAAGTGACTAAATTTGGGTGTTAATGTGTCGTATAACATAAATATGAGGTCTTGTTTGACAAAGGTTAAAATTTGATTTTTTAGTTTAAAATTCACAAAAAGATAAAATAGACTAAAATAATTAATAAGACAAAATGTCATATCAAATCCATAATCATTTTACTTTTTCTGTCACAAACAATACATCCAACTACAAAAAATTCTAACCATCTTCCCAAACACAAAAATTTTAACCTACTAAAATAGCTAAAAACTAAAATAGCCTACTGAAATAGCCAACTTTCCAAATAGGGCCTAATTTATGTGTTAAAAATTTATTAATTTAGAGTGTACAATGATGTGTTAAAAATAAAAATGTATGTTTAATGATATATATAAAACTAATAAAAAATAAAAATAAAAATACATGTGATTTTCACATCTTTTTCTAACTACTCTGCCATGGGACAATGTGGTTTCCCCCCTTCTCTTTCTTCATGGCTTGGCTAAATGAGTTCAGATCCTCTCCAACATTTTCCCTCCAGAGGCACAGTCTAAATTGGGTCACGTCACTACACTAAAAATTTATGACTTAGATTAGTTAAAAAAGAAAAATACAAAATTCCCTCTGACACTCTCTCTCTCCCTCACTGATGTGCTCTCTCTCTCACTCATTTCTAATAAAAATTAAAAAAAATTATTTTAATCTTTTTCATTTTATTTTCATAATATATATATACTACTGTATATCCGTGCCTAAAGGCACGGTGTAATTAATATTGGGATCGAAATATATTTGTAATTTATATGTATCATACCCTCTACAGAATTCAATTAAAAATAACAACTCTCCCTAATCTTAATGCAAATTAAGGAATAAACGTATAAAATTTATAATGTTCATTAAAATTAAAATGATAAACTAATGTTCTACAATTATAATAAAATAAAATTAACCAAACAATGCACACCAGTGCTCTCCAATTCTAAAATAATTTAATTAAAACAAAACAACAAACAATACACACCAACCAATCATCTGTAATTTTAAAAAATAAAAAATAAATTAAAGTCAAATCTTATAAAAAACTTTCCAAATGTGAATGTAAGACCAAAATTTGGGTCCTACTCATCACAGATCAGAACACCAACATTTATCTATCGTAGACATTGGACCTATATATACAAAAGAAAATGTATAGTAAGAAGATGAGTAAATAGGTGATAACTTCACAAAATATTTAAAAACTCACTGATTTGTAATTTTTCCAAATTATAGAAAAATTAATAGATAATAAGGAGAAGTGGAACATATTATAAGAAGATGAGTAAAGAGAGCCCATATTATAAGAGAAGCAATTGATTAGATGTATTTCATTGGTACAAAAGAGCAAGAAACTTGTTCTAGCAAAGAAACATGTTGTAGATGAAAAATTAACAATTATACATGAAAACATTATAAAATTATCATAGATCCAAACACAACCTTAGGGTTTTGCTTGAACGGTACTTGTTTCGAGAAAACTAAAACTCAATAAAATTCAATGTGCACTACTTAATAGATAATAAGGAGAAGTGGAACAGCTAGAAGCCATACATGAGATCCACCTTATCAAAACCTGCAACAGAGGAATAGATGAAAAAATATTAGAAAAATAAATAAAATATAGCAGATACAAAGAAAAGCAAAATGGGAAGCCTAAACCCATTTTAGACTACAAATTAAATAAGAGCTAAACTAATCAGAAACTTTGGAAATTACGTCGTGGATATTCAAAGTGAAAAATAGCATGCTTAGAACTTGACCCGCTTGGATTCATCATATGTTGCAAGCTGCTATTCCCTCTGCTAAACTAATCAGGGCCAACCCCATTCCAGAGAGCCGTTATTCCCTCTTCTGAAGCAATTTTTCTCATTTCCACTATTGCTCCTCTTCTCAAGTTTGGATTCATCTGCAACCGCACCTGAAAAAAGAAGAGCGTTAAGTAAGACAAAGATTTTAGATGTTTAGAAAAGCTTTTGAATCTAAATACCTTCAGAACTTCCACAGGGTTGGTCAGCGCAGTTGCAAAGGCACCAGAGAATGCTCCTGACACAATCTTAACCAAAACACAGCTCGACACAGAGAGAATGGGAGAGGCAGAAATCTTACCTTGCAAGCCGGGTTCGAGAGGCAGAAGGAGTTGCTGTCGGTGGAGATCGGAGGAGAGAGAAGATCTGAGATCTGAGATCTGGGAGGGAGAAAAGATGAAGAGTTGCTGTCGGTGGAGTTCGGAGGCGGCGCAACGGTGGAAGCGGAGCAGTAGTGGAAAGGAGGGGGAGAGAGAGGAAGAGAGAGAGATATCTGAGGAGAGAGAGATTAACACCTGAGAAGAGAGAAGTGCAAATGTCACACAGTATCTCAGCTTTCAATGAGAAGTGCATATTGTTTGGGTTTGTCGTGGGTGGGTGGGACGTTGCAGAGAGAGCGAGAGAGGGATTGTTTTGGGCGGGAATGTGAAAATGTCACAAAATATCTCAGCCCTCCATGGTTAAAAACAACTCATCTCAACCGTTGAATTGAAATGTATCTCTCATACATTTGAAGACATTTTCAAAAAGTCTCTTGCCTTATTATATAGATATATTTTAAATAAAAATTTATGCCTTTTTTTTTAAATAAGAAATAGAATTGTTGTGCATAGCACGGGTGGACCGCTAGTATGTATATATGTTTAATAATAATTATCTATATGAAAATATTCAAAAGTAGTTTGAACACAGTTGATTTTAGAGAGTTTTAGTTTAAGATTCCTAATATTAAAATTTTATAAGATAAAGACATGCAATATTTTCATAGTAGTTATGTTCTCTCAACATTGTCATAGAGAAATTTTGACACAAAAAAATTTGGAATTTTTCTCTAACAAGTTGAAATTTCTCTAATAATATTATTAAGAGATCTTAACTAATAAGAAAAAATATATTGGACCTCTCCTACTATCAAAAATTAAAGAGAGATATTTCACTAATTTCTCCTTAATTTTAATACTTATATACATTTAGTTAGTTTTTCAATTATTGCAAATAAAATCATTAAATTTACAGTCTCAAAGTTCAATTCATTATTTTTGTATACCTCTAATTAAGAGATCGTGCAAAGTTAATTATTTTTCTTTGTTATGGAGATTTTTGTAATATTGTGTTTAATTTTTCTATTACCAACCCTGTTTGCTTTTCAGTTTTCAAAAATAATATTTTGAGTTTTCAATTTGTATTTATATTTTTAATGATTTTTAAATAAGATTAATTAATTTTTAAATTTTAGATTCACTTAATCTTAATATACTTAAAAAAATAAAAAAATTATACAAAAACCTTTTAAAAATTCATTGAATACAAAAAAATACGAAAAAAATATTATTTTTTGTATTTGGTAAATTGTTTTAATTTTTTTTCACAAATATTATACTTTTTAAATATATTTAGATTAGATGTATCTAAAAAATATAAAAATTGCGTAAAATATTTCAAAAAAATCACTAATAACAAAAAAAAAATACGAGAAAAAAAAATGAATTTTCTAAAAAATGTAGACTCAATTTTCTAAAACTAAACATTATTTTGCTTGTTGGGTTTACAAATATGTGTTTTTAATGTTCTGGAGGATTCTATTTGAATCCAAAATATATCTCAATACACCTAATCAATTATTCCTATTCCTATTCATATTCAAAAGCTGTATCTTCTTCCTAAAGAGATCAAAGTTATTTCTTCTTCTTTCTCCCTCCAAAACTCCAATCCATCCTACCAAAACTCACCATCATCATTAACTTCATTGTTTTTTTTTATTATTTTGAAACCCTAAAACCTAGAAGAAAATTTGAACAAAATCAAATAATGGATTAGAGTAATAATCAAAATAATTTTTTGAAACAACCCATCAAAAATGAGGTAAATATTTATGGGAACCGAATATCGATAGATGTAGAGAAGCCGAATACACACTTAGAAGCTCAGGATATATATTATGTTCGGCTCCGTCCTGTACAATCTCGAAGCCGAATAGACTAATCGGCCATAGAACCAGTTGAACAAAAAGCCGAGTGTGAATTGGCATACGACAGAAGGGGCCAAATGAACAATCACGCGATGGATTAAGAGTGGGCCTGACCCTGGGGCCCAAAAGCGAATATAAATAGAGGAACATCAACCAAAGAAAGGTATGTGAGAACAAACCCAAGAAACTTAAGACGCAAGTAAACAAGAGACCTATATTAACTTGTCCGTCGGAATGCTAATTCCGGCACCCCCGACCGGAGTGTTAATCCCTTTTTCAGGTGGCGATCAGAGGATCAGGGACGTCTTTCAGGATCCTAGAGTATTTCCAAACCTACTCCTCCACAATTGGCGCCGTCTATGAGAATACTCAAGCTTATTCATGGCGAGCATCACAGAAGATCCTCCGATAGTCGCTGACGAAACTACACCAAGAGACGACCTCACTCCAAGAAACATGCTGGGACCGGAGAATATCACCGCACGACGTGCCTTGAACTTTGATTCAGTAGCTCAGACCTCACTCTCAACTTCAATGCATGAAACAATGCAGACAATTATGGATCAGGCAAAGCAAAATGAACAGCGGCTTGAGAACATGATGGCTGAAAATGAACGCCTATGCCAAGATTTGGCCTTGGAGGTGGCGAAATCCCAACAAGCCGCATGCCAAGACTGGGGTCGACCTTTGGGAAAGAAGGATGGTCGCCAACGTCAACTTCAGAAACGCAATGATGATAGTGATTCAGACTCACCATCCCTGGAGCCCAGAAAGAAAGGGTTCATTGATGTATCCAACTTATCTAAAGGAATTCCATATATACGGCATAGACGAGGGAGAAGCGATGACTTGGATGAGGAAGATAAACATGACCCATTCGTGCGACGAATTGCCAGGGCTGTGTTACCCAAAAAATTCAAGGCACCATCGTTCACCCTCTACGACAGAAAGTCAGACCCCACTGATCACATTCGTCATTACAAGCAAGCGATGACGCTTCATGCTAACGACGAAGCCCTCATGTGTCGAATGTTTCCAAGTAGTCTAGGACCACTGGCCGTGAGGTGGTACTATAAACTAGAGCCGGCATCGATTAAGAGCTTCCACCAACTCCAAAAGTCATTCAGGGCAAGATTCATCACTAATGAGGTCCAGCCGAAGCAAGCCGACTCTCTCCGGGCCATGCAAATTAAACCGGAAGAAACTCTTCGTGAATACTCGGTTCGCTATTGGGAATGCTTTAATCTGGTTGATGATGCTTGCAATGATTCCATGGCCATCACCGCTTTTAAGATGGGATTGCATCCTGATAGCCCCCATTCGCAGTTCGTTAACCAGGCGTCCCTCCAAAGTCGTCTAGGCATTAATGAAGAAAGTCGAAGAATACTGCAAAGTGGAAAATGATGCCCTTCAAGTCAAAGCCGAACGTAAAGCCGTTGAGACGGCCACGTCGGGAATTGTTCAGCCGATTAGCGCCATGCCGTCAAGAAGCCCTGAGCGGCAGAATCAACCTAAACGAGATAAAAGGCATGACTCGCACCGATCAAACGACCAATGTTCACATCGAGCTAATGAACAGTATCAAGTGGATAGTAGGCGCACAAGGTGCTCAGGCAAGAAATACACGGAGTTAACGGATCCCATCAGTAATTTTCTGTCGAAAGTTTAACACCTTCCGTTCTTCAAGTGGCCGCCCAAGATGATGGGACCCCCCGATATGAGAAGACGGGATAAACGGTAAGAGTATCATAAAGACCATAGTCACGACACTGATAGTTGTTATGCACTAAAGGATCACCTGGAGGAATTGGTGCAAGACGGCCGGCTTACGCAACACGTTCGAAAAAATAATTCATCAAACACAGTAGCTCTACGGCTAGATTCCTATGTGAATTGTGTAATTCACATGATATACAGCTTACCGACATCACCCGAGGTGCATACAATTCAGTTGCACTCCAGCCCCATAGGCCGATCACGCCAGCGAAACAGCCCCATGAAACTGAGAGGATTAGTTTTGATGACACTGATTTGGTTGGAGTAACTCACCCCCACACTGATCCCCTTGTCATCGAGCTACGCGTAAACAGATTCACTATTGAGCATGTCCTCATTAACCAAGGAAGTACTTCGGAAATAATGTATTATAAAACATTTGTCAAGCTCGGCTTCGTTGACTCGAATCTATCACCGGCAAAGTACCCATTATTCAGCTTCAACGTTAACCCGGAGTATCCTTTAAGCAAAATCACGCTACTAGTTCAGGTGGGCACCAAGTCAGTAGATGCAGAATTCTTGGTTGTTAAACTTCCTTCACCATACAATCTCATCATGGGAAGAACTTGGTTGCATACCATGCAGGCCGTGCTAAGCACCTA
>NW_021026049.1:750314-776012 GCF_004153795.1 Camellia sinensis
TTTGGAAACAGATTATTTTAATAATTTTTTAACTTTTTATAAAAAGAAATGTAAAAAGTATAGAGAGTAGTGTGACTAACTTATAGTGACTTTTTGACTAAAATGTATAGTTGACAAACCAGATCTAAGGCTTTGTTTGGCAAAAGGCTTTTTTTTTTTACTTTTTAGGATAAAATTCAAAAAATGATAAAATAGGTTAAAATAAGTAATAAAACAAAATATCACATCAAATTCATAATCGTTTTATTTTTTCTCTCACAAACATAACATCCAACTATAAAAAAATCTAACTATTTTTTCAAAGGGTCCAGCTTGTCTCAAGTTGACATCAAGACTGGATCCGTCCAGTTCGGCCCATGGGATCAATTTTTTGGGTCTGTTTTGATAATCCAAACCGTTTAATGTGTAGAACTCGTCGAGTACTACATGCCTGTAAAAAATCACGTTGATCGGATATCAATAGCTATGTGATCAAATCAGTTTTGTATAAAAAAAAATGGACGGCGAAACAATTAACGGTTGATAAAAAACTGTTTTGTTCACATAGCTATCGATATCCGATCAACGTGATTTTTTACAGACATATAGTACTCGACGAGTTCTACACATTGAACGGTTTGAATTATCAAAATGGGACCCGTAGTAGGCCCCAACGAGCCCAACAATACGGTCCAGTCCGATTTTGGACTGGACCAAAGCACTGCCTTTTTCAAATATAAATATTTAAGCCTATTAAAACAGCCATAAATTAAATGGGGTACTAAAATATCTAACTTTTTAAATGAGTCCTAAATAAATATCAAAATCAACGTGTTTGAAAAATAAAAATAAATAAAATTCTACAACACGTGTGCCACGCCTTTCTTTTGTTTGGTAAATGCGTGTGGGAAGGAAAGGAAAGGATGAGACGAATATAAGCATACCCAGTCCGCGTGGTATTCAAGGCTGACCATACAATTTTCATTTTCTTCCACGTGCATCACACACGACACAAACAGATATGCCTTTTTTTTGTTTTTTGTTTTTTTTAAGGCTCTTTAGCCTCAATTATTATTATTGTTTTTTTATTTTTTATTTAATATATTAAAAAATTGATGTATATTTTTATTTTATTTTTTTCTCTTTTTAAGTTAAATTGTGATTCACAAGGAATTATCTTATCTTTCAAGAATTTTATATTAGTTATGTGCTCAACTAATAGTAAGAAATTAAATGAATATATGACTTTAATAATAAGGAGATAGTAGACTGTTAGAAATTGGGCGCCCATGTGGCATGACCCTTAGAACCTTTTGAACCTCATCCAAATGGGTTTTGAATTTGAATTCAAACCTATTTGGATAGCCACTCAGGATATATATCTATCATATCATGATATGGATAGATGATATAGATATCAGATATTATCTCATTTAACAAATGGATAAATGAGATAAATAGATTATATATCTGATATATGGGATATGGGTGATTAAGTGGAAAAACAACGTATGTTTGTTTTTTTTCAAGATACTGACTCTCTCCCAAAATAACGATCAAGTCATTTGTACTGTGATTTGTGTGGGTGATATTCAATCTGTGATATCACTTCACTGCTGGGTTGGTTTATCAGTTTCTGGAAGCACGTGATTTATCCACGAGGTTTTATCATCAAAAAGGTATGATCTAAACATTTTATCCGCTGCATATTTTGTACTTTGATTTACACATACATTTTAAGACATTTTCAAAATCCCTCTTGCCTTATTATATAGATTAATCTGTTTTGATGTTGTTAAATTGTTTAATATGTCTGTGGATATTGATAAGCATAAAAGTGATACTTCTCACAATTCAGTAATTGAGCTTTATTCCCAGGCTATTTTTCCATGTCAATTTGTTTTTTGCGGCCCTAGTCTAAGTCCGATTACGGCTCCGACGTGATTTTTGAAGAGTCGTCGGAGTTTCTCCAAGCTGTTTCACAACCTGCACACACACCACCGGATAACGAGGAGAGAGAAAAATTGAAAAGCAAAGGGTAAAGAGAGAAAATATAGACAAGTTGTTATAAAAACTTAAGTTATTCTTATTGGAATCTAATTTTTTCTAATTTTGATGAATGTCTTCTTATATTAATTTCTTAGAGCTTCTCCAATTTAAAACAGTTGCTAAAGTCATAATATGGTAACTTGGGCAAAAATAACATGTCCAATGATATGTTATAGTAGCTGTCAAATTTAACAGCAGTCAAATCTGTTGTCAAATTTGGCAGCTGCCAAATGTGCCAACTCACCAAATCTATCTGTTGCCAAATTTGGCACCAGCTTTGGCAGCTACCAAATGTGTCAATTCACCGAATCTCAACCGTTTTCTTCCCTCCCATCCTCCCTCCCACCCAACAAAACATATATCTAAGCAACACTTATAAAGTTAGAAAGAAAGTTAGTTGAGATTTGTTAAAATAGTAAGTAAATATTGAAACATTATTATTATAATTTGATAAAATAATACTATTCATTACTAAATTATAAGAATAACAATGATATTATAACAAAAATTATTGAAGATGCTCTTAACCTCCTGATTTCTCAGCCTTTCATATTTGGAGTTTTCTTAAGTGTGCAAGTGCACACCATGTGCCACTTACACAAAAAGTGTAAGTGTAAGGTGTAAGTATAAGTATAAGGTGTAAGTGTAAGGTGTAAGGTGTAAGTGGGTTGCACATGGTGTGCAACCTCAAAAAAGGTGTAAGTGTAAGGTTTAATTTTTTACAAAAGGTGTAAGTGTAAGGTGTAAGTGTAAGATATAAAGTGTAAGGTGTAAGTTGCACACCATAACCAAACCCTTCATATTTATTCCCTTTTTGTTTTCATCTTCAAAGAAATGAATGGTTGTTGGAAGCTCAATTATTGTCATAGTGGGCCCGAAAAAGATAGGTGGAATAAAAATGTATTATAAAATTAACCAAAGCTTCTTTCGGTCCCTTAAAAGGGGCTGGACGGTCCAATTATGTCCCGTGGTCTCACCATTGGGCTTTTTTTTTATTTTTTTTTATTTGATTCGTTGATTTTTTTGGGTCTCAGTGTGTTAGGTTATTTATAAAAAAAATTAAATTAATTCGATAATCACATTTGTCTTTAAAAAAATTGAATGATTTATTTTCAAAATTATGTTTGTTATCTATTTTTTTATATACCAATGTGATAAATTCATATAATTACAATTATCAGATTAATTTGTTATTTTTTATGAATGATTCACCCACTGAGACTAAAAAAATCAACGGAACAAATTATCAAAATAAGACACGTGATAGGTCCACGGGCCTAAGACAATCTACATTTTATAAAATTTATCTCTAAAGTTAAATGGGTGGTGTAAATTCAAACTTTTTGTTTTGTCAGTTACCCTAAAATAATTGTGATTCACACATTATATTTTCTGAATATTGTTTTGAATATTTTTCTCTCACTACTGGGTATCATTGTAGTTGGCCCTTATCTCATACGCATAAAGGGCTCTTTATCGAATCATAATTTTTCTGTGCTGAATGAGACAAATGCCACTCATGTTGTGGTTGAATCATGTGATAATGTGTAGTATTTTTCAAAATTGAATAACACCAATATTCACATCTTTTGCTGGTTGTTGCATTGTTTGATGTAAATATTTAAAATAAACGCCATATAAAAATGCAAAAGCTAGTAAATTGTGATCTCAATTGTTAACAAATAGTAATGTGCCGTTTGATAATACTTACGTTTTCAATTTTTTGTTTATATTTATAAAAATTAAAAAAACTCAAATAAAAACTTATTTGGTAAAATTTTTGATTTATAAATCAGTGGTCTCAATTTATAAATTTGGCCAAAAAATGAAAACATAAAAAATGTGTTTCCGCTTTGAGTTTTTAGTTTTTTTTTTTTTTACCACCCAACACTAGCTATCACCCGCCACCATTTTCCACCACCGTCTTCCGGCACTACCACCCACCACCCACCCTTACCACCACCTGCCACCACTACTCACCACCCACCTGCCACCACCAGCCGCCACCAGCCACCACCACCCACCAGCCACCACCTACCTGCCACCCACTCGCCACCACCACCCACCATCCACCTGCCATCCACCCGTCACTACCATCCACCACCCGCCACCACCACCCGTTACCTACTTGCCACCACCACTCACCACCCACCTGCCACTACCATCCACCACTAGCCACCTGCCACCCATCCGCCACCACCACCACCTACCAGCCACCACTACCACCATCACCCACCACCCACCCTCCACCCACCAGCCACCCCACCACTCACCACCCACTTGCTACCACCAGCCACCACCCGCCACCACTACACCCACTTTTGCTACCACTACACCCGTCACTGTCACCACCACCCACCACCCACCTGCTACCACCAGCCACCACCCGCCGCCACCACCCACCACCCACCCGCCACTACCACCCACCCCTGGCCGTACGCGCCACCACCACCACCACTACCCACTCGCTACCACCCACCACTCGTCACCGTCACCCACCCACCCACCACCACTACCACCCACCTGCCACCAGCAGCTACCCACCACCTACCGTCACCACTTTCCACCACCGTCTTCCGCTGCCACTTGCCACCACTTGCCATTTCTCACTCTTTTTTATATTTTTAAAATTTTTTAAACATTTTGTTAATTACCAAACGCGTTTGTAGTTTATGTTTTTCTAAAAATAAACAAAAAATAAACAAAAACCAGTTTATAAAATTTTTGTAAATATAAACTGAAAACGTAAACATTACCAAACACACCCTAATTATATGGGACTGAGTTGGAGAGAAGTGTAGTCCGATTCAGTTGGATTCTTGATATCTATCACGGATCTTACTTTGGTAATTTGAATTGTTTATTTAATTTTTTTTAATGATGACAAGTATGATTTAAAATTAAAACTTTTATTTTTATTTTTTTTAAAGAAAGTTCATTTTCATGAAGAAAAATGTCATTCATTTTTTGAAAGAAAATTTTGATGAAATTAGATGGCTACGATTATTGAGTTAATCATATTTTTTTCTTCTTCACGGATGGTCAATACACAAAGATGCGACTCTATCAATCAAGTAGAATTCGTGGTGAACACAACAACACCGATTGGACTTGACTGTATCCAACTAGAAAGGAGTCAATCTCTAATTATAATGCTTTATACCACACCAACCACCTAACCCATTCCATCCATGATAGCGGTCATATAAAACATACAAAACAGTAATACTAGGGACTTTAACAAATACATTAATAAATAAGTTTTTTACCCGTGCTATGCACGATTTCTATTTTTGAAATTTTAAATATAGTACTTTCTATTTTTAAATATAATATTATTAAATAATAAATTTTGAATGTAAGCTTAAATGGTTATGCAGTGAAAGAAAAACAGTAATATCATTTAAAAAAAAGAAAAATAATGTGTCAAAGAATAAAAAATTATAAAAATAGTTTAAAATATATTTTTTATATCTCAGATGAAAGTTAAGAAAAAATAAGAGGAGCCGTACAAATTTAAATAAATGGTTTGAATTATTAGTATCCTTATCTTTTTTTTCTCTTTCTTTTTTTTTTGGGGGGGGGGTGCGCGCGCAAATTACCTTAGAAATTAGACGTCAAACATAATTCAATTGAGTTCGAAAAAATTGTATTAGCAAGTGAATGAAAAATAAATAAAGAAATAAAAAAATTCAAAAAAAGGTTCACTAAAGACGAAAATAAGTCAACAAATCAAATAGTTTAAAAAAAAACTTATTTCATCTTCTATGACAGCACTTAAAGTATAATTATTTTTTAATTATTTTTTTATTTTTTTGATCGATCTAGTTGAATAGATCCTAGAAATGCAAAACCTTTTAAAAAAATTTCATTGAAGACAAAAAAATAAAAATAAAAATAACAAAAAATCATTAAAAAAATTTCAGTCAAACCTACCCTTACAAACACCCTTACTAAAAGAATACAAGAATACTTACAAAAAAAAATTTGTGCATTTGAAAACACGACAAACAAAATATAAAACACTCAATAGCTTATTATTTTAGAAGAAAGGTTTTTGAGTTGGATACAATTTTAAAATCCGGAGACAATAAGACTCTGTAAGCTAGCCTGGCATGTCAAGTTGTTTGTGCAGTTGGCAATAAAGACACTTTCCTTAAGTGAGTGTTTGGGATTTGCATTTATAATAATTTTTTTGTTGATTTTTTTTATTTTAATTTTAGTGAATTTATTTTTAATTTTTAAAAAAAAATCATTTCTATGATTTATTAGACTAGACGGACCAAAAATGTAATAAAAAATTCAAAGAAATCCAAAAAAACATAAAATAAGTTTTTTTTAGGAGTTTTTTTTCATCTTTAGATATATATATATATATATATATATATTATTTTTTAGGTTCTTCTAGACTAGATTGGCCTTCAAAGTCAAAAAACATAACACAAATTAAAAAAAAAATCACTAAAAATAAAAAAAAAAATCTAAAAAAATATATCTTATTTAATTAGTTTCCAAACAACCTCTAAAGTAGGAATCTCTTTTGTTTCTGAAGTATGAGTCCAATTTTGTTCACACACTTGACAAAGTGTATAAACAAAACATGTACTATGATTGGTTTAAAAGTGTAGCCCTCACAAAAACACTTTTGAATATGAATTCACAAATTTAGATCAATCACAATATTTATATTGTTCATATTGTGTGTATAAATTCATTCTCCAAAAGTAGAAACCTCTTTTAGAAAAGAGATTATTGCTTTTGACCTTTTTTCCAAAACAGTAATTCTATCCTCTCAGAAATCTCTTTTACCAGATTTTTGCCCAAGAACCAATTGGCATCCCATGCCACAAGTGGACCCACTTATATATTACTAACTAAAACCAAACCCACACAATGGATTGTGATCGTTTTCATTACATAATTGTAATACACGATTTTTTGTGAGATCCAAAAGAATCCCTCACATGGACTGTTGTTGAGATTCAACAAAGATAATCCCATGAACCTACAAGAGATAAGTATGGTTGATGCCCCCAACCTGGGTTACCTGCTGGGGACACTCCGATGATGAAGTTAGAATCCATGAATGAAGAGTATAGATCAAGACTAGTCAAGAGTGCTGTGTGTGGAGTGTAGGGGAAAAGACATACATCTCGTGTATAGGGTGTCCTCCTTTTATAGGGGATAGAAGATATTTGTTTGGGCTGGGCCCATTATAGGCCTTGTTTGGGTTAGCCCCAATAAGCTGGTATATATATTTTTCTAGTTCCCACAATAGCCCCAAAACTTTCGCTTTCTTCGACAAAAGAAGTGGAAGTTTTTTGCTTTGAGTTTGTGGCATAAATAGATGCTAGATCTTTGATGGATAACACGCAGTTGATGTAGGTCTTACTCCCAGACCACATTACCTAGTGATGTTGCTTAAATAAATATTAGATCCGTTAGAAAAAATCATTTTTGATACATATATATGTGAACAAAACAAATGAACAAATGCACGTATAATTGTGTATATGAATGCATGTATGTGTGAATGTATGATTGCTCCAAAACTGTCGCTTGCTTGGAGCTGTGTGAAAAGGAGCGGGAATTTGTAACTCAAGTAATTCTTTGTAATGCTTGTACCAAGTTGGCCGGGTATGCATGCATAGCAAAGGTGCTTAGATGATAATCGGTTGAGATGCTCCCATTGGAAAGTGAAAAATTGATTAAGATGTCCCGATCGGCAATAAATGGCCAATGTAACGAAATGAATGATCGGGGAAGGCAAATGATTATTTCCTAGCCCCACAATCTTATTGCTGAAATTACGTGCCAATCGGATCTGATTTGACCATTGAGCAATCTTTTAACTCCCGAACTTTTCAAGTCGTTGATCCCAATATTAGGCTCAGAATTTGTAGAATTAGACTGCAAAAACGGATTCTACTACATTATCTGAGCCACGTTATCGGTGGGATTTCAAATTTGTAATGGAATCTAATAGATTTTGTGGGATTCTGGAATTTTTGTTGATATTCGGCTATGAACTAAGCTTGAGTGTTCTGAATGACTTTCGGTCGGTTGTTACTGGATGAATTTAGGGCCGAGTAGAGCGAAGTAGTGAACCATGACTGTATGAGCATGTTCGCGAAGCCTTTGCCGAGTATGTAACATCTACAACAACCGTTATGTTGGTTCGAATTGTGTTGTTCAGCAATGGTATGTTGAACCAATTAAGGTTGATTTATCTTAGTCTTGACCCATTACCTGCCAACAACATTTATTTATTTGGAAGAAATTTGGAATTTGCCGATGAGTTGAAATTTAAATATGGGTTTGGCTCTGTTGACATGCCATGTAAAACAGTTGGCATATACTAGGTGCAACGAAGTTGCCGAATCCATAAACAAAAGCGTAAGTGTTTCCGAGATAATGGTGTCATAAAGTTCGATTGAGATAATAGGTTGCCAAGAACAGTAGTGACCCAGTTGCAGGTGTATGAGTGGCGTATAGGTTTTGAGCGATGTCGTGGAAGACAATGTTGCTGGCCATGAGAATTTTGATGTTGCTAAACTGAGATTGAAATGCCAAGTTGCTGAATTGAAAGCGTCGAGTGAGTGTAAGAGTTTTGTTCAGTGAGTTCGGCGATGAACTTTAAGCTGATTAATTATATCATCACCACATTGAACCGTCATGGAATTAGTTGCAAAATTTCCTCGGTTTTGCTTCCATTGCCAAAAAGGTAACGACCATGAACATGGATCAAGCACCAAGTGAAGTTCTGAAGGTTGGCGACTGTACAATAGGTGCTAGGATGTACTTGGTAACCTTCAAGACTCGGCGAGAAAGTGCAACATTGAGGCGAGAATGCTTTTCCATACTTGGTCTATAAGTGTATGTCGGCATAATTATGATAAGAGCTCGTCCATGTATTTATTCATCTTTGCTTGTGTATTTGTTTCACTGAGGAGAGGACGGTATGGCAGAGCAACTATTGCTGTGTCGATTAGAATATAAGTGAGCTCCAAAGATTGTGTAATTGAGACATAATTGCGGGGTAAGGTAAACGACCTTGCATGGGTGAAGTTGTCATTGAACGGCGGTGACATCGGAATAGATGGAAGTTCCAATGGCCAGTCCACTGGGAATAGTTGCCAAGTAATGCAAAGGTCCATGCGTGGACGTGCCGAGCAACCATTGTCAATTGACAATTTTACTGGTGCTGAGGAAAATGGATGAGATTATTTTCTTGGTAAGGTGGTAGCTAGCAAGTACGAATGTGGTGCCTCCATTAAGCGTTATTGATGTGATTCAACCCTTGAATGTTGCGGAGTGAGAGTAGATGTGGTAACCGAATCTTGAATTTGTGAGCTTATCATCATAAGGATTTTGTTGAAGACTTGGCAAGCTTGTTATGAGTGCCAATCAATTTCTTTATGGAATGTAGGAGTTTTTCGATGTATCGAAACTCTTGGTCGACAACTTCTCCGAGGTTCACGATGTGCCGAAACATTTGGTTGGCATCTCTTTGTGTTTGGCTTGGTTAAGAACTGGTTTGCAAGACTTCTTTATGCATACAACACGGCTTCGATCTTTAGTTTTGCTGAGATTTTGGTGGGCATCAATATGAGCCATTCATGACAATTGATGTTGCTTTGGAATCAACAATAACATGTTTGTTCTTTTCTTCATATGAATGAATGACTGTATGTACAAATATATGTGTATAAGGGACATTAGGGACCTTTGTAACAATGGGCCATGGTATTATATCCCCCGGGCAACGGTGTAGGCATGCGGTATTATATCCCCCGGGCAAGGGTCATAGGCCACGGTATTGTGTCCCCTCGGGCAAGGGTGTAGGCATATGGTATTATATCCCCCGGGTGAGGGTGTAGGCCTGCAGTATTATATCCCTCGGGCAAAGGTCATAGGCCGCGGTATTGTATCCCCCGGGCGAGGGTTGTACTAAGGATGCCATAAGTACTATATGTATGTTTTGCTCCGAATTCAAAGGCTTTTACTGATCGCGCTCCGTACCGAATGCGAAGATTGCGCCATAGTCGGAGACTTTTGCTGATTTTAAATGGTGATCAATTGCCAACATTGTAAGGATTTTGAATAATACATCCCATGTCATTGTTGGCCTGTACCAAATGAGGTAAACTTGTTAATCACAAATAAGTGGAAAGTGGAAAAAAGTATACCAATGGTAGAGCATTAAAACATAGTATTCCTCCGTTGTAAGGAGTTGCCAATTTATTTAAGTTGCGTTTTTTTTTTCTTTTTGTTGCATTTTTGTCTAATGTATAGTTGCCCCATTTCTTTTGAATGACAGTTGTTATGCGGAAGGAACTCAGATTGGACAGTGACCAACATTGCTGAGGAGTAAACTGAGAGGCCAATATTGCCGAGGAGTAAGCCGAGCACAAATTGTTGAAGCAAATTCCATGCCCCATTGCTTTTGAATGAACTTTTTTATTCGGAAGGAATTCATAATGACATTGGCAGTTATATAGTTAGGAAATCGCCAAATATTTTTTAGTTGTGGAAGTCGGCATCGATCAAACTCCATGTTTGGCAGCAAAAATATTGTTTGTGCTACGATGAATATTTTCTAGTTGTTGAATTTGCAAAATCAGACCGGACGGATGTGCTTAGAAGGCTCCAAATAGTTGGAAACGATTATTGGATCATTGGAATTGGACTCTGGATGGTGTAATTGTAGCCAAAATGAATCTAATGGCTCAGATCGGTTGAGAATTGTGAGTGGTTGAAATATGCAAATTTGGGGTATGGAATTTGCAAAATCAGACCGTATGGATGTGTCCAAAATGCCTCAAATAACTGGAAACAACTATTGGATCGTTGTGATTGGACCGCGAACAGTGCATATTGCATGTTGCGAAGCCAAAAGTAAAAGAAATCCGAATGGGTCTTGCCCCAGTGGGTGGTATACGGCCAAGTGATGAATGAAGGATCGACGAAGATGGATGATTATGTCCTAGCTTCATGAGCCTGCTGCTGAAAATGCATGCCGATCAGACACGATTTGACCGTTGATCTATCATGCAACGTTCCAGATTTGCCGATTTATTGACCCTACTCTGAGACTCGGAATTTGAAAAATTGGACCCCCAAAACGGATTCTACATGGCAAAAAACTAGAGGGTAGGCATCCTTGACGTTATTAGACCATTTGATTAACCAAAAAGCGGTAAGATGCAACGGAGCACTTTGTGCCGAGAAGCGCATGCTCAATCCTTATTTCATCATCTTTGTGCTACATGTCGTGAAAGGCAGAATGTTCCTGTCACGACTCAAACCCGCCCCTAAAAGTTTGAGTCATGACCGACCAATACTTAGGCCTCAAAAACAAAATCTCAATAATGTTTAAACACATATGGGCCTGGCGTGGAAGCAGCTATAAAATAATATACAATATGTCCATTGAGCTTGTGCATACATGCCAAATAGAAATATACATGGTATATCTCATACCACACACTTGCAATAATAAATAGCAAGATTACACACACCCCCATAAATACATAATTCAAAACACATCTCAACATTTAATAACATTCATTATGCATATACTTGAACTAAAAGCATAAATTATATACATAAAAGCTCTTTGAGCTTGATGTGACAAAAACCAAGGCCTCGACTCGGAGGCATACTTTGGACGGCATTACAAAAAAAAGCTGACACTGCAACGGCTCTAATGCGGGACTTCCCGATACTCACCTACATACATATAAACAAATAAAGTGAGCTACAGGCCCAATGAGTAATTTCAATGTAAGAGGTTGAATGAACGAGTCTCATAAGTTAAATAAAGTAATACAACTTTGATGCATTAGAACTTGTTTCATACATTTAAAGCTAATCCAAATCACACGGCGTTAAATTTAGTTTGTCAAACCTTTCATATTCCGAGTCTCATAACGGAGTGTCGAAGGTCTTTTAACTTGCTGAATTACCATACAGAACATTCATCTAGAATGGCTCTTACAGAATATCCCATGGATGGCTCATACAAAACGTCATATCGACGATTTATATAGAACATCATATTGATGGATCATACAGAACGTCATATTGACGACTTATACAAAACATCATATTGATGGATCATACAGAATGTCATATTGACGACTTATACATAACATCATATTGATGGCAGAACATTATATTAACGACTTATACAGAACATCATATTGATGGCAGAACGTCACATTGACGATTTATACAAAACATCATATAGATGGCAGAACCACAATTGGCAGAACCACATTTGGCAGAACCATAAATGGCAGAACATCATACAGATGACTTGTACAGAATGAAGAACATCACTTGAATGACTATACAGAACATCGTATTCGATGGCTTATATAGAACGATTATCATTGAGATCATACAGAACAATCATCATAGATTGGCACCTTACAGAACGTTTATAACAAATCATTTAATTGTACAGAATGGCTAAGATGATTCGTAGATAATTAACAATATCCAAAAGTCAATGTACATTTTCCATTATAACATATTCGTTGTTCAAAGGGAGACTCATTCATTCTTATCAACATAATCTTTTAGAAACTCATCATATTGTACATATTTTGTATCTGAAACTTGCCACATCACATTTACGTTAGAGGTCATAACATACTTTATCTTTCTGGATATTCTTGTCAAGCACATAACAAATACAAGGCATAGGTTTACAAATTAAAGATATGTCATATAGAAAATACCGTTACAAGGAAATTGCTCACCTCGTTCTGTCCAATGTCCCACTTTAATGTTACCACCTACACATCATAACACATGTGTACTCTCGGTAAACAATTCGTTTACTTTTCCTTTAATATTCGTTTGGTTATTCCCATTCATTTGTTAATTCTATCCATGCAATTGCACATAAAAACACGTGAAAATCATGTAAACAGAGGTCTGGAAGGGTAAAAAGTGGAGCAGAAACAAAACTCGAAAATTACCCTATTTTCCGCACGTGCGACAGTCACTTCCACACAAGCGAGACCATCACCACATGTGTGGTTTAAGCAAAATCAAACTTTGAAGTTGGAAAATTGTTCCGCATGTGCGAGGCTTCAAGCCGCACGTGCGGCTGGGTTCTTCTTCAGTCCGAAAATTTGTTCAACTTTTGGAACTCAACCATTTCAAAATCTAACTTCATTTTCATACATTTCTAAGCCTAAAACTCATAAAATCATGCTAAATTTCACATATCTAGCTTTAAACACAAATTATAACGTCACATAAAAACTCAATTCCACATTTGAAACTTCAATTTAACATATATAGTTGAGTTTCAATCCCAATTTTACATGCAAGAAAACAAGGTATGAACATAAATCACATGATATGATGCCAAGATTCTATATTTTCTTATCATATTCTTGAGTTGTATAACACCATACATATATATAATCACATATAAGCTATGAAACCCATTCTTTAACACTTACTCTTCAAGATTTGAGAGGTACCTCAAGCCTTCAATAACTCTTGATCATGCATAAACTTGATGAATCCAAGCTTGATCTTTGAGTTTCTCTTTGATTTCCCCCCTTCTCTCTCTCTCTCTCTCTCTCTCTCCCTCTCGTAATTTTTTCTTTTCTCTTCTTGTTGAGTCTAGAAGTCTCTCCAATATATATATGCTTTTGCGTATATTTCTGTTTATTGGAATATTACTTGCAAATGATCACGAGAATTGATTTCTTTTTGCTGAAAAGTTTTAAAAAATAAATAAATAAATAAATAAATAAAGTTATTGAATCCATTAAATTTAACACAATAGGATGACTTTTTCTAATTTTATTGATGATTTTTTTTTTTTTTGCAATATTAGGTACGATGATACAAACCTTGAGGCTAAAAAGAAAGAATACATTGATCATATAGAAGAGATTGTATGGTGGATGGGCTTGGAACCTTTCAAGGTAAATATTTTTTTTTTCCTGTCCACATCAATAACATGTTTTGTTTGTTGGTAACATTTGATATTTGTTAAATTTGCATCACTTATGCCAATGATTATTTCCAAGACCTTTACAAACTAGCGGTGGAGCTAATACGAACGGGTCATGGTTACATCGATCATCAACTTGCTAATGCCTCCTTAACTGCTCCTCATATTTTTGAGCCAATAATTCATTTGAAAAGACTAATTACATTTGAATTTTGAGGGGGCAACACTGTGAAATAGTTCCCCACCACCGTATGGATGTCACGGCCAGCTTCGTCGTAACAAATAGTGACAATAGACGGAATGTAATTAGCACATGTAGGTTGGGAATTAGAGCCGAAAACGCCTCAAACTTGACCGAAAAAGAACGTTAAGGGAGCGACACTACGAAATAGCCCCCCAACCACCTTATGGATGTCACGACCAGCTTCGCCATAACAAATAGGACCGGTGACAACAGACAAAATGTAATTAACACGTGTAGGTTGGGAGTTAGAGCCGAAAAAAGGACGTGAAGGGGGCGACACTGTGAAATAGCCCCCCAACCACCGTATGGATGTCACAGCCAGCTTTACCGTGACAAATAAGACCTGTGACAACAGACAGAATATAATTAGCACGTGTAAGTTGGGAGTTAGAGCCGAAAACGCCTCAAACTTAACCAATAAAGGGTGTCAAGGGGGCGACACTGCGAAATAACCCCCCAACCACCTTATGGATGTCACGGCCAGCTTCGCCATGACAAATAAGACTTGTGACACTAGACGGAATGTAATTAGTACGTATAAGTTGGGACTTAGAGTCGAAAAAGCTTTAAACTTAACCGAAAAAGGGCATGAAGAGGGAAAAACTGCGAAACAGCCCCCAAACCACAGGATGGATGTCACAACCAGCTTCCTTGTGACAAGTAGGACCTATGACAATAGACAAAATGAAATTTGCACGTGTAGGTTGAGAGTTAGAGCCGAAAATGCCTTAAACTTAACCAAAAAAGGGCGATCAAGGGGCAAAAATGTGAAACAACCCCCAAACCACCATATGGATATCATGGCCAGCATCCCCATGACAAATAGGAACTATGACAACAGACCGACTGTAATTTGCACATGCAGGTTGGGAGTTAGACTTGAAAACGCCTCAAACTTAACCGGAAAAGGGCGTTAAGGGGGGCAAAAATGTGAAACAGCCATGTCACGACTAGCTTTCCCGTGACAAGTAGGACCTGTGACAATAGACAGAATGTAATTCGCCCGTCTAGATTGGGAGTTAGAGCCGAAAATGCCTCAAACACCTCAAACTTAACTAAAAAGGGCGTTAAGAGGGCAAAAATACAAAACAGCCCCCGAACCACCATATGGATGTCACGGCCACCTTTTCCATGACAAATAGGACCTGTGACAACAGACAGAATGTAATTAGCACGTGTAGGTTGGGAGTTAAAACTGAAAAAGCGTTAAACTTAACCAAAATGGGCGTTAAGGGGACGACACTGCAAAACAGCCCCTCAACCACCTTATGGATATCATAGCTAGCTTTTCCATGACAAATAGGTCCTATGACAATAGATAGAATGTAATTAGCATATGTAGGCTGGGAGTTAGAGCCAAAAAAGCGTTAAACTTAACCAAAAAAGGGCGTTAACGAGCGATACTGCGAAACAGCCCCCCAACCACCTTATAGATGTCACGGCTAGCTTCTCCATGACAAATAGGACCTGTGACAATAGATGTAATGTAATTATCACGTGTAGGTTGGAAGTTAGAGCCGAAAAAGTCTTAAACTTAACCGAAAAATAGCGTGAAGGGGTTGAAACTGTGAAACAACCCCTAGACCACCGTATGGATGTCTTAGCCAACTTCCTCGTGACAAATAACACCTGTGACAACAGCCACCAAACCACCATATAGATGTCATGGCTAGCTCCCTCATGACAAATAGGACTTGTGACAATAGACGAAATATAATTTGAATGTGTAGGTTGGAAGTTAGAGGCCAAAACGCCTTAAACTTAACCAAAAAAGGCGTTAAGGGGGCGACACTGTGAAACAGCCCCCAACCCTTATGGATATCATGGCCAGTTTTTCCTTGATAAATAGGACCTGTGACAACAGACGAAATGTAATTAGCACGTGTAGGTTGGGAGTTAGAGCTAAAAAGGCCTTAAACTTAACGCAAAAAGGGCGTTAAGGAAGCGAAATTGCGAAACAGCCTCCAAACCACTGTATGGATGTCACGTCCAGCTTCCCCGTGACAATTTGGACTGGTGACAATAGACGAAATATAATTTGCAGGTATAGATTGGGAGTTAGAGCCGAAAACGCCTTAAACTTAACCGGAAAAGGGCGATCAAGGGGCGAAAATGCGAAACAGCCCCCAAATTACCATATGGATGTCACACCAGCTTTCCCATGACAAATAGGACCTATGCCAACAGATGGAATGTATTTTGCACGTGTAGGTTGGGAGTTAGAATCGAAAATGCCTCAAACTTAATTGAAAAACGGCATTAAGAAGGCAAAAATGCGAAACAGCCCCCAAACCACCATATGGATATCACGGCCAACTTCCCTGTGACAAGTAGGACTTGTGACAATAGACGAAATGTAATTTGCACATGTAGGTTGGGAGTTAGAGCCAAAGCACCTTAAACTTTACCGAAAAAGGGCAATCGAGGGGTGAAAATGCGAAACATCCCCCAAACTACCGTATGGATGTTACAGCCAGCTTCCCCATAACAAATAGGACTTGTAACAATAGAAGAAATATAATTTGCACGTGTAGGTTGGGAGTTAGAGCTAAAAACGCCTCAAACTTAACTGAAAAGGGGCGTTAAGGGGGCAAAAATGCGAAACAGCCCTCGAACCACCATATGGAAGTCACGACCAGCTTTGCCGACAATGGAAAACTGAAGGTCTAATGTAGTATATGTTTACAGCCACTACAATTCACAACCACAACTACGACATGCAGATAAAAGGGAAACCTCGCCAACTCTAGTTTGAAGACTGACAACTTTATGAAAATAACATCCACAGATTCTAATAGGTGCTTTTGTATATTTATAGGACGAAGAAATTACAGAAAATATTTTTTGTGTAGTTGGTTGGAATAAATATTGCATGATACATATATATGCTTTTTATTTCCAAGAACACAATTATAGATTGTTCTACCTTAAATGCATGCTACAAGTTTTCCCTATGTCTAGATCACTTGATATTTTGTAACCTATTACAATCTTTTTTTTTTTATAGATGGCTTATTGTGTGGACTTGTGGATAATTCATTTTGGTATATGGAGAAGAAATTACACTTTCGTATACAACTAATACTTTTTTCATCCTCGGCTTTTGTACCATGCCAAATGGCCATTTCGCATGCTAGTAAATGTATTTTTTGTATAAGGAGGGCTTGATTTTTGTATGATTCTATATTTTGTATGGAATTATTATTTTAGTTTGGACAATAGTTGGTTTGTATGGACTTTGACATTTAAAGTTATTCAAAAAAAAAAATTATTTTATATACGGATGCAGATGTGAAGTGATTGATAGTATACGTATTGCTTTGTTTATATATGCATTACAGGTTGCATGGAATATAGATAGGTGGTGGAGAAATTATAATTTTGCGATAAAACATAAGATCATGTTTTTGGCGACTAAATTGTTAGTAGCTAAAAAAAAATTGGGAAAATAGTTTTGGCGACTAATAGTTTAGTAGCCAAAAAAGCAATAAGACATTTGGCGACTAAAATATTTCATAGCAAAAAACAATCAAACATATGGCGACTAAAGTATTTTGTAGCTAAAAAAATAAGTTGAAGAATAAAAAAAAAATTGCCGACTAAAAATTTAGTAGCGAAAAATGTGGAACTTTTGGCGACCAAATGTTTAGTAGCCAAAATACAAAATATTTGCTAACTAAAATCTTAGTAGCCAAAAAGATAAAACTTTAGGCAACTAAACTTTTAGTAGGCAAAAAAAATTGGACTTTAAGTGACTAAAATATTAGTAGCCAAAACTCATTTACTTACTTTAGGCGACTATTATCTTTAGTAGCTAAAAATCTTTTTCATGACTAAATGTTTAGTCGTTAAAAATAAGTGAAGCTTTTAGTGACAAAAAATTTTAGTCGTCGAAAATGTGATATTTAATTTTATTTCAAACCTGCGGCATTATTACCCCCAAGCAAGGTTGTAGGCCTTGGCTGATGGCGCTCTGTGCCGAGTATGAAGATTACGCTATATTCAGACTTGTTGATTTTAAGTGGCGATCAAGTGCAAATATTGCAAGAATTTTGAATAATGCATCCCATGTCATTGACAGCCTGTACCAAATGAGGTAGACTTGTTAATCAAATAAGTGGAAAGCAGATTGAGGTAGATTGCCGATTTATTTAAGGTGTTGTGTTGTCCAACGTATAGTTGTCCCATTGCTTTCGAATGATAGTTGTTAGACGGAAGGAATTCAGATTGGACATTGGCCAACATTGCCAAGGAGTAAGCCAAAAACATATTGTTGACGAGGATTCCTAGCCCCACTGCCGAGGAGTCTTGCCAAGAGTGCCAAAGAGTTGCACCGAGAAAACCGACAACAAGTTAAAGCAGATTCATTGTCCTATTGCTGTCGAATGAAATTTGTTATTCAAAAGGAATTCATAATGATTTTGGCGGTTGTATAGTTAGGAAGTTTCCAAATATGTTTTAGTTGTTGAAGTCGGCGTCGATCAAACTTCGAGCTTGGCAGCAAAAATATTGTTTGAGCTGTGATATGTGGCATTACATATAAAATCTATAAATTTTTGGTATGGAATTTGAAAAATTAGACCGTATGGATGTGTTCAAAAGGTTCCAAATAAGTAGAAACGACTATTGGATCATTGAAATCGGACTCCGGATGGCATAAGTGTAACCAAAAATGGATCTGACAGCTCAAATCGGTGAAGAAGTGGGCATCGCGAAGCACTGGATAATTGCTCTTATATTGCTGATTTAGACTATTCATCTTGGTGGCTCACGGCGTGGCTTGACTCGACTTGGCTAGGCAGCTTGGCAAAAAATATAAGGAAAATGTTGCTAGTAAGAATTGAATTCTTGCTTGGTCATGACATATCCTTGTGTTTATATTTTGCACATTATACATTTGAACTTTATTGTTCAGCTATTACAGAATGTCACTTAGCCGCAATGCATTGAATAATTTCTTATATTTGCCAACTTTGGGTCGTCTTCTCCAGTGGAAATGAAATTGTTTCGACAAAGTTCGACTAGCCCGTACAGCTTCATTTTAGCTCCGATTTTGACGTGGTTTGTTGCGTTAGACTTGTCTCAATGATTAATTCACACTGTTATGGTCAAAACTTGAGTTTGACAGCTTCAAAATTTTAAGTTCCAGCACATGTGATCCATTTCGCTACTTTCGACACACTTTGGTTACTTGGCTCCTCGGGTTGGTGGGTTTAGACTCTTTGAGTCGATGCGAATCCTATGGTATGTTTAGATGTGGATTTCGGCAAGCCGAGATACTAGTTCTATGCCAAGATAATAGTGCCGAGCAAGATTGTGTAGTTTGCAGCCGATATGATGATATACGCGTGCCATCTGTGATTATCATTGCGTTGAGCTTGATGACGGCGTTAAGGTGCCGAGAATGGGAAAGCAAACTTGTGTGAATTCAAGTTGGCAGTCGAATAATTTGCATGTGATAATAATTTCAAGCAGTGTTACCGAATAAGAAATATGCCCGAGTAATCTTACCGAGTAAGCAATGTTAGCCGAATAAGCGATGTTGCCGAAGTGCAGGTTCCCAAACTGGTTAGAATATGTAGTGGCAGAGAGGTGCCAATGTATTGAAACTCTTGATTGGATTGGAACTCGATGAGTGATTAGTTGCCGATCAATTTGCCACAAGGGTCTTGTGTGTTCGGCGCATAACTCCTTGATCACCCCAGGTGAGAGTTACTCGGCATTTGGTTGGCACATATTAAAAATCATTTGCCAATCACTTTTTGTTACTTGCTGAGAACTGTTCTTAGAGGAGCAAGACCCAACTGTTGGTTCCGATTGACACTCCTCTTGGCTTGCCGAAACACTGGTCGACATCTCTTGGTTTCTTAGCTTGTCGAAACAATTGGTCGGCAGTTCGTAAATTCTGCTCTTTGATAGCACTTGGTCAGTTATAAGAGAAATGGTGGAGTACTACAATCTATATTTTTAATTAAATTGAAGGTTATAGGCATATATGTATATAGAAATCATATTGAAGACAATAGTTATTCAAAGAGAAAAGAATAGAGGTTCCACTTAGCAACTTGTGTTTGCATAATCTCAGGAAGTAAACTACTTAAAAGTAAATTGAACCAAAGAGAAAGAAATTACTAGACCAAAACATTAGCCGAGTAGTCCAAATGTATGTTGAACAACATATGCATCACTAAACTTGGCCTCCTAACCATGGAAATATTAATAGCTCTGCATACTTAGTCAAGACCATATTTTAAATATGGAGTTTCTAATTAGCTTCATATAAAGCCGATCAAAATATTACCATAAATTACTATAATAACTCATGGTCAAACTTTGTCGATAACTCTTGGGAAGAATTTTTCTAGAGAGAGTGAAGACCCAGCCATGGATTTAATGGTAAGATCCAGTTCTTGAGCCAAACAATTCGTCAAGCTATCCATGACACCTTGGACGTAAACATATAAATGCAAGTCAATATTCATATTTATGCAAATATTTATTATCTTGTAACAAATATTATTTTTATACTAATGATCGGCAAGTCAGCAACTTCATTGGCTCACAGACTTCTTTTGTACCTCTTGGTCTTTTATCTGGCTGTTTGTCGAAATGCTTGATCGGCAACTGATTATGTGATATTAACCCCTCATAACTTTCTTTATTCCATTGCTTGCCCAACCTCAAGCAACTTGCCGTAGTGGGTAGCTGAGTTGCCAAAATGGTCATTGCAATTTTTCTTGACAAACTGAAATGAACACCTAAAAAAGAGATTGCCACAGGGATCAAGGTGATAAATAAATTTATATGCAAAGACTACAAAAATGAGTTAATCATTTGATGTTGCGGAGCAAGAAATAAAAGGAATCCAGGATGTAGGTCCTACCCCAGTTGGCGGTATGTGGCCAAGGTGATGAATGAAGGAGCGGCAAAGATGAATGAGTGCGACCTTGCTCCATGAGCCTGTTGTCAAAATTGCATGCGGATTAGACACGATTTGACCATTGAGTTTTCATTTAATGTTCCCAATCGGCCGATTTATTGATCTCAATATGAGACTCAGAATTTGCAAAATTGGAATCTAAAAATGAATTCTACATAGCGAAAAAATAGAAGGTAGTCACCCCCAAAGTTCATCGGACCACCCGATTAACCCGAACACCCTAAGATGCAATAGAGCACCTTGCGTCGAGAAGCGCACAATAAATTCTTATGTCATTTTCTCCATGTAGAAGGTCGTGAAATCCATAATTTTTTAAGTTCGAACTCCTGACTTTGAGCCTTTATATCTCTATTGTTTTAAGTCCGATTGGCCTCATTCTTGCGGCGTTGGATTCATCTCTCGGCCTAGTATTCATTCCACCATTTAGATGCCTCATTTTGACTTTGTTTGGATGCTGTCGGACCTCCTAAAGTTGAGCAAAAATAAGGTTATTCTATTACTTTTCTTTTTCTTTTTCTTTTTCTCACTACAAAAAATTAAGGTTTTGGGGACCAAAATTTAGGGACAAAATTATTTTTTAGGAACCAAATATTTTTGTTGCGAAAAATATCATTATATTTTTAGCAACAAAAATTGGAAATTAGTGATGAATTATTATCTATTTGGGACCAAATTTTTTGTCTTAAAAAATAAATCATTTTGAGACCAAATTATTTTGTCCCTAAAAGTCTTTTTATTAGTGACATTTTCAAAATTTTGTGGCTAAAAGCCTTATTTTTTATTTTTCGGGATGACCTTTTAGCGAGTATCCTCACGATGATAGAAATTGGTCCCTAAATGTCTTTTGCAACAAAATTTTCACTTTTAGAGATCAAAATATTTGGTCTCTAAAACTCTTATATGTTGTAGTGTCTTTTGGGTATTGTTCAGCTCTTGTCCTCAGTAAAAGTGTGGTCAACTAAAGGAAGGTGTTCGGCAAAAGAGCTTGGTGCACATTGTTGAATATGCTTTTGGCAGTGAATAATCGAGGCCGTTTTCGTTGCTAAAGAATGGAGCTCGGGGTTACAGATCTGCCGAGTAACTTTGTAGCTTTGCCAAGTGATTTGCTATGAGTCGCGACACTGCCGAAATGAATATGCATGGCTCGAATGCCTGAAATAAATGTAAAGTTGCCGAACAACCTTGTTGGATTGCCGGACAGGTCCATTGTGATTCTAAACCCAACTGATTCAATGGAAAGCCAAGAAACTTGAGTGGTTGGCCGAAGAATGTTGTGTGCTGCTGTCTTTAACAAAACTGTCAGTTGTGTGGCATCATTTCTACTCTGAAGTTATTGAGTCAACAACTTGTTTTTGTTTTTCACTTCCCGACAGCTTTGGGTCGGCCGCTTCACTGGGTTTGTCTTGCCAAGACATTTGGAAGGCAAATCGCCATGGCTGACATGATGAAGCACTTGGTCAGCACGACTCCACCTTTGCCGATAATAGCGCTAGAGAAAGCCGTGGTCGGCCTATAACACCTTGTTTGTGAGCCGAACAAACAAGTCTAATGCATATGCAAATATTTGTATCGATGAATATATAAATGTATCTTTACAAATATAGAGATAGCTTTTAGATATGAGATTTAGAATAACAAGAGAGTTGGCGGACAACCCAATAAAGAGTTACTGTTGCTTAGTTGGTAGATAGGAAAACCAAATAAAGTGCCAAATTAAATGGGCCTTTCAGTTTAACAATTACTTCAGTCTCATTTCGGTTCCGCCTAGAGGATGGTGGTGCCGAATATCTTGATTAATAAACCAGCCGTTTGGATGCTTCCACTATTTTTTTCTCGGCAACCTACATTGGGTTGCTGGCCAAAAGACTTTTAGAGAGAGAAAGTAAAGACCCAACTGTGGATTCCATAAAAATTGCTAGTATAGATATATGTATATCTCAAGAATTAATTATAAATAAACTCCTGTGAGGCAAAAACTAAATAAACAATCCTGGGGGTGGGCCAAAGAAACCCTTTTGATAATGCCGAAAAGAAGCTCCTACAAACATAATCTGAAACCCATTTTTAGAGAGAGAAAATGAAGATGCAAAAGTAAATCCATGAGCATTGTTTTATTGTAAAACTTTTCATCAAGATTTACCATGAAAAAAGAAAAGAGTTTCTGTGGAGTTTGTAAGTACACACAGGCATATATGTATACAATTCAAGAATCAATTTTAGAGTAATTTTATAATAAATTTCATCAAAGGGAAAATTTAAAGCTTAGTTGTGGCTCATGATAACCATCAAAGTGTTGTTGAATGTTTACTTACACTAACATGTTTGTTGTGTTCTTCATTGATCTCGTTCAATCTTTTCCACAAACGGTGTAATGCCCGATAAAATATCATAATACATCCCAATCACAATTAACGCAAGACAACATAATTGGAATACTAAGCTTTCATTAATCTAGATTGTTATTGAGAGGGTAATTGTTGGGAAAGAATTGGGCCGAGCTGTGAGTTGGGCCCTGCGGCCCAAAATGTGAAGGAATCGGTAAGAAGCCGTAATGTTATTTCGGCCCAGTAGAGGTATAGATACTCTGGCCCAGGAGAAGTGAAGTTATTTCGGCCCAGGAGAGGTGTGGTTACTCCGGTTCAAGAATGTGTAAAGCAGCTCCGGTCCGGTGGCAGTTTGAAGTGAGTCCGACCTTGCATTTAGTCCGGTCGTGACATATTATGGTTAGGTCGGTCAGAACCTGCTACTTGGAAGTTTGATCTAAACACACCATGATTGAACAGGGGAAAGCCGAGATAAGGAGTTGGAGGAGAAGACCGAGCTAAGGACAAGAACCGAACTAAGGATGCGTTCGGTTTACTCAGTGGCTCTGCATAGCCAAGTTTATTTCGGTCATATAGTAGTTCGGCCAAAGTAAAAACCATCCCACTTGGTTTAAGCAGTGGGGGAGGGTGTAAAAGGATAAGCATTATCCTTAGGAGTATGAATCCTAGGAGGACTCTGCATGGAGAAATAAAAGTCCTACTAGGATTATGCCACTCGAAACCTATAAAAGCTCACAAGCACCACCTTGGAGGAGGTAATTGAACATAATTCTTTCTGAGAACATAAAACTTTGTCTATTTGTCAAGCTTCCTGACTTAGGCATCAGAGTGGTTTCCGGCACACACCCGCCGGCTAGCTCACGTTTGTGTTTTCAGGTGACAAAGCGACATCGTACGGAGGAGCGTGGACTTGGTCAACAGGATTATACGAGGAGAATTATTTCCTCCCCGTACAATTGGCGCCGTCTGTGGGAAGAACAGACAAGAACAAAAACCTCTTGACTAAGTTTCTCCTTTTTTTCAAATCAATGGCGCACATTGAAGAGCTACCGCAGTCCGCCGTCGACGGGCTAACTCTAGACGGGGGCGCAAGGCGAGAAGGATTACCCTCTGTCCCTCCTATGGCAGATCTGGAACCCCAACAACATAACTCCAGGAAGAGTGGCAGGGGAAGACGGAATAGCAGCCCTCGTCACTCTCAAAGTCCTGACAGGCAACGAAGGAGGATTGATCTTCAAGCCCTGGAAGATCGCGTGAAGGAGCAAGATGAACTAATTCGGAAGATGGCGGCGGACATAGAGGCATTAAAACGCCAGATGAAGACTAAAGATGTGGCGACAGGAGAGGAGCGCAAGCACAAGACGCCCCCTCGCCACTCAGAGAATCGTAGTAGGAATACTACACCCTCCCAAGGAGAGAGCAGAAGCCTCAGAACAAGTGACACTCATTCCTTATCTTCCAGAACTCGTCACTCCAGGTCTGAGAGGACGAGATCCGAAAGATCATACACTGAAGGAAGCACGTATTGGCCTTCGCACTCACACCAAACCAGATCTAGACAGACAGAGCTGCCCAGGTCATCCGACTTACGAACCGTGCTCGAAGAAAAAGCACGATGCAAGGAGGATGCCAGGGCACGCGATCCACACAGAGTCTCTGCCTTACAACGGTTGGCTCCTCGGACGCATGGAAGCGTCGAGGTTGGAATGCCAATACCACGCCCAGCATATGAACCAACGGACAAAGCCTTAGCAAGACTACAGACCTCGCCGTTTGTTCCCGCAATTAAAAACGCGCCCCTACCATCAGGCTTCCTTCAGCCGAAATTCACTACATATGAAGGGAAGGCGGACCCGTATTCACACTTGAGCCACTTTCGCCAAGTCATGGCTGTGTACAGGCGAAACGAGGCCTTAATGTGCATACTCTTCCCATCAAGTCTGGGCGACTTAGGCTTGACGTGGTTCGAAAAGCTCCCAGAGGGCAGCATAGCCTCCTGGGCCCAATTGGCAGAAGCGTTCGTAACAAGGTTTCGGACAAATACTAAAACACCGGTGGAGATAGACCAGTTACTCTCCATCGACATGGGTGAAAAAGAGACCCTCAAAGAGGACAACAGTCGCTACTGGGAAACATTCAATCAGATTGGGGACTGCCCCACCAATCTTGCCATTGC
>NW_021026049.1:784194-802222 GCF_004153795.1 Camellia sinensis
TATTTTGGATGCCGTCCATCGCACCTTCTTTCATCTGGCAAATATGAAGAGGCTTTTTATCAAGCAGCACCGGGTCAGGTAGTGAGCCGGAATCTGATTCTACCGAATCTTGTCGTCGGAATCAAGTTCCAGCTCAACTGAGTCTGAGTCCGTATTCCCGGGGGTGATAACCCGGATGCCACAGTCCTGTCTAGGTCGTCTTTTTCATTTCTTTTTGAGTTGTTGTAACAGAGGAATCCGACGGCTCGAAGTATTTAATGAGAACGACGTAATGTGGTTTCGGAGTATTTTTCTGTGCCTTTGATTTATTGCTTAAATCAGGATTTTCAAAATTTTGATGAAAACGACGAGGAAGAAATTCCTCCGGTTTTGCAACGGTTAATTGATCAAGAGCAGGAAAGATTTGTTAAACCTTTAATGGATGAAATCACTACTGTGAATGTTGGTACTGAGAAGGACCCGCGGCTGGTCCAGATCGGGTCCACGTTGTCTTCTGAGGAAGCGAGCGCTTAGTCGCTTTGTTAAAAGATTTCAAAGATGTTTTCGCGTGGTCCTACGAAGACATGCCTGGAATCGATCCTGAGATTGACAGCACCGGATCCCTCTTGATCCCGAGGCCGACCTGTCAAACAGAAGCTCAGAAGGATCCGCCCTGATTGGGCCATTAAGATCAAGGAAGAGGTCACCAAGCAGATTGATGCAGGCTTCCTGTTGGTGTCTGAGTACCCGACTTGGCTGGCCAACATTGTTCCGGTGCCGAAGAAAGACGGCAGAATTCGGGTCTGTGTAGACTTCAGAGATTTGAACAGGGCCAGTCGAAGGACGACTTTCCCTTGCGCACATTGAGAATTTAGATTTCACGGCAGGACACGCCTTGCTTTCGTTTATGGATGGCTTTTCAGGCTATAATCAGATAGTAATGGCACCCGAAGACGGGAGAAGACTGCATTCACTACCCGTGGGGTACATATTGTTATAGAGTGATGCCATTTGGGCTGAAAAACGCTGGAGCTACCTATCAACGGGCAGCAACTACAATATTGCATGATATGATCATAAAGAGGTCGAGGTGTATGTGGACGACATGATTGTCAAGTCCAAAGAAAGAGGAGGGCCACTACCCGCCTTACAAAATTCTTTCAGAGGATCAGAGAGTTTCGGCTGCGGCTGAATCCCCAGAAGTGACTTTTGGTGTTACAGCAGGGAAGATGCTAGGTTTCTAATTACGCAAAGGGGCATCGAGGTGACCCTTCCAAAATCAAGGCCATCTTAGAAATGCCACCACCAGGACTGAAAAGGAGGTGGAGGCTTTAGGTAAAGTGCAATTCATAAGACGGTTTATCTCTAAATTAACCTTGACTTGTGAACCACTTTTTGGTCTCCTGAAGAAAGGAAAGAAATTCCAATGGGACGGCGATGTCAAGCAGCTTTTGAGCAGATCAAAGAGTATCTACAGAACCCGCCTGTGTTGTCACCGCCAGAACCGGGGAGACCGTTGATATTGTATCTTTCGGTAACTGAGACCACCATGGGCTGCATGCTCGCACAGGAGTCAGAAGACAAAGTGGAAAGGGCCATCTACTATCTGAGCAAAAAGATGCTGGATTACGAGACCCGCTACACTCCGCTCGAGAAGGCTTGCTTGGCCTTGGTATGGGCTACCAGGAAGCTGCGGCACTACCTGTTAGCTCACTCTGTAATGTTGGTTTCACGTTTGGATCCCATCAAATATCTTTTCGAGAAACCAGCACTTACGGGTAGGCTAGCTCGTTGGTTGCTATTGCTTTCCGAATTTGACTTGAAGTATGTAACACGCAAGTCGGTGAAAGGGAGAGCGGTAGCGGAGTTCCTTGCCGACCACCCGGTTGAGGGGATGAAGCGGTTGAGTACCTATTCCCAGATGAAGCCATTCTGCACTCGAAGATGAAACTTGGACGATGTACTTTGACGGAGCGTCAAACCAGTATGGGTATGGGATAGGGTGTTGCTGATAGCGCCTGACGATTCCCGTATCCCTTTAGCATTCAAGCTCCAGTTCAGAGTCTCGAACAATGAAGCGGAAGCAGAGTATGAGGCATGTATTGCTGGTCTGGAAGCAGCCCTAGAACTAGGGGTAAGACGGTTGGACGTCATTGGGGACTCAAACCTTGTTGTATCTCAAGCAAACGCAGATCAGAAAGTCAAGGAGGAAAGGATGATAATTTACCACCAAACCTTGGATTTGTTAATTCCTCGATTTGAGAAGCTAAATTTCACCCACCTCGTAAGAGAGAACAACAGGTTCGCAGATTCACTAGCTACTCTATCTTCCATGATAGACATCCCGTCCGGAGTCCGGATGCGTCCAGTCATCATTGATCAGAAGTTTGCACCAGCATATGAGTCAATTTCCGCCATAGATGAGGCTCAAGACGACAACCCCTGGTATTACGATATTTGGAACTTCTTGGAAAAGGAGACGTATCCACCAGGGGCGAATGCCAAGGATAAGAGGGCGATAAGAAGAATGGCTGTTCAGTTCATCATCTGCGGAGGTAAGCTGTACAAAAGGGGTCATCTGGGAATGCATAAGCTCTGTGTAGAAGCTGAAGAGTCAAAGCGCCTAATGGAGGCTATCCACGGAGGGGAGTGCGGCGCGCACATGAATGGAGTAATGTTGGCCAGAAAGATCCTCAGACAGGGTTACTACTGGTCGACCATGGAGGTGGATTGTATCGGCTTTGTTCGGCGATGCCACAAATGCCAGATCCACGCAAACCGTATGAACATCCCACCATCCAAGCTATACAACATGACGTCCCCGTGGCCGTTTTCCGTTTGGAGAATTGATGTGATCGGAGCAGTTACCCCGAAGGGGTCGAACGGACATGAGTATATCCTGGTAGCGATAGACTATTTCACAAAGTGGGTCGAGGCCCAATCATACGCGGTGTTGAAAGCGTCACACGTCGCCAAGTTCATCAGAAACAACATCATCTGTCGCTACGGAGTGCCAAACGAGATTATCTCGGATAATGGATCCCACTTTAAGAAAGAAGTGGTGGACTTGCTGGAGAAGTATAACGTGGCTCTTCATAAGTCGTCTACATACCGGCCGCAAACCAACGGAGCAGTTGAGGCCGCCAACAAGAACATCAAGCACATACTGCGGAAAATGGTGGAGACCTACCGAGATTGGCCAGATAAGTTGCCGTTTGCTCTATGGGGCTATAGGACTTCAATTAGAACTTCTACCGGAGCAACTCCGTATTCGTTAGTTTATGGAATGGAGGCTGTTCTACCTATTGAGATTGAAGTTCCGTCTTTACGGGTATTGGCCGAGTGTCAGATAGCTGAGGTAGATTGGCAACAGAGCAGGTTCGAGGAACTTATGCTTTTTGACGAAAGAAGGCTGAAAGCACTGTACCGCGTTCAGAGTTATCAGCGTAGGATTGCTCGGGCTTTTAACAAGAAGGTTAAGTCCAGAAATCTAAAGGAAGGGGATTTGGTACTCAAAGACAACCGAGCACCCATCCACGACCCGAGGGGCAAGTTCAGACCCAATTGGACTGGTCCCTACATCATCAAAGCTATCTGGTCAGGTGGAGCTGTGGTTCTGATGGACTTAGATGGCTTAGAATTTTCCCAACCGGTCAACATGGACAAGTTGAAGAAATACTACACATGAGAGGCTCGCTAGGCCGAAAACCTGAAAGGGCGACCTAGGCAAAAGTTAGAGCACAAAAAATTAGAAAATATAAAAACTGAGCTCGCAAGGCTGAAAACGCGCAAAGGGCGGCTTTGGCAAAAGTTAGAGCGTAAAAGGAGAGTGAAAATACTCGAGCGAACTCGAGCCGGAACTACGTGAGGCTTGATTCCCATGTTTGGGATACGTAGGCAGCTTCATCCTGAAGTTCAGCTATAACTCTTCCCCGATCAACTTTGTCCATTTGATCATCTCAGTCATCTTTGTTCATCAGCATTCGTTGGAAATCCCCGGTGCGGTGCCACTCAGACTAGGGGCAACTTTCCGTTGCTATGCAGTGCTGCGGCGCTCTTCAGACTAGGGGCAACTTTCCAGTTGCAGGGGTTTGGGGTTGTGCATCTCGAGTGACAGATCTCAGGCGTATCCAGTTCTGATCCACATCAAAAATATCTTTGAAAAGTTTTAATATAAGCTGACTTTGTTCAAATAATCTTTTTACAACTTTGACCATTCTTGGACCAAGGTGGAAAATTTTCAGTGCCACAACTTTCAAATTCTTTGATTTCAAAACAGAGTTCTACTGTTCTTACATACAATTGAAGTTGCTTTTTTATTACATTCATAAGAGAAAACTTGAAAGTACTAATAAAGCAATAAATCTAGGGCATAGTCGAATCAGGTGTTCCTGTGCCCCCTCCCAGAACTGGCCGAAGCCTCTGATGCCAAGATGGACCCGATCTGTGCTTCTTCATTGAGCCAATCTATGCACTCGTCAGACAAAGTGCAGCTAAAAGTAAGAGCGGGGGCCAGGAGTTCTCTCATCCTCCACGCGGTGACCTGGCAAGCAAGCTGCGCGCCCCGGGCTGGGAATGCAGCAGGATACTCTATCCCCTCTGGCGGGCAGGTCTGATCATGGCCAAATTGGCGTCGAATCCGAAATGGGAAATAGAATACACAATGAGTGAGACCAACCAGTTGAATCCCAGTCTGCCGAGGCATATTGTAACTCATTGCCGGAAGGTTCAACCAAGCATGTTTTGCTTGCGTAGACCGCATGTTTTGCTTGCGTAGACCGCATGTTTTGCTTGCGTAGACCGCATGTTTTGCTTGCGTAGACCGCATGTTTTGCTTGCGTAGACCGCATGTTTTGCTTGCGTAGACCGCATGTTTTGCTTGCGTAGACCGCATGTTTTGCTTGCGTAGACCGCATGTTTTGCTTGCGTAGACCGCATGTTTTGCTTGCGTAGACCGCATGTTTTGCTTGCGTAGACCGCATGTTTTGCTTGCGTAGACCGCATGTTTTGCTTGCGTAGACCGCATGTTTTGCTTGCGTAGACCGCATGTTTTGCTTGCGTAGACCGCATGTTTTGCTTGCATAGACCGCATACTTGTCAATTCCATTGCCTGCGTAGGCCGCATGCTTATGATCAATTTCGTCGCCTGCGTAGACTGCTTGCTCCACTTACCTAGTTGAAATGGGACAGCATGCACAAGCAGAGGGCGTGTCGCCGGAAGCCTTGCCAGTGATGGTTGTTGCGATCACCAGCATCAGAAAATCGATTAGCCAAACTCGGAATGTCCAGCATCCCGTCACAAATCAGGGACCGAGCGTCACTCATGCTGAGTCCACACATTCGCCCTAAGGATCGGACATGACCAAAATTAAGTTGGGGCAGGAGTTCCTCGTCGCGCTCGGACTCCATTAAGGCTCGGAAGTCTTCGAAAGTAGGACATATCTCTTGCCCGGCGAAGCTAAAGACATGTGTCACCGGATTCCAAAACCTTGCCGCGGCTTAAAGAAACGGGAGGTGCAATGGGGTGCGACCTAGAGTGAATAGTGCATTTATGCCGAAACCCCGGAAATTCACTTTTTCTGAGCCATCCAAGCTAGTAATCCAAGCTGTCAGATTTTGAGCAAGAAACTCTTCCATTGGAGCGAATCAGTGTGAAAATGAGAAAAACTACGAGGCTGGGATCTTTTGTAGGAGATAAGGTTGAGTGGGGGGCAGGTGTCGACATTCTGGTGGTCCCCCTCATTTAGTGCCGGCCGGCCAAAAACTCTGCCGACCGGCCATTTTATTTTGCCGACAAAACAGACACATGGCCGGTAGCCATTCCTTGCAGCCGGTAGTCCCTATACCATGCCGGTGGACTTCCTCCTGGTTTTCTGAGCTGTTTATGCTAAGAATTGGGGAACTCCACCACCTCCAACCCCTCCCTGGCGATCGGTTTTTGTAGAGCCACGCCTGTCTGCTTGTCGAGTTTTTGAACATTTGCTTATCGAGTTGTATTCCGCTCTCTTTGAGCTCTTGATTTGTTTATCGAGTTGTATTCACATTTGTTTGGTTGCATCGTGTCCTTGTTTTGCTTATTGAGTTGTAAGTCGGTTCACTACCTGATTATTACGATGGCAAATTTCCAAAATGAGTTCAATTTCGTTCATATTGTGGTGTGATACCCTGCGATGCGATGCACAGAAGATCCACAAATGCAACATCTTTTGAATAAAATGATTTGTTTTATTCCCATCACGTGTTTTGCAAAATGTGTAACTTTGAAAAAGAATAAAACCTGCCTGAGGCAGTGCAATGTGCTTGAACTACTAGTAAAAAGGAAAGTAAAGCATAGAGTGGCAAGGAAGCAAAGTATCAGAATTGATACTAGTGAAACTCCCCTTGCGGTCAACGCACCTTCCGTACCTTTGTTCGGGTCAACGACGCGTTTGCGCACCTTCGTTACTTTAAACCATGTGAGGACGCGCACTTTTGAAATGTGAACCTTCGAGTTGACCTCAGGCCACAACTTCTGCGAACAATGCTCGATGCGTGCGAAGAATGTCCCGCCCTGTATCCTTTTCATGCCTTGTGAATTCCTCAAGTTGTTTCAATCATGTTGTGTAACAATACCTTTCATTACTTGCGTAGACCGCATCTTTCTTTAATTTCATTACCTGCGTAGACCGCATGTTCTGACTGCGTAGACCGCATGTTTTGATTGCGTAGACCGCATGTTTAATTTCATTACCTGCGTAGACCGCATGTTTTGATTGCGTAGACCGCATGTTTAATTTCAAAACCTGCGTAGACCGTATGTTTTTGATTGCGTAGACCGCATGTTTAATTTCAATACCAGCGTAGACCGCATGCTTTACTTACATATTCGTATTCTCACAACATTGTTATACTTCCTACTTGCTTTGCGTTGTCACGCGTTTCGAGTACACTACTTTGTATATTGCTAACGATATTGTACCTGTTAAGTTTGTTTTCTTTTCAGGCACGATATTGTATGTACGGTTCATTTGAGGCTGGTGCAACCAGACGAGCCGCACAGGTATTGTATCCTCCGAGTGAGACGTATTGAGAATTCTATAATTCTCTTACATCCTCTCTACATTGTAGCGCAGTTTCGTATGCTAGCTTAAAACTGTCGCATGTTTGCTTTATTACAGCTTCCTTTGCATGATCATAAGTTATGTCCGGCTTTGTGCATTATCTTGCATTTTGCCCCTGCCTCCGGGCACATAAACTTATTTGTCTTGCATGTTTGTCTGAGTCTTCGGCCTTGTCAAAAATGGGTCGTCTCTAGGCTTTGACATTCACTCCCGTCATTGTTATGACTTTCGAGTTCTGTCAAAGAGGGGCAACTGTAGACACCCCATTTTTGACCGTCCTCAAGACTTGGACGTCACCGTTTGAACACTCGGTGATCATCCATGTTTGTGTTCGTTTGGAGTTCCCGGAAGCCTTGGCTCGCGCGCCCTGCCTCAGGATCTCTGAACCTGATCGTTTAGTGTTTGGTTTTGCACCAAACACTTGCATCTTGCCTTTGAGAGGCAGGGTAGGGCTTGTGGACCATCCCCACACACCACCGGCAGTGGCTAGAGGCCACCGGCTGGTCTTTTGCTTCTATCGGCACTTTTGTTTGCCGGTCGGCACATTTTATTGCCGGTCGGCATAGTTTGTTGCCGGTCGGCACTGTTTTTTGCCGAAATGGCATTTTTGGGCAGCCGACCACTGTTCATCTACTTTATGTAGATATTTTGTGCCAGCTGTGATAGCTGGCACCAACTCTTCCCCCCTCCATACACGTGTATGGAGGGATCTCCCTCTAGCCAAGCTTGTTGTATAAGCTTTGCAAGAGGGAGTCCTATAAGAGGAGGGCCTTCCTCTTTGATCTAGGTTAGACTTTTGCAACCAAAAACCAGACCTTAGAGATATAGATACATATTATCTCTATACCTCCCTCCCTCTCCTCCTTTGTGTGTGTTTTCTTGGCCTAAATGTGTGTTTTACCTTACTTTTGCACCATTACACACACCATTACACCTTACTCCGAGATTGAGGGACTTGGGGGGTTGTTTCTTGAGTTTTTGGACTGGTTTTGATCAAAAGAAGAGGGCTAGACCGTTTGTTCTTCAAGGGTTCTTCAAGGGTGAGCATCTTCCTTTTTATTCCCCAAACTTGCAATAGTTTTCTACCTATCTTGCTTTCTGTTTTAGCTCATAAAAAAGGTTTATATTTTCATGCTTTAGAACTTTCATTAAGGTGGTTTGGTGTTTTGGGTGCAAACTCACTCTATTAGGCCTTGTTTGGCCACTTTTGTTGCCTCTTTGGTTAATCTTTGGTCATCTTTGTATCTTGATCCCTTCACCACTGAAAATCAGTGTATTTCTAGTGTTAAAAAAGTCGGTTTGAAGTCTTGCATAGGGGAGGGACATCCCTCTCCCTTTATGGTCTTGTTTCCTTGAGTTGTGGCCCAAAAGGGTGACATGCATGCTTGCTTGGTTTTTGCTTCATTTCAGAACTTTTTTGGGTGTTTTAGGTCATGTGGGATCTCTGTTTTTGGCTGGATTTATGCCTCCCTGTATGCTTGTAATACTTGCTTTGTATTGCTCCATTTTGCTTAGAAGTGTATCTCATGATTAGGCCATGATTCTTGTGTGTGTTGGGTTGGTTCCTTGAAGGTGTTAGCACTTTTTTTTTCATGCTTAAAACCTGTTGGTTATCCATTTGGTCATGTTTGACCGGTTTGATATGGTTACCATGCATTTTGGCTTGTGAGCCCTCAAGTACATGAATCACTAGCATGCCTTAGTTGATCCACTTTAATGAGTTGAAGTTGTTTGCCATGCTATTTTAGTCCAAGAATCATGTTTGCATGTGTGCATGCTTGACCTCTTTCATGCCTTAAGGGTGTACCCTCTTGTGCCTAGGAACGAGCCTTAGTGCATACGCCTCTTGGGGGGTCATCTTGGCTGCCATTTTAGGAGTTTTTGGAGTCCCATTTTGCATGTAAAATTTCTGTTTTTTTACTTGTTTTAATCATGCCTTGAGAGGTCATGTTGATGGGAGTAAGTTGCCTCCTTTTTGTGCCTTAACTTTGGGACCATTAGCTTGCATGTTGGCATGAATTGTTGTCCATCATTTTTGGGCACTTTTTGGTGCTGTCTTGGGGTGAACTAAGGACTGTCCCTTTATGATCCAAAGGATCCATTGCATGCTTGTTTTATGTAAGTTGCATGATTGCTTCATTAAGCCTCATAGCATGCTAATCCCATTACCAAATTGGTCTTTGTTTGCACCACATTTGCACCTTGCATGCTTGGCATTACACATTTGTCATGTTGGTTGCATAGTACTTGTTGTGCTTTACATTTTGGTACCATGTTGCATTTTGAGCCTTGTGAGCATAACATGCATTGCATTGTTTGGTTTGGGGTGTCAAGCCAAATATGAGGGTCAAGGGACATTCATACTCCAAGTGATGCAATGTACCTTGATTCTCGGTCACCGGGGCCTTTGACTTCGACATGATAAGGCTCCGGATCTTATTTTGTTTGTTGCATGCATCCTTACATTGAGTGGCGAATTTGATCCCTTGGGTCATCATGCTCCATTGATGGCTCAAAGATCGAAGGCCGTGCTTCTTTGAGTTTAAAATATGATAAGAAGCACAACCATGCCTACATGTACCTGAGAACCCCATGCCATGCACTGCCTGTTCTCTGTCTGCTGTCAAATTGTCTTCTGCAGGAAGTTTCTGCCGACCGGCAGAATTTAGTGCCGACCGGCAATATATGGAGTGCCGAGGAATCCAACAAGTGCCGATGGGAATTTTGGAAGTGCCGGTGGGAATTCTGTCCGGCCGGTGATGCTCTGCAGGATGCAAGGAACATGCTCCAGTACTTTGGCAATTTTCAGAAAGACAAGGCAGTACAAACAGAGGCGGCAGGAGTACAGTACGGGTTTTCCGGGCGAGACAGATTCGAGCATGCATCATTCGCGCATCCCGAGGCAGAGGCTGCGGCTGCCCTCTTCTTTCCTTTGCCATCTTTTCTTTTAAATTAAATTAGAAATCTTGTAATAATTTTATTCGTTTATTATTTTGGGACTGTAATATTTATTTGATCCCTCCGAGTGAGGGTAAAGATGTAATAAGTGTGTGTGGGTGGTGTGTATGTCTTCCAATCCCCATTTCTTTCTTCCCTTTTATTTACCCGTTATATGGTAGAGTTAGCGGCATTTTTGAAATTAAGCCATTGCCTTATGCTACTGCATGCGTGCATCCACTGCTTGTATTGCATGACATAGGGCTCGGCTACATTCATGCTAGGCATTTGTACTTCATTTCAAAATCGAATACGTGATATTGATCGATTTCAATGCCGAGCTTTAGTTAGCCGAGCCTACTTCTAATTGCATTGCTGTATGTGTTGCAATTAGTCAATTTACATGAACTAGGACATCGTATGTTTTAGCTAACTAGTTTATCTGTTTATGCACGATACGATGTAAGTATTTATGCTTTAGCATCCTTGCATGAGTGTGAATGTCAGTGACAGTAGCGCTTGCCATGCGGCTAATGCCTTATTGTGTTAAACTGTTTGAATGCCTGTGGGTGAAGTTGGATGTTTGAGTTGGAAAAACTCATTGAAATCCGTGTTTTATCCTACTTGCGAGTAGCAAATTCCAAGCATTCCAAAACAAACGGATATGCAATGCTTGTCTTCCAAATTAGGCAATCTAGTCTATACTTGTTTTTGCTGCGCGCATAAATTAGTAATTTTAGTAATAATGGAATCGAACACGTAAACGTTTTCAAAATGGATATCACGTTAGTAGAAGGCGGTCTTCGGACCGGGCGAAAGGGGGTGCTCCTGAGCAGACCTTCCCGATCGCTACCCAAGCTCCCGAGCCGAGAAACTCCGGTATGACGGACATGTTGGCCATCCGCACCGAGTCGAGGGTTTCCTAAATTTCCCCATTTTAAATAAATATTTAGGTGGCGACTCTGTATCTGGCAAAGCAGTCCATGTTTGGCACTACTTTTTCAAAAATCTGTTTCTCAAAACGATTTGCCAGATTTGGACTCTTTGGTTCAGATTAAGAACCGCGACACAAATCGAGTCCGAACTGTAGCACGAGGCCCACGCGGGCGCTGCTACAGCCGTAAAAAATGGGTGTCTACAACTATTTCCGAGGATCCATTTTTAATACCTGCTGCTATTTGTTTTTGGAACTCTACTTTTAATTTCTTCCAATTTAGATGTGGTATGATAGCCCCTACTGTCCTTAACATTTGCTATATTTTAGGGTTATCCTCTACTGGCACTCCCTTTGGTCTAGACTATCCTGACCTTAACATCTCTTTTTCTATTCCTCTTTTGAACTCATCCTATAGTGACTTTGTCAAATCTGAGAATAAAAGGGAAGGTCCTGTAACTGATAGGGAGCTCTTTTCTTTTTTATTGTATTGGCTTTGTAAATTCCTCTTATGTACCTTTTCTCAGAGGATTATGCTTGAGTTTGCCCCTCTCACCAAAGCTTTTGTTTTGCATAAAAAGGTAGCTTTAGCTCTATATATTTTGGGTCATGTCTACAGAACTTGCTCCTAATTTTGTGAAAAACCCATGGATGCCAATCAAGGAGGCCCATTTTGGATACTCTAACTCTGGCTTTTTGCATACTTCACTGACTTGCACTCTAAATGCCTAAGATTTCTATCAACAGACCTTACCTCTTACGGTATGAAGTTTGCTAGGGTCTCTCTTTACCCTTCCAATTTTGTCTTCTACTTTTCTTTTTTCCATCGACTTCCAGCTTCCTTTTTAGCCTCTTTTTCTGTCCCTTCAAAGCCAACGTTGGACCAGCCTGGCTAAGGGCCTTTTTGGGTGACAAGTCCTACTCTAGACCTTAACACAAAGATATGTGGGCTTCAATTTTGATTCCGAGGGAGCTTTTCATTGGCATTATGAATCCTAGAGCTTATAAGTGTATTTCTGAGCCTTACTGCCCTGCCCAATTTGCTAGGTAATTTGGATTCACTCAGGGGATTCCTATCCCTGTCTACAGCCAATCCAACTTAAATCTTATAAGCAAAGGACTGAAGGTTCCAAAGTCTAGACTTGAGGAAACAACCTGCAAGTTGATCCAATATCTAATTGATTTTGAATACTTACCCTTCATTCCTTAAGGCAATACATTGAAAAGATACCAGAATTGGTGGACGACCAATATGGAGGTGTATTTGGCCATCCCTCCTCAAGATTTGTTAGTGGGACTAGATGTGCCTCAGGCCAAGACCAAGAAAGGTGTGCATTGCTGCTTCCCTCTATTTTTTTTCTCTCTCTCTCTTTATGATGCCTTACTTAGTTATTTATAGCCTTTCTTTGGTGCAGGAGCCTCACAGGAGGACTTTCCTCAGAGAGTTCAAGCCTTGAATATCCTTAAAGGTAATCAGCAACAACAGAGGAAGAGAACATTTCTGCTTAATCCTGAAGAGGAGACACTTGAGGTTTCCATAGAAAAGGAAGGAGTAGAGAAAGAGAAAAAAACACCATTGAAGAAGAGGAAGAAAATAACAGTTTCTCCTTTTGACCATCCTGAAGAGGAGACACTTGAGGCTTCTATAGAAGATGAAGAAGCAGAGAAAGAGAAAGAAACACCATTGAAGATGAGGAAAAAACATAACAGTTTCTCCTTCTGACTTTGTTGGTGATCCTATTCACGAGGTAGCTGCTAAGGCCGTGGAAGAAGAACGTTCCAAAGAAATTATCATATTTCAGAGGTCTGAAAAGAGGAGGTAGCAACAAATACTAAAGGATGAAGCTGCTTTTGCTGCTGCTGATGCGCTACAAATGGAGGCTGCAAGAAAAAAATAGACTGTTGAGCTCTATGCCCTTCGCAGCTTTCCAATCATTACCAATACAACCTTTGACGTTGGTAATTTCTCCCTTAACTCCTTTTGATTCCCTCTCATGACTTAACAAAAAGAATTAGCATTTTCTTTCTATTTTCTGTTTATGCAATAGCAGTCATTCCTCCTCCGACATTGGCCTCTTTGGTCTCAAAAGGAATCAGGAAGGCTTATACTGAAGTGCCAATGATTATAGAGCCTATTCAGATAGTACTTCCACTTCCCAGCTCTATATCCTCCATGCCTTCCTTTTTAAAACAAAGCATTCCACCTTCCTTATGCCCAAGGTTAACACTATACCTGCCCCATCTATCTTTCCTCTCCTCTCATTTTACTTCTCCCATAAACATGGCTGCTCCTGTATCACTTGAGAGAATTCCAGTGGTCACTTCATCTTTAATGATAACTGGTACTTACAAGGAAGATATTGGTGGCTCACCAATTTCCTTTCAACCATCCAGCTCCAGTCTTTCTTCTTTAGACTTGCTGGTAGCCAGGACTATTGACTCAGCGAGGGAAACTTTTACCCCTTCACCTATTCCTATGTTTTCATCTCTTCCTTTTACCATCAATCCCTCTGTACTGATAATGTCAGAGAAGAAGATAGACATCTTCGAAGCTCAGCTAGCCAACTTGTTTGGCATCTCTTCACCAGCTCGAGTACCAAGCAGTGAGATTGAGCTGTTGACCCTTGCTGATTCCTTGCTAGAGATTTTTGAGAGCTCCTCTACTGTTGTTGAAGCCTCCTTACCTCGAGCAGACTTGGGCACTTGATTGGATTTACTGCAAACATTTTTGAGGATTCCATTTGAAGCTTTGCAGAGACCTATTATCAAGGATGGTTTTCTTAAATGCTGCTAGGCCTTCGAAGAATCTGATCTGGCCTTTTTAAGCCACCTATCTCATGCAACAACCCCCATAGAATTTTACATCAATATATGCCAAATGGCTAAGGCTGCAAAAGAAAACCTGCTAAAGGATAAAGAGTTTGTATCCCATATCTATGCTGAAGTGTTTAAATTGAAGGGACAATACTCCTATGCATCCAGTTTCGATCCTAGCTGTTGGAGAAGAAAACTCAACTAGAAGAAGAGCTAGTAGCAGTCAACCTAGCTTTGGATTGAAATGTCAAGAAGCTACAAATTACTAACCAAGGGCTGACTGACAAAAAACAAGACATGGCTACAACCATTCAGTTGTTTCCATCTCTTAGAAGTAGAGAATCAATTGCAAGAGAACAATTGAAACACTATATTGATTTCTGGGCCAATTTGTGGCTACATGTACTTAATTCTTTATAAAATGAAAAACCTTTTATTATTTATGTGGGTGTATCATGCTCTATCATTTTATTATTTAGCACTTTTTAAACTCCTTGTGTCTCCCGCACAGTTGGATTATAAGGCTTCAAGTACCTGCCGTTAATTTTCTTGGGATGTACATAGCCATTCAGATTTCTCAGATAATATGCTCCTCCAGACAAGACTCTATGAATTTGATATGGTCCTTCACAATTAGGTGACCATTTGCCAAACTTATGGCTTTTAATTTCTATTGGAAGTATTGTCTTCCATACTAAATTACCTTCATCAAAACTAATGTGTTTGACTTTCTTATTATATTTTTTGGCTATCTTCTTCTTTTGGAAAAGACTACTATTTAATGCCAAAATTCTAGCTTCATCCACATTTTCTAATTCCAAGAACATGCTTTGATGGTACTGCTCAGAAGTTAATTGGTTTTGACATTTTACCCTCAAGGATTTAATATTAATTTCCACAGGCAACGCTGTATCATGTTCATATACTAAGGCATAAGGAGTGATTCCTGTATTTGACCTTGGAGAAGTTCTATAGGCCCACAACACATCTAATAACAAGTTATGCCAATCCCTAGGATTGTCTTCAACAACTCTTTGTATTCTCTTTTTTTAAAGATTTGTTAGATGACTCAACCTGACCATTTGTTTGTGCATAATAAGGGGTGGAATTAACAAGGCTAATTCCAAACTTTGCTGTGAAAGATTTTACCATCTTTCCATCAAAAACAATCTCATTATCTACAGTTATGGTCTGTGGGATGCCAAACCTATGGATCAATTCCTTGATAAATCCAATAACTCCAGTCTGATCCACAGCCTTATAAGGCTTAGCTTCGACCCATTTAGTGAAGTAATATGTGGCCATTAGAATGAAACAATGTTGCTTCGAAGAAGGTGGATATATTTTCCCTATCATATCCATTGTCCATCCTCTAAATGGCCATGGCTTCACTACTGCATGCAAATCAGCTATCGGAACATGTCTTATCATGCCATTTTTCTGGCATGCCTGACATCCTTTTGCATACTCTATGCAATCCTTTAGGATGGTTGGCCAATAGTAGGAATGCCTTCGAAGCAACCATCTCATCTTCACACCAGGTTGATGGTCACCACAAATACCTTCATGGACCTCAGCCATAGCAGTCAATGCTTCCTTTGGCCCTAAACATTCCAACAGCCTCCTCTTTTGTAAGGAGCATTGCTATACACTATATATTGCATAGACTGTAATTTAATTTTCCTATTGGCTTTCGAAGATGGGCCAGTTAAATATTGAATGATTGGATGTCTTCAATCATGCTCTTCTAAGTTATTCTAGTTAACTACTACGATGATACCCTTTTTAGCTAAGAGTCGTATTAACTTCTGGTATGTTGCTTGACTTATATCCACTTGGGTATTCTCTTTTTTTCTGAAATACGAAGTGTTTTGGGCCACATCATTGGCCTTATGGTTCATGAATCTTGGGATATAAGTCACACTGGCTATCTGAAACTGAAAAGCAAGTGGCATGCGGCAGCAACATAATATTGGAACATGTTTGGACTTTGATACTTTGAAGATTCCTTTTATTTGGTAGATTACCAATTGGGAATCTCTAAATATATAACTGCATGAGTTACGTAATAGTATCTCAAGTCTCATTATTAAGCATCATATTCAGCTTGATTATTGGAACAAGTAGTTTCATCTACTCTGAACCATGTGTGTGTTTCTACCCCTATGGTGATTTAATTATAACGCCAATTTTAACCAAACCACTGGCTTTTGATCCATCGAACCACATTTGCCATGACTCAACTATGATCATACCAAGGTCCTTTATTCTCATGGCTTTCTGTTTGACATGGATGATCTGCCAAGAAGTTCAAACAAAATTGTTCTTTACTGCTTTTTGGGAGACATATTCTAGATGAAATTCTAATAAAGCTAATATCCATTTGCCAATTCTTCCTCTTAACATAGGTCTAGATAACATGTACTTAAACCAAATCTGTGGTTTGCAATTACCAAGATAACAGTAGGCAAAAGATATATCTAATTTCATTGCCTGCAAAGTACAATGCAAGGACAGCTTTTCTACAGCGTAGAGTATTTACATTCACAAAGAATTTATAAAATCTACTAGGTAATAAACTGTTTGCTCTTATTTCTTCATTATTTGGGTTAGGAAAACTCCCAATGAACTCTTTGCGTGCAGCAAATGTATAACTTTAGGGCCGTCGCTCTTGGCGACATCACACTGGAGGTTGGCCAGCAGCTTTAATTCCTTCTTAAAGCAGATTGATGCTTTGCTGTTCCCCACAAACCCTCTTCATCTTTCAACTTTAACAAAGAGAAAATACTATAGTTTTTCTTGGCAGTGTATAAATATAATCTTCGAAGAAAATTAACCTGACCAAGGAACTTTTGTACTTCTTTCTTACTTGATGAGGGTTTGGCCTTAATGAGACTTTGACTTTATTTTGATCAATCGTATTCCCTTCTTATGCACAACATACCCCAAAAAGTTTCCAGCTGATACACCAAGCACATTTGAGGGATTAAGTTTTTAAATTGAACTTTCTCTATTTTTCGAAAGCTGCTACCAATGAACCAAGTGTTTTTCTCACGACATAGAGACTATATTATAAGCAATATCATCAATGTACACTCTAGGTATCTTCCAATAAGATCATGAAAGATAGTATTCATTGCCTCTGATATGTTGCCCCAGCATTTCTTTAGACCAAATGGCTTTTCACCCATTTTGAAGGTGTTAATATTCCCAGGACACCTGAACGCTGTCTTGTGGACATCCTCATTTGCAATGTCAAATATTGGTTGTAATCCAGATGCCCATCTTCAAAACAAACCCTGTGCCTGCTGATTTTCTACCGCAATAGATCCACTATAAGCATGAGGTATTCATCTTTTGGGGTTGCCAATTCAAATTTCTAAAATCGATGTATACCTCTATTTTTGACATGTTTTAACACAAGTATAATGTTAGACAACAATTCAACATACCTAGCTGTTCTAATGAATACCTACCTTAAGGAGCTTGAGAATTTCCTCATTCACTTTCTGAACCACTTCAGGCTCATTTGTCTTGGTTTTGCTTGTGTGGTTTGAAGTTAGGTCTTTATAGGGAGCTATGTTCCCTAATGACTATCTAAATCCTGGCAAGTTCATTATAAGTACCATGCAAACATCCTTATTTTCTTTAGGATACCAACAACTGGGTTTCTGTATCATAACATAAATAAAGCTAGATATAATGGGTTGCTGTGCAGAACCTTTCCCTAAATTTGACTTTTTTCCAGAGGGGTCTTGTATTTGAGCACTTTTAATGCTTCTCCTTTGACTTATTCTACCTTCGAAGCAACTTCTTGTGTTTTGATTGCTGCTCCCAACCTTGCTCTGGGATCAAATCTTTGCCTTCCTTAGTCATAGACAAAATCTGTCCATAAGGCCTTTTCTTCCTGTATTTCCTGACTATTTGTTTTGATGTCCAATGCCATAGTACTTATCAAGGGCCAAAGGCCTGGCTTTTGTATGCTTCTGAATACAGCCCAACACCATGCTTTCCTCTTTTGGTTCCTGAACTCTCTGGACTATTAACTTTATGTCCAATGCTGAAAAACTTGACTAAGCCAAGGGTTTGGGCTTCTTGGATCTTATCTTCTTTGCTACACCCAACATCATTGTCATTCTTGGTGACGAACTCTTTATAGCACTCTTTGCACTAAGTGCTTCAAGTGTGGCTACTTCCTCATTAGCGTCACTTCAGCTGTCCATTAGTTTTCCCAATATACTGAGGGGTCACTCCTCAGTATATA
>NW_021026050.1:0-19557 GCF_004153795.1 Camellia sinensis
CCGCACGCACCTCCCGTCAAAGCGGCGTGAGAACGGGACGACGAGACGGGTCTCCGCGTCGGGTACTGCGGCTAACCTGGGAAAGTAAGCGTAGACCCACAACTGCAAACCAAATACCAATATGATCATCAGATAAAGTAGGACGCAAAATAAAACAGAAATAGCAGAGCCGTGTGAAATGTGTTGAGCAGAGTGTACAGTGTGAGCAGTGTACAGTCGGTGTAAAGTAGAGTATGTGTGTGCCGTGTGTACAGTATACAGTCAATATAAAGCAGGCCACAGTGTGTGCAGTGTATAGAGTACAGTACAGAGTATAGATGATAGAAAGCAGAAATGAAATGTGAAGAAGAAAAAGGAAATGTACCTCCCAAGCACGCCAATAGCCCCCGAGCAACTATCCACTACCGCGGGAAACTGAGCTCATGTACCCGTAGAGGGTGGCCAGAGCGGCACCACCCCAATCATAGTGAAAAATCTGCCTGACATCCACCAGTGCACTGAGCAGACAAAGGGGCACGGTGTTCGCCTGATCGGCGAAAATGGTAGTCCCCAGCAGAAACATCAGAAAGCCGCGGGCGTACTGCTCCACTGCCTCCTGGGTTATCAGAGCCTCCTCGGTCAAAGCCGGCTGGACCCTGAACTGGACCTCGAACCACGAATATCGGACGAAGCCAGGACGCGCAAGAGGCGGCACCTCGCCGAGCAGATGGATCTTAGCAGCCGTCCACTCGTCCATATCAGTATCAAAGGGGATCGGATCACCCCCTACCCCCATGCCATAGGTAGTCATCGTTATGTCTCCCGTCACAGAAAGATGAAACGAGTCGGTGGTGTCCCACCACCACTCCGCTAGAGCAGCAAGGAGAGGCCTGCTCGTAGTAAGTCTGGACAGCCCTCTACAGAATGCAACAAAACCGGCCTGGTCCATGTGACGGACCGCATCAGGTAGCTCTGTGTACCAATCACGAGCGGCGATGTTCCCATGCCCCCGGATGGTATGGGAATCTCCCTGTTTTCGAACAGACAATTGCGAAGCAATGATAAATATACCAGTTTTGAAAGGCATTCAGAACTCAGGCAAATACAGCATGTGTGCAAGTCTTTCAGATTCAAACAGATACCGGGTGCCGGTGTGCTTACAGTGAACTGCAACGTGTGATGTGTCGGCGTGTTTGAGTGGTTCAGTGCAAGTATAGCATGTGTACATGTTTTCAAATTCGAACAGATATCGGGTGCCGGCGTGCTCGTAGTGAACTACAGTGACTGGTGTGTCAGTTTGTTTGAGTGGTTCAGGGCAAGTGCAGTGTGTGTGCGCGCGTTCAGATTCGAACAGATATCAGTTGCAAGTGTGTTCATGGTCGATTACAGTGTACAGTGCCTCAATGCATTTGGGCTAAGCAGTTAAAGAGCATAATCAGTTATGGCAACTAGGTGTTCTACATTGCGGAAAGTAAAGTAGAGGGAAGAATGTTACCTCGGAAGTGCCGAAGGACAAATGAGATGTAGGCTCGAGCAAGAGAAGCTCTGGAGGCACGCCCCTCTCGAAACTCCTGAACTGGCGCAGTCCATCAGGAGGCAGGATGTGAATGGCCGGCCGGTAGGTCGCCGGGTCGAACGGGCTGACGCTCAAAGGGAGGAGCTCGGCCCCGGGGTCCATCTCGTGATCTGGGGGAGTCCTGCCCTGTGGGATATCATCTGCCATGTCAATAGTCGTGAGAAAATGGCCGGAAAAGTGAAAATCAGGCTGGAATGTGAAAGGTCAACGAAAAGTCAACCCCCGAGAGGGTGGAAAATGGCCGAAAAAGCCGGGAAGTGAAAAAGGTATAGGAATCGAGAGGAAAACGAGGGGAACAAACCCCAAAAAGTGGAAATGGCAAAGGAAGCACCGAAACAAAGAAATGTTCAGTTCAAAATGTTCGAAACGCGAAGAACTTCGCGAATCCAATGATGAAACGGGCGTGAAACGCAAGAAAACGGAGAAGGGAAGAGGGGAAAATGCTCTAGAGAGAGAGGGGATGAAATTTCGGCTAGAGGGAAGTAAGAAAATAGGGTTTGAAACCCTATTTTAAAAGACCCAAGATGAAAAGTCAAAACTACCCCGATTCAGGCCTTTTTGGCCGGTCGGCTACATTTTTGGCCGGTCGGCCAAATATTTGGCCGGTGATGTGTTTTGATGGCCGGTGGACAGCCGGTGACTTCTCCTTTCTGCCGGTGAGCCTCCTACAGCCTTGTTTGGGTCAAATGAGTGGTTTGGGACCTTCATTGCTCAAGTCAGTGCAAGAATAGTGCATTTCTGAAGCTCAACTAGCCTCCGTTTTGGCCTCGGACCGTGTTTTCTGTGCGTGGCACTCGAATATGTGCGAGGAGTATTCTTTTTGTATCCTTTTGTCCCTTACAAGATGTGAAAGTTGCCTTACTTGCATTGCATTACGACGCTTTGTCGTGAACGCGCGCTGGTTGTGCGTTATCTAGTTCGCATTGTTGCGCACATATCTTGTAAGTATCATACACATGTCAATCGCACTGTCTTGTGCATTTCAAATCAATTGCATTGTTCTGTGCACTCGCATTGTCCAACGCATCTCGCTATTTTGCGCATCTCATTGCATTTTGCACGTATTCAATCGCGCTATCTCGCGCATCGCACTGTCTTGTGCACTCGCGTTGTCTAACGCATCGCGCTATTTTGCGCATCTTATTGCATTTTGCATGCATTCCATCGCGCTATGTTGCGCATCTCTTTGCATTTTGCATGCATTCAATCGCGCTATTTTGCGCATCTCATTGCATTTTGCGTGCATTCAATCGCGCTATTTTGCGCATCACACCGTCCTGTACATACGACGGTTTAGGAGACCTTAAATCCTCGGAAGGTGCACGACCTTTAGTGCATTGATGTGCACAGTGCATTTACATTGTCATGTATCTCAATAACCATGCGTTGCCGCGCGTTTAAAGTTCATGTATTATCATGCGTCCTACGTCGCGCACTGTCGTGCATTTCAAAAAAGCAACATGCATCATTCGCATTTCATCAAAAAATATTGCATATGTCATGCATCATTGAAAATACTGCATATGTCATGCATTACATTGTAAATAATGCATATGTCATGCATCATTGTAGATAGCGCATATGTCATGCATCCCACTATGCCCATCCATTGCATATTGTAGATATTGCATTGTAGCTTGCATGCATTCATTGCATCACTTCCATCTGGGGTCTGCGCCTTTCTTTGTTGAGCTTGGTCTGGTATGAGCCCATACTTTTCACGTCTATACACTCATAGTTCTGTATGACCGTTCTATGTTAGACGTGGTTTGTTTGTGTCCATGCCTTTCCTAGGCAAGATATGGTTTGGCCCGCGTGACTTATCCATTGTGTATATTCCATTCCATTGCACATTGTAGATGTTGCATTATAGCTTGCATGCATTCATTGCATCACCTTCCATCTAGGGCTTGCGCCTTTCCATGTTGAGCATGGTCTAGTATGTGCCCATACTTTTTACGTCTATACACTCATAGTTCTGTATGACCGTTCTATGTTAGACGTGGTTTGTGTGTGTCCATACCTTTCCTCGGCAAGATTTGGTTTGGCTACTTGCCATATCCATTATATATATTACATTGTAGTGTAATTTTTGCATCCAGCATTAGGGTCATTAGTCTTTCTTCAGCGGGTCATTTCCCCACTTATGTCATTCCACCCAATTACCTGTTCTTGTGTCCGTCTACATCACTCATAGTTCTGCATGTGTATGCGCCTATTCCACGTTGGTATGTTGGTTTGAGGGTTGCGGCACCTTTTCTATGGTAGACGGACTTGTGACTTCCATCAATCTATTTGACATTTGTGCGGTTTTGAACCTCTCATGATTTGATTATGATTCAATTACAGTACATTTTCATCTGCATTACTATACGTAGTTTTGTATATCGCATATCATTTTGCATATTGCTAACGATATCTGTACATGTTAAATTTGCTTTCTTTCAGGCAGGATATTGTATGTACGGTTCATTTGAGGCTGGTGCAACCAGACGAACCACGCAGGTATTGTATTCTCCGAGTGAGACGTATCGAGAATTACGTAATTCTCTTACATCCTTTCTGCATAGTAGTGTAGTTTAGTGTATGCTAGCTTAAAATTGTTACATTATTATGCTTCGTTATAGCTTTCTTTGCATGATCATAAGTTATGTTCGGCTTTGTGCATTGTCTTGCATTTTGCCTCTGCCTTCAAGCGCATATCTTGTCTGTCTTGCATGTTTGTCTAAGTCTTCGGCCTTGTCAAAAATGGGTCATCTCTGGGCTTTGACATTCACTCCCGTCATTGTTATGACTTTCGAGTTCTGTCAAAGAGGGGCAACTATAGACACCCCGTTTTTGACCATCTTCAAGACTTGGACGTCACCGCTCGAACACTCGGTGATCATCCATGTTTGTGTTCGTCTTGAGTTCCCAGAGGTCTCGGCTACACGCCTTGCCACAGGACCTCTTGACTCGACTGTTTTGTGCCTGGTTTTGCACCAAACACTTGTGCTTTGCCTTGGAGGGGCAGGGAATGGCTTGTGGGCCATCCCCACACATCACCGGCCAGGGCTTGAGGCCACCGGCTGTGTTTTACTTCCACCGGCCAAATGTTTGGCCGGCCGGCACTATAGATGGCCGGCCGGCTATATTTTTTTGGTCAATTGTATTTTTGGCCGGCCGATTATTGTGCATCTGCTTTTGCAGATATTTTTTGTGCAGCTGGCATACACTTTCACCCCCTCCATGCCCTCTTGTTAGCTTCCTTTGGAAGCTTTACAAGACCGTTTTGTCTACAAAAGAGAGGGTCTTCTCTCTTGTTGAGGGGTTAGACAAATTAGACAAGTTAGTCATTATTTTTCAGAGCTTTGAGTTCTAGGGTTAGGGTTTGTATATATCCTATCTCTATATCTCTCTTTCTTAGTGTATTTGTGTGTGTTTTAGGCCTTAGTATTGCACACAAACACCTACTATTACACCTTTCTCTTGGAACTGAGGTTCTAGAGGGTTGTTTTTGAAGTTTTGAAGCTGGTTTGGACCTAAGGGGACTGCTGGTCCACCATTTGTGAAGAGGGTTTACAAGGGTAAGAAATTTGTCCCTTTTCTCCCATTTTTTCATAGGTTATTTACCTATCTTGCATCTGTTTTTGAGCTTAGTGTATAACAAATAAAAGTTGTGTTTTTACTTGCTCTAAGTAGTTGCTTAAGGGTGTTTCAAGCTTTGGGGTTGTTTGACCCCTCTTAAGCCTTGAAAGGATCCATTTTGTGCCATTTTGGTTGAGCTCTGGGATCATTGTGTTTAGGCCTCCTCACCACTGAAATCTTGAGGGATTTCAGAGGTGAGGATGGTGCCTTGAGGTCCCAAGAAGGAGAGGGCCACCCCCTCTCCCTGTTGTCCTTGAAAAGGGCCAGTTTTAGCCTCTTGAGGGAGCATATAGTTTGAGTATGTATTGGCCATGCCTTGGCTGATTTTCAGGCTCATTATGTCATAATATAGCATTATTGTATGTCGGTTTCGGTACACCATGCTTCTCTAGCATACAAACCTTGTAATGCCATGATTTGCCTCAATACATGCATAGCATTTAGACTACCATGCTTTTGTGTTTTGGCCAAGCTTTGTGAAGCTTATATGCATATTTTGATGTGCTAAGGGACTGTTTTAAATCATTTGAGTCATCCATGCCTTGCTTTGTATAGCTACCATGTAACCCCTCTTGTATGCCTTAAGCCTTGGCCCTTCTAGCATGCCATCCTTGCTTTGTTTTAGTGATTTGGAACCACTTGACATGTCATTTCAGACCTCATGATGTGCCCATATGCCTGCATTTCATCCCCCTTCAATGTGTTTAAAGGTTGTTGCCTTTTGCCCCTTGTTTAGGCCTTGGAGTATGCTTGCATTTTTAGACCACTTAGATGTCATCTTAGTACATCCTTAGCTTTGTTTAGGTCGGCATTAGACCTATTTTAAGTCCCTTTGGCCTTGTGAGGCTTGGTTGACCTAGCCTTGGTTTACCTCCCCTTTGGCTTGCCTTAAGTCTTGGACCATTGTTGCATGTTTGGCTTGCCTTATTTACTTGGTTTGGCACCTTTATAACATGTTTTTCAGATCTTTATGTCCATGCCATTAATCCATGTTTTGTCGCTTTTAAGTGTGCTTAAAGGTTGCATGTTTGATGTTTGAGTGTTGGCCCATTAGCATGAGCATGTGTGTGCGTGTGTTGGCCCTCATTTCCATAGCATTGGCTACTGTTTTGGACCTAGTTTAGGGTTGTCCAATTAGTGTAAGTCCCTTCCTTGCATGCCATTTAAATGTCATTACATTATTCCATGGTTGCATGCTTTGGTTGCATGTGTCGCATGCTTAAAATCACTTGCATTGGGTATGTATCCTCTTGGTCAAGTTGTTAGCATATTGGTATGACTTGCATGTTTGCATGGTTGAGTTGCACATTGCGTACTTGATTAGCTTGTATGGATTGCATGCCTAGTGAGCATTGTGCATTGCATCTCCATGTTACACACTTAGGCTTACATGCTTAGGTTGCATTGTACTAGCATGCATGCTTGGCCTCTTGAATTACTTGTGACAGAGGTTGAGTTCAATTTGTTTGTTTATGTGCATTGCATGACATTTGGAATTAAAATGTACAACTTGGTCTCTTGGGCCATCACGCATTGAAATGTGCGATTGGTGGTCCGAGAACCAAGGGCCATATCCCTTTGAGTCACAAACATGACAAGGGATGTGTCGGTGCACACATTCGCTTGAATTGCATTGCCATGCAAAGCTTTGCCCTCTGCTGCTGTCAAACAGGTCCTGCAAGAATTTTCGGCCGATCGACTACACAGAGTGCCGACCGGCCATCCATCGGTGGCCGATGGATTCATCTTTAGCCGATGACCACCAAATCACAGCCGGTGATGATCCCCTTTGGCCGGTGGCATTCCCCAGCATCCAGTGAGAATATCCTGAGACTTTGGCAGTTTTCAGAGGAGTATACCAGGGAAAACAGAGGTAGCTTGTGCATGGCAGTGGACTTCCGAGCATGCATTACATTGGGCTCTTTTCCCGAGGCCGTTTATTGCTTTCTTAGATTAGTTGATTTGCTTAACTAATTTAGTTGGTCTGTAATAATTAATTAGCTAGGATAGTTGGTTTGTTATTTGGACTGTATTATTCTTTCGGACCCTCCGAGCGAGGGCAATTATGTAATAAGTGTGGGTGCGTGTATCCATGTCTTCCAACCCCCGCTTCTTTCTCCCTTTTACTTACCTGCTTTGATGGTTAGTATTAGGACATGTTTACTTTAGCATACCTTATGCTATGCATGCATGCATCATTCATCAGTATTGCATGCACTAGGCTCGGCGCATCATGCTAACTGTATCGTATTTCAAATCTAACTTGAATACATGCTATTTGTGCATTTTCACATGTCATTCATAGACTAGCCGAGCCTACTCTAGTGACATTCCGTATGCGTTGCATTAGCCATGTTAACATGAACTAGGATCATGCATATGATTACTAACTAGTTTTTGTTTTGGCTCGGAGTACTCGGTAAGCATTCATGCTTTAGCATACCGCATGCGTGTGAGTGTTGCCGTAACAACATGATTACCATGAGGCTAGCTGCTTATGTGATATAATTGCTCAAATGCTTGTGGATGGAGGTTGAATTACCTAAATTGGAATAATGCATTAAAACTGTGAATTTTTTAAGCCCACTAGATAGTGGCAAAACCATCTTTTCTAAAAAGCCCACTCGAGGGTGGCAAAACCTGCATTGTAGCCTATTTGCGAGTAGCAAACCATCTTCAAAACGAACATGCAATGTTTTGTTCCAATTTAGGCGATTTGGTCTATACTTGTTTACTGTGCGCATAACATAGTAATTCTAGGCTAATAAATGGAATAAGAACACATAATGTTTTCAAAAACGGATATCACGGTTCGTAGAGGCCGATCTTCGGATCGGGCGAGAGGGGGTGCTCATAGCTGACCTTCCCCAATCGTACCCAAGCTCCCGAGCCGAGGCAACTTTGGTGATGACAGACACGTGGCCTTTGGCACTGAGTCAGGGTTTCCGAAATTCCCCCATAAAAAATATTTAGGTGGCGACTCTGTATCTGGCAAAGCAGTCCATGTTTGGCACTTCTTTTCAAAAATCTGTTTCTCAAAATGATTTGCTGGATTTGGACTCTTTGGTTCAGATTAAGAACCGTGACACAAATTGAGTCCGAACTGTAGCACGAAGGCCTCACGCAGGGGCGTCTACACTTGGCTTCCCTTGTAAGCCTTGACCCTTTTGAGTAGCTTCCCTTAGAAGCTTTGGCCAATTAGCTTGCCTATATAAGAGCCCCTCCTCCTCCTTTGTTTGGTTCAGTAAAAAACCAGAGCTATACACATATATATCTGATATATATCATCCTCTCTCTCTATATCTCCCTCTCTCTTCATTTTGTGTGTGTTTGAGGGCCTAAAGTGTGTGTTTGTTCTTAGTTTTGCACTAAAATACATAGCATTACACCTTACTTCGACTTTGAGAGACATTGAGGGTTTGTTCTTGGGGTTTTGGACTGGTTTTGATCAAAAGAAGAAAGCTGCACTTGTTGTTCATCAAGGGTTCTTCAAGGGTAACTCTTTTACTTTAGATTCCCCAATCTTGCACTAGACTTTGGCCTATCTTGCTCATTGTTTTAGGCTTTGTGTATAACTGAAAAAAGTCTTGTATTTGCATGCTTAAGATATCTCATTAAGGTTGTTTTGGCATTGGGGGTCGACCTCCCCCTCTTAGGCCTTGTTTGGCCCCTTTTCGTGCTTCCTTTATTAAGTTTTGATTTCTTTGGTGTATTAGCCTTCTCACCACTGAGATCCAGTGGATTTTCAGTGGTGAAGAAGGGGGTTTGAGGTCTTGCACAGGGGAGGAACACCCCTCTCCCTTGGTCTCTCTTTCATTTGCATATTTGGCTCAATATGGTAGCATGCATGCCTAGTCTTGTTTGGCTTTATTTCAGAGCTTATTTGGTGCTCATTTAGCATGTATTGTCTCTGCCTCATGTTGGTTTTTTGGCCTTTTGCTTGTATAAAACACTTGCTTTCAAATCCCATCATTTGGCTTAAAGTGTATCATGTTGTAGCATGTCATTTGAGCATGTTTTTGGCTTGGTCCTAAGAAGGTTTTAGCATTATTTTTCTATGCTTAAGGTCTGTTAGTTACTGATTTGGTCGTGCTTGACATGTTTGATGTGGTTGCTATGCATTTTGGCTTGTGAGCCCAAGTATGTGAGTCATAAACATGCCCTAGTTGGCCTATTTCAATGAGTTGAAGTCATTTTCCATGTCATTTCAGTCCCCAAACCATGCTTATATGCCTGCATTCATCACCTCTTTCATGCTTTGAAGATGCGTCCTTTTATGCCTTGAAGTGAGCATTGTGCATGCCTAAATGTTTAAGCCTTCGGGGCTGCCATATCAGAGGGTTTTAGGACTTATTTCAATGCATCTAAACTCTATTTTTGGTTGTATAGCTCATGCCATGTTGGCTTGGGGTAGCGGTAGTAGAATACTCCTTGGTTATGCCTTAATCTTGGGCCTATTGGTGTGTATGCTTACATGAGTATTTGTTCATCATTTTAGGCACCTTTTGTCACTGTTTTGGGAGTGGGTTGAGGTCTGCCCTTTGTGTCTTAGGTCCACCAATGCATGATCATGTTGCATTGGCTTCATGTTTGCATTGTATCATACTTGCATGCTTGCATATTATTAGCTAGTTGCATTTCATATCTTAGCTTACATGTTTGATTGCATTGCATTGCATCTTACATGCCTAGCATTGTACATTTGCATGTTTAGCTTGCATCACATTTGGCATGTTTGCATCTTAGCCTCATGTTACATCTTTGAGCCAAGTTTGTATACATATATTGCATTGTTTGGTTTGGGGTGTCAAACCAAACTTGAGGGGTGAGGAGTGTTCGTACTCCAAGTGATGAAACACATCTCAACCCTCGGTAGCCAATGCCCTTGACTTCAATATGATAGGGTGTTGGCACTCATCTCTTTTGTTGCATTCATTTACATTGATTGGCAAACTTGGCCTCTTAGGCCATCACACATCGAAATGCACAATTGATGACCCGAGGGTCGAGGGCCACACTCCCTTGAGTCCATTACATGACAGGGAGTGTGTCCATGCATACATTTGCCTAAAAATTCCATGCCATACACTGTTTGCCCTCTGCTGCTGTCAACTGCAGGTTCTGCAGGAAATTTTGGCCGGTCGGCTACCAGGAGTGCCGACCGCCAATAATTTGTGGCCGATAGCTTATTTAGTGGGCGGTGATCACCCCCTTCGGCCGGTGGTGTTTCTACTTGGTCGGTGGTATCCCCCAGCATCCAAAGAGCATACCCTTGGACTTTGGCAGTCCTCAGAGGATCAGGGCAGTGTAAACAGAGGCAACAATGCTATGGCAGTGAGTTTCCGGGCGAGATGAGTCAAGCACGCATCATTCACGCACCTCAAGGCGGGGCTGTGGCCACCTTCTTTCTGCATTTAATTTGTTAATTAATTAGAAGTTTTGTAATAGTTAATTTAATATTATTTATTCGGACTGTAATATTTATTCGAACCCTCCGAGTGAGGGCAATTGTGTAATAAGTGTGGGTGCGTGTGTGCATGTCTTCCAACCCCCACTTCTTTCTCCCTTTTACTTACCTACTTTTGATGGTTAGTATTAGGACATGTTTACTTTAGCATACCTTATGCTATGCATGCGTGCATCATTCATTAGTCTTGCACACACCAGGCTCGGCGCATCATGCTAACTGCATAAAGTATTTCAAATCTAACTTGAATACATGCTACCTGTGCATTTTCACATGTCATCCTTAGATTAGCCGAGCCTATTCTAGATTGCATCCTGTATGCGTTGCATTAGCCATCTTAACATGAACTAGGATCATGCATATGATTACTAACTAGTTTCTGTTTTGGCTTGGAGTACTCGATGAACATTTATGTTTTAGCATCCTTGCATGCGTGTGAGTGCTGCCATGACAGCATGCTTATCATGAGGCTAGCGGCTTATGTGATATAACTGCTTGAGTGCCTGTGGATGGAGGTTGAATTACTTAAATTGGAATGATGCACTAAAACTGTGAGTTTTAAGCCCACTTGAGGGTGGCAAAATCTACATTTTAGCCTACTTGCAAGTAGCAAACCATTTTCAAAATAAACATACAATGTTTTGTTCCAATTTAGGTGATTTGGTCTATACTTGTTTGCTGTGCACACAACATAGTAATTCTAGGCTAATAACCGGAATAAGAACACAAAACGTTTTCAAAAACGGATATCACGGTTAGTAGAGGCCGATCTTCGGATCGGGCGAGAGGGGGTGCTCATAGCTGACCTTCCCCAATCGTACCCAAGCTCCCGAGCCGAGGCAACTCTGGTGATGACGGACACGTGGCCTTTGGCATCGAGTCAGGGTTTCCTAAATTTCCCAAAATAAAATATTTAGGTGGCGACTCTGTATCTGGCAAAGCAGTCCATGTTTGGTACTTCTTTTCAAAAATTTGTTTCTCAAAACAATTTGCCAGATTTGGACTCTTTGGTTCAGATTTAGGACCGTGACAATTGGAGAGTCCGAACTGTAGTGAACCCAAAATGAACAGAACGGGACTCGTCCTCCCGGGGTGTTCGAGGGCGCGTCTACAACAGTGCGCAATACGAACTGTGTGTTCAAGGTCAATAGAATACTATGCCGGCTATTTTCGTGTCAGAATGGCAGTCATAAGTGCTCTCCCGGAGTATCATTACCTGCCAGAGGCATCTTGGCCGTGTTTGCAATGAGTTCCTAGGAAATCAATTGTGATGGTGGAAACTAGAGTTCAAATTGCTGATGCCTAGAACATAAAAGTTTGGAATTTCCGAGACTAAAGTCTGGTTTGAATACCCAGGGGTGTACCCCCGGCTTGAAATCAGTGTGGAAGCCCCATAGGTTGAGGCGACATGTATGCACCTCGATTCTGGATACTGATCCAACCTAGTCTGTCACCCTATTGAAGAATAGGGAAAGTTGTGAGTATGATCAGGAAGAAAAGCGATATCCGTGGTTTCCCCAGCAGATGTTGCTCCTTGTCAGCATTTCAAAACCCTTGTACTGCGAGTTGAAGGTTAGTGTTCGAGGAACACAGGAGGGGATCCCCATCGGAGTAAAGCGGTTCACCGCCACTCACCCCCTGAGGTGCTTTCTAAAGCACCGCTTTGTCTGTTTATTGCATTCCTTAAACGTCATGCATTGAATTGCATTATACCTATCAATTTCTTTCTCGGTCATGCACAGTATTGTATGTACTGTTCAGTCAGAAATTTCGGTTCAGTTTGACTAATACCTTTCTCCTCTCGCGTCTGGCGCGCGTTTGGATATTCTTTCCTCACTTGCATGTGATACGATGAGAGATTCTTTCTTTCGTCTCTTGCGTGGGATACGTTGAGAGATGCTTTCTTTCCTCTCTTGTGTGTGATGCGCTGAGAGATGCTTTCTTTCCTCTCTTGCGTGTGATACGTTGAGAGATGCTTTCTTTCCTCTCTTGTGTGTGATACGCTGAGAGATGCTTTCCTTCCTCTCTTATGTGTGATACGCTGAGAGATGCTTCCTTTCCTCTCTTGCCTGTGATACGCAGAGAGATGCTTCCTTTCCTCTCTTGCGTGTGATACGCTGAGAGATGCTACATTTCCTCTCTTGCGTGTGATACGCTGATAGATGCTTCCTTTTCTCTTTTGCATGTGATACGCTGAGAGATGCTTCCTTTCCTCTCTTGCGTGTGATACGCTGAGAGATGCTTTCCTTCCTCTCTTGCGTCTGATACGCTGAGAGATGCTTCATTTCCTCTCTTGCGTGTGATACGCTGAGAGATGCTTTCCTTCCTCTCTTGCGCGTGATATGCAGAGAGATGCTTTCCTTCCTCTTTTGCATGTGATACGCTGAGAGATACTTCATTTCCTCTCTCGCGTGTGCTACGCTGAGAGATTTTCTCTTTCCTCTCTCGCGTGTGCTACACTGAGAGGTTTTCCCTTTTCCTCTCTCGCGTGTGCTACGCTGAGAGATTTTCTCTTTCCTCTCTCGCATGTGCTACGTTGAAAGGTTTTCCCTTTTACTCTCTCGCGTGTGCTACGCTGAGAGATTTTCTCTTTCCTCTCTTGTGTGTGCTACGCTGAGAGGTTTTCCCTTTTCCTCTCTCGCGTGTGCTACGCTGAGAGATTTTTCCCTTTCTCCTCTCTCGCGTGTGCTACGTTGAGAGGTTTTTGCCTTCTTCTTTCCGAAACATGGGGATATGTCCTCATGTTTCCTTCTTTTTCCGAGACACAGTGATAGGTCCCTATGTCTCTTATTCTTTTCGAAAACACTAGGATACGTCCCTATGTGTCTTCCCCTCTGGTTAAGAGCATTTGGAATACGCTCCAATGCTCATACCATTCTGAAACACGGGGATATGTCCCTGTATTTCTCCTTTTCTTGTTTAGAGCATTTGGAATACGTTCCAATGCTCATACCATTCTGAAACACGAGGATATGTCCCTGCATTTCTCCTTTTCTGACTTAGAGCATTTGGAATACATTCCAATGCTCGTACCATTTCGAAACACGGGGATACGTCCCTATGTTTCTCCCTCTTTGGTTTAGAGCATTTGGAATACGTTCCAATGCTCGTACCATTTCGAAAATGGGGATACATCCTTATGCTTCTCCCTTTTCGGTTAACAGCATTTCGAATATGTTCCAGTGCTTGAACCATTCCGGAACACGGGGATATGTCCCTTTGTTCCTCCTTTTTCCCCCATTCTTCACCCAATTTCAGCGTGTTTTAAATTTATCTCGGGACGCGTATGCGCGGGCTTGGGCGTGTTATTCTAGACCTCCCCTCACAATTTTAGCGTGGTTTGAGTGTCCCGTTCCTCACACGATTTCAGCATGTTTGGAATTTATCTCAGGACGCGTCTGCACAGGCTTGGGCATGTTTTATCTCAGGTTGTGTTTTGAACGCACCTGGGCGGGTTGTTTTGGACCTCCTCTCACGATTTCAGCGTGGTTTGAGTGTCCTGTTCCTTACACGATTTCAGCGTGTTTGGAATTTATCTCAGGACGCGTGTGCGCGGGCTTGGGCATTCTTTATCGCAGGTTGTGTTTTGAACGCACCTGGGTAGGTTATTCTAGACATCCTCTCACGATTTTAGCGTGGTTTGAGTGTCCCGTCCCTCACACGATTTCAGCGTGTTTGGAATTTATCTCAGGATGTGCGTGTGTGGGCCTGGGCGTGTTTTATCTCAGGTTGTGTTTTGAGCGCACCTGGCTGGTTGTTCTAGACCTCCTCTCACGATTCCAGCGTTGTTTGTGTGTCTCGTTGCTCACACGATTTCAGTGTGTTTGGAATTTATCTCAGGATGCGTGTGCGCGAGCTTGGGCGTGTTTTATCTCAGGTTGTGTTTTGAACGCACCTGGGGCGGGTTGTTCTGGACCTCCTTTTACGTTTTCAGTGTGGTTTGAGTGTCCCTTTCCTCACACGGTTTCAGTGTGTTTGGAATTTATCTCGGGACGCATGTGCGCGGGCCTGGGTATGTTTTATCTTAGGTTGTGTTTTGAACACACCTGGGCGGGTTGTTCTGGACCTCCTCTCATGATTTCAGTGTAGTTTGAGTGTCCCGTTCCTCACATGATTTCAGCGTGTTTGGAATTTATCTCAGGACGCGTGGGCGTGGGCTTGGGCGTGTTTTATCTCAGGTTGTGTTTTGAACGCACCTGGGCGGGTTGTTTTGGACCTCCTCTCAAGATTTCAGCATGGTTTGAGTGTCCCGTTCCTCACATGATTTCAGAGTATTTGGAATTTATCTCAGGACATGTGTGCGCGGGCCTGGGCGTGTTTTATCTCAGGTTGTGTTTTAACACACCTGGGCGGGTTGTTCTAGACCTCCTCTCACGATTTCAGCGTGGTTTGAGTGTCCCGTTCCTCACACGATTTCAGCGTGTTTGGAATTTATCTCAGGACGCTTGTGCGCGGGCCTGGGGGTGTTTTATCTCAGGTTGTGTTTTGAACGCACCTGGGCAGGTTGTTCTGGACCTACTCTCGCGATTTCAGCGTGGTTTGAGTGTCCCGTTCCTCACACGATTTTAGCGTGTTTGGAATTTATCTCAGGACGTGTGTGCGCGGGCCTGGGCATGTTTTATCTCAGGTTGTGTTTTGAACGCACCTGGGCGGTTTGTTCTCGACCTCCTCTCACGATTTTAGCGTGGTTTGAGTGTCACGTTCTTCACACGATTTCAGCGTGCTTGGAATTTTTCTCAGGGCGCGTGATGCGTGGGCCTAGGCATGTTTTATCTCAGGTTGTGTTTTGAACACACCTAGGTGGTTGTTTTGTTTTTCCTTCTCTTGTGACTCCAACATGGTTGGAACACGTCCCCTTTTGCATCTACCGTGCATTTATCAATCGCACTATTTTGTGCGCCTATACTTGCATTTTGCATGCATTTTATTGTGCTATTTTGCGTAACGTGCTATTTTGCGTTGTGTCCAATACTTGCATTTTACATGCATTTTATCACGCTATCCTGTGCATCGCACTGTCTTGTGCATTGCATATCATTCATGCTATCTTGCGCATCGCACTATCTTGTGCATTGCATTTCATTCGCGCTATCTTGCGCATCGCACTGTCTAGTGCCTTGCATTTCATTCGCGCTATTTTACGCATCGCGCTATCTTGCAGATCACACTATCTTGTGCATTGCATTTCATTCGCGCTATTTTGCGCATTGCATTTCATTCGCGCTATTTTACGCATCGCGCTGTCTTGTGCATTGCATTTCATTCGCGCTATTTTGCGCATCGCGCTATCTTGCGCATTGCACTGTCTTGTGCATTGCATTTCATTCGCGTTATTTTGTGCATCGCACTATTTTGTGCATTGCATCTCATTTCATTCGCGCTATTTTGTGCATCGCACTATCTTGCACACTTTACCTGCACTTGTTAGTGCATTGCATTGTTATGTACACCTCACTTGCATTGTTATGCATGTTTCTAACGATATTGTACCTGTTGAGTTCCTTTCTTTTGCAGGCGCGATATTGTATGTACGGTTCATTTGAAGCTGGCACGACCAGACGAACCCGACAGTATTGTATTCTCCGCGTGAGACATAGTGAGAATTGTATAATCCTCTTACATCCTTTCTGCATGTAATGTAGTTTGTTTTGTATTCGCTTGCTTAAACTATTGCATTTATTTCGCATAATTGCTTCGTTACAGCTTTCTTTGCATGATCATAAGTTATGTTCGGCTTTGTGCATGTCACTTACATTTTGCCCCTGCCTGCGGGCACATCCCTTTTTTATCTTGCACGTTTGTCTAAGTCTTCAGCCTTGTCAAAAATGGGTCGTCAAAGAGGGGCAACTGTAGACACCCTATTTTTGACCGACCTTAAAACTCAGACGTCATCGATTGAGCGCTTGGTGATGGTGCATGTTGTGCTCATTTAGAGGTTTCGGAGTTTTGGCTGAGAGCCTTGCCTCAAGGCCTATGAACTCTTTGTTCTTTGACTCGGTTTGCGGACCAAGTCTTGTTTTCCCTTCCCGGAGGGAGAGAGTGGTCTTGTAGACCATCTCTCTATGGTCGTAGACTACTTTTTGTGGTCGTAGGTCACGTTTTCCGTTTGGAGACTAGTTTCTGGTTTTTGGAGCCTTTCGCCGCACAACTTGTCTCGGGACCGCTTAACATTCCCCGTTAGGCGTGGTTTTTGAACCACACCGTGTTGCCTCTATCTAGAGGAACACTGTGGTCCGGGAGACCACTTTTGTGGTCGCATACCACTTTTGACGCTCGTCGGCTAGTTTTCGAGGCTTCTGGCCGCGTGTTTCGCCTCCTGATTTCTCATCTTGCATCCGCTTTGGTTTGTTTTTGGTAGAAACCTTGTTTTCCTTGTTTGGAAGGGTGTACAAGGGTGGGGACCAGTATTTCTCCTTGCCGACCACTTTTCCTTTTTCCAGCTAGTTTTATTGTCAGATAACTGGCTTTCTTGGTCTTTGGACCATCTTTTCTGGTCGAACACCACACCACCACCTTGCATTTAGTGTGTTGAGCTCTCCCACCTATGGCCGACCAGTTTCTGCTCTGGTTGAACACATAAAGTGGTTGACCGGCCACTTTTCCTAGCAGGCCGACCAATTCAAGTGGTCGACTGCTTTTTGGCACCTTTTTGGAGATATTTTAGGACAGCTGACACAGCTAGAGAGCATTTGAGCCATCCTCCAAACACGTGTATGGAGGGATGGCATTCAACCTTAGCTTCTCCAAGAAGCTTTGGCTTTCCTCTTCTATAAGAGGGAGGCTCCTCCTCCTTCCTCTAGGTTTAAAAAATCTAAGGGAAGAGAGCTACATATAGCTTTGTCTCTATATCACTCTTGTTTTTCATTTTTGTGTTCAAAAGTGTAGATTTGTCTTACTTTAACACACAAACACAGACTCAAACACCATCCTTTTGCTACTGAGGTGCTTAGGGACTATTTTTGGTATTCTTGGGTTGCCTTGAGCTTGAAAAACCTGCTGGAGTTGTAGTTATAAAGAGGGTCGTCAAGGGTGAGCTTTTGACCTTTAAATCCCCCTTTCTTGCTTAAGCTTTTAGCCTATCTTGCATGCTGTTTTAAGCTTAGCTCATAACTGATAAAAGTTATATTTTGCATGCTTAAAAAGTTTGTTTAAGATCACTTTTGTTTTTGGGGTTTTTTACCCCCTCTTAGGCCTTGTTTGGCCTTGTTTTTGAACCTTTTTTGTGAGCTTCGGGACCACCTTGTATTGGCCTCTGGATTTCAGTGGTGGGGATGGTGTTTTAGGGTCCTAATAAGGGGAGGGCCATCCCCTCTCCTTGCATCTTCAATACATGCCATAATATGCCTCATGTTTGAGCACCTTTGTTAAGTGTATGTTGACTATGTCTTAGCATGTATTTGTGGTTATTTTGCTGAGGCATACCACTGGTTTTACTTGTCTTGGTCACTCCATGCATGGTTAATACACTTGTGATGTAAATCACACACACTAGCTATGTATGCTTCATGAAGTAGCATGTATTTCTAGCCTATTTTCTTTCCATTTCAGCATGTTTTTGGTGAAGTTTTGCCGTGTCATGACTCTGTTTTGGTTTGGTTTGCTTAGCCTTTGCATTCTCCTTGCACTTGTAGTGCATTTCCATGAAATAGCCTAACATGCTTCATGCTTTGACATGTCTTTTTTTCATGCTTTTGGCTTGACTTAAAGAAGATTTTGTTCATGTTTTACCATGTTTAAGGACTGATTTTGGTTGTCTTGGTCATGCATGACTTGCTTTGTATTGCTCTAGTTCAATCTAGCTTGTTAGGTTTGTACACCAAGCCCACTAGCATGCTCTACTTAGCTTATTTGAATAATTTGGCATCACTTGTTATGTGATTTCAGTCCATGTTTCATGGTCATGCACTTGCATTTATCACTCATTCAATGCGTTGGAGGGTTTGCCCCTTTATGCCTTAACACAAATCATTGCGTATGCCTTCATGCCTTTGCTTGCGAGCCACCATTTCAGTGTTTATTTGGGGTTATTTTGCCATGATATAACCCTGATTTTTATTGCTTAAGTCATTCCATGCATGGTCTTAATAGGCATAGTGTAATCCGCCTTATTTGCCTTATATGAATCATGCCTTATGCCCTTCATACTATCATGTTTTGTCCTACTTCCATGCATGTTTTAGACTCATTCTAACATGTACTAGGACTGTTTTGGGTCGCCTTGGTCACATGCTTCATGTTTTGTATACTTGTAGTACAAATGTTCTTGCTTGCCTCAAGCTTTGAACACCATTGTATGCTTCATTTGTGTTGTGTACATGATTTGGCATCACTTAACATGACATTTCAGAGCTTATAGCATGCTTTTGTTCCCACTTCATTCATGCTTTGAATGCCTCTAAGGGTTGTGCATTGTGGCCTTGTTATGGCCTTAGCTGGCATGCTTGCATGCCTAGCCCTTTGGGCCCTCATCTCAGCATGTTTAGGTCCTTGTTTTGACCTACTTGAGCTCTGTCCATGCTTAGTTCATGCTTTTGTGCCATGTGTTGCATGCCTCCTTTGCGTTGCTCTTTGCTAGCTTTCATGCCTCAGGACCCTAGCATGCTTTACTTATGTTGTTTGAATGATTTGGCATCATTTCTTGCTTCATTTCAGTGCACTTAGTGTTATTACACTTCCACTTTTTTCACTCATCGAGCACTCTTGAGAGTTGTGCTCGTTTGCCTATTTGATGGCCAATGCATTGTACATGCATGCCTTGCTTTATGTGCCTTCATTTCGTCACCAATGGCCATTGATTTGGGCATGACTGAGGTCTACCCCTTTTAGTTTAAGTCCATTGAACATGCCATGTATACTGCATTGAGTATGCCACATTGTTCATCGCATTATGTATGCCTTGTACTTTACA
>NW_021026050.1:26438-118261 GCF_004153795.1 Camellia sinensis
TACACCTCTCTATTCTTTAATCTCTCTTCTTTTTCATCCCTTCCCAGGTATGGCTCATGGATAAGCTAAAAGTAATGGACCCTTACCCCGAGTACTTGGCCAGAGCTTACTTTTTTTTCACCAAAGGCTAGTGAATTTTCCTAATGAGGGATGGTAACGCAACTGGATGTGCAACAGAACGGCAGCTAACATAGCTTGGCGTTGCCCCTGGCTTAATTTGGACTTAATTTAACGGAACTGAGCTACAACATAACCCGACAATCAGGCATAAAGTTGATTGGCCTCACGCACTGCGTGTTCTACTTCCATTTCTTATTCAGACGCTAGTTTGGACAATATCAGACTCGACTAGATGTGGGGGTAGAATACCTGGCTTCATTCCTACTTCATGGTTCACACTTGCCACGATAGCTCATTGCTTAGAGAATGAGAGAGCTTCTGGCCCCTGCCCTTAGCTTCAGTTATGTCCTTTTTGGCGAGTGCTTGGCTAAGCTCGAGAACGAGGCGCAAGTTGGGCCAACATTGGCTGCAGAGGCTTCCGCTAACACGAGCAGAGGATTCAGGAACACCTGACTCACCTATGCCCTTAGTTTATTGCTTTGACCTTTATTTTCTAGCTTTTGTGATGTAAAAGAAACTTTGATTGCAATCAGAGAGTTGAAGAATATACTTTGTGTTGAAATCAATGGAATTAAAGTCTTGAGCACTAAAAATTTTCTTTTTTGGCCCCAAAATGGTCTAAGTTGTAAAAAAGTAAAATTTGAGACAAATCCACTTTTATCAAAACTTTTCAAAACAATTTTTGAAAGTGATCACTACCTCACGAGCACGGGATCAGCCCTCAAGATGTACAGCCCCGAATCAACAGATTGCAACTGCCCATAATTGCATTTATACCGGCCCTTCTGCTACCATATTGAAGATCACAGAGAAAGATGAAGTTTCTCGATTATGGCCTGATCAAAATGAACGAATAGGAAAGTTGAGTTGGAGATGATTACGGCCGAACTTCTAGATGAAGTTTCCTACATATCCCAAAGATGGAAATTAGGCCTTACATAGTTCGACTCAGGTTCGCATGAGTATTAACTCTCTCATTTTGTGCTCTATCTTTTGCCAAAATCGCCCTTCTGAGTTTTCGACCTTGCGAGCTCAGTTTTTCTTTATTTCTAATTTTTCATGCTCTAACTTTTGCGTAGGTCACCTTTCTCGGTTTTCGGCCTAGCGAGGCTCTCAAGGGTAATATTTCTTGAACTTGTCAATATTAATCGGTTGTGAAAACTCCAGGCCATCTAGGTCCATGAAAAATATTGCCCCTTCCGACCAAAAAGATTTGATGATGTAAGAACCAGTCGAATTTGGTCGGAACTTGCCTCCAGGGTCGTGGATGGGAGCCCGGTTGTCTTTCAATACCATGTCTTCCTTCTTGAGATTCATGGACTTAACTTTCTTGTAAAAAGCCTAGCAATTCTGTGTTGGTAGCCCTGGGCATGATACAATGCCCTTAGTCTTCTCTTATCAAAAAGCATCAACTCCTCAAACCTGCTCTGTTGCTTGTCCACCTCCGCTATCTGACACTCGGCCATAACTCGCAGCGACGACACTTAAAATTCGATGTATAGAACAACCTCCATCCATAGACAAAAGAATCTGGGGTTGCCCTTGTAGATGTTTGGATTGAGGCTCTGTAGCTCCAGAAAGCAAACGATAGTTTATCTGGCCAATCCCTATAGGTCTCCACCATCTTCCGCAAGATATTCTTGACATTTTTGTTCGAGGCCTCAACAACTCCATTGGTCTGTGGTCTATATGTTGATGACTTATGAAAAGCCACATTGTATTTCTAAAGTAGATCCAACACATCTTTCTTAAAGTGTGAGCCGTTATTGGAGATGATCTCGTTTGGAACCCCATATCGGCAGATGATGTTGTTTCTGATGAACTTGGCTACATGCGAAGCTTTCAACACGACATAGGATTAAGCTTCCATCCACTTAGTGAAGTAGTCGATCCCTACCAGAATGAACTCATGCCCGTTTGATCCCTTTGGAGTGATTGCGTCGATAACGTCGATTCTCCAGGCTGAGAAAGGCCACGGTGAAGTCATGTTGTAAAGCTTAAACGGCAGTATATTCATGCGATTGGCATGAATTTGACATTTGTGGCATCGTCGTACATAACCAATGTAATCCTTCTTCATAGTTGACTAATAATAACCTTGACTGAGAATCTTCTGAGCTAGCATCACACCATTCATGTGAGCTCCACACTCTCCTCCGTGGATAGTCTCCATGAGCCGTTTCGATTCCTCTGGCTCTGCACACAGCTTGTGTATTCCTAGATGGCCTCTTTTGTAGAGCCTACCCCCATAGATGATATATGAGACGGCCAGACGTCGTATGCCCCATTTGTATTTGGCATTTTTCCATGGTGGATACATCTCTTTTTCCAGAAAGTTCCAAATATCGTAATACCAAGGGTTTTTTTTCTTGCATTTCATCTATCACGGCGATGGTGTCTTAGCCTAGTGTGTATTCCTGTCCAATGATGATTGGACGCATCTTAACTCCCAACGACATATCTACCATAGAAGATATAGTTGTCAGTGCATCAGCGAACCAGTTGTTCTCTCGAAGCAGGTGCGTGAATGTCAGCTTTTCAAACCTTGGAATTAGAATATCCAGGGCTTGATGGTAGGCCTTCATTTTCTCTTCTTTGACTTTCCGGTCTCCGTTTACTTGAGAAACAACCAAATTCGAGTCTCTGATGACATCCAACCTTATTGTCCCTAGTTCTACGGAAACTTCTAAACCGGCAATACACGCCTCGTATTCTACTTTGTTATTGGATACTTTGAATCGGAGTTTGAAGGCTAAGAGTATATGGGAATCATCAGGTGCTATTAGCAACACACCTATTCCATAACCATACTAATTGGACACTCCGTCAAAGTACATCGTCCAAGTTTCCTCTTCGACTTGCAGAATGCCTTCATCTAAGAACAAATATTCGACCGCCTCATCGCCCTCTACTGGGTGGTCGGCCAGGAATTCCACTACAGCTCTTCCTTTAATTGACTTGCATGTAACATATTTTAGATCAAATTTGAAGAGAAGAAGCAGCCAACGAGCTAGCCTACCTATAAGTGCTGGTTTCTCAAAGAGATATTTAATGGGATCTAATCTCGAAACCAGAATTACAGAGTGAGCTAACAAGTAGTGCCTCAACTTCTTGGTAGCCCATACCAAGGCTAAGCAAGCTTTCTCTAAGGAAGTGTAGCAGGTCTCGTAGTCTATTATCTTCTTGCTCAAGTAGTAGATGGTCTTCTCCACCTTATCCTCAGATTCCTAAGCGAGCATGCACCCTATGGTTGAGTCCGTCACTAACAAATATAGAATCAAAGGCTTCCCCGGCTTTGGTGGCAACAATATAGGCAGATTCTGGAGGTATTGCTTAACCTGCTCAAAGGCAAACTAACATCGATCGTCCCATCATAATTTCTTTTTTTTCTTTGGGAGACTAAATAGTGGTTCACTAGTCAAGGTTAATTTAGAAATAAACCGTCTTATAAATTGCACTTTACCCAGAAAGCCTCGCACCTCCTTTTCAGTCCTTGGTGGTGACATTTCTAAGATGGCCTTGATTTTGGAAGGATCTACCTCGATGCCCTTTTGTGTGATCAAGAAGCCTGGCATTTTCCTTGCTGTTACATTGAAAGTACGTTTCTACGGATTCAACCTCAGTTTGTATTCTCTGATCCGTTGAAAGAATTTCTTCAAGGCGGTGTAGTGGCCCTCTCTTTCTTTAGACTTGACAATCATGTCGTCCATGTACACCTCAACCTTTTTGTGGATCATATCATGCAGAATAGTGGTTGCAACTTGTTGATAGGTAGTCCGAGCATTCTTCAGCCCAAACGGCATCACTCGATAGCAATAGGTTCCTCACAGCATAGTAAATGCAGTTTTCTCTCTGTTCTCGGGCGCCATCAGAATCTGGTTATACCCGAAAAATCCATCAATGAAGGAGAGCAATGCATGGCTTGCAGTGAAGTCCACTAATTCATTAGTGTACGGCAAAGGGAAGTCGTCCTTCGGACTGGCTCTATTCAAATCCCTGAAGTCAACACAGACTCTGATCCTGCCATCCTTCTTCTGCATAAGAACAATGTTAGCCAACCACGTTAGATACTCAGACACAAGCAAGAACCCTGCCGCAATCTGTTTGGTAACTTCTTCCTTAATCTTGGGAGCCCAATCTGGACGTACTCTCCACAACTTCTGTTTGACGAGTTGGGCCTCAGGGTCAAGAAGGATCCGATGCTGTACAATCTCAAGATCGATTCCAGGCATGTCTTCGTAGGACCACGCGAAAGCATCTTTGAAATCTTTTCATAAAGCGACTAAGTGCTCGCGCTCCCCTGAAAACAACGTGGACCTGATCTGGACCAGACACGGATCCTTCTCATACCTACATTAAAAGCAATGATTTCATCAGCAAGGGGTTTGGCAAACCTTTCCTCCTCTCGGTTAATCAAATTTTTCAAAACCAGAGGAATTCATTTCTCATCGTTTTCATTAAAATTTTGAAAGTCCCGATCAATGCAATAAACAGGCGGCACAAAGAAATACTCAGAATCTGCAGTGGCATTCCCATTCATAAAGTTCAGTTCATCCAGCTCTTTGGTTATAACCGACTCAAAAGCAAAAGAAAAGGATGACCTGGACAAGACCTTGGCTTCTGGGCTATCACCCTTAGGAATAACGGACTCTGACTCAGAAGAACCAGAATCTGATTCCAACTCAACAGACTCTGTGGAATCAGATTCTAGTTCACTACCTGACTCAGAACTACTAGACAGATAGCCCTCTTCCAACTGCAAAATACTGCTAGAAAGGTTCACACCCGGTTGATCCCCGATCATGGAAATGGTCAGGTTATCCCCCAAGCTCTCTGTGTCAGCCGAAAGATCTAAAATGAGACATGCCAGTACTGCTCATATTTTAAGTTCATTGCTGTCCGACTCACTGTCCATGCTCTGTCTGGCTTCAGCAGTCAGTTCAGCCTTTTCCTCCGTATCATTATCTTGCAACTGCAAGTCAAAAAAAATTTCAAAGCCAAGAATACGCTGCTTCTCATAATTTAACTAGGGCTCGGGGAAGCCGCAAAATGGGAAGTCTTCTCCCTCCCAAACAAAATGGCCATTCAGTGTTTCTCAGATCGGCCTGTGAATAAGCTCATAGCACTTCCCGGTCTGCTTAGCTTTGGCTCTGTATGCCATCTCTTTTCATTTCCTAACCCAATCCTCTTTGGTGGGTGTATAGCCAAGACCAAAGGCATACAGATTATGTGGCACTTCGGCCAATGCTGTAACACCTTTTTGACTGCTTCTTCCCAACCCATTCCTGGCACATGTTGGAGCTTGTTCAAGAAATAGATTGATTGGACGCTGACATACAAGCCCTCATCAGCTGCCAAAATGATTTGCATTGCTTGGGCCTCAGCCAAAGTAAACCCTGAAAGGAAAACATCCTCCTCGCCATGAACAATTTCCAGCACAGGTGTAGTTACCTTTGGCGGAGGACGTATGGACGAATTCCTAAAGATGATCGTCATTCCTTTCTCGTGAGGGTATTTCAGCATTTGGTGGAGGGTAGAGGAGACAGCTTTCACCTGGTGCAACCAAGGTCTCTCTAGCAGTAAGTTGAAAGTGGCCGGCACATCTAGGACATGGAACTCAATATCCTATTAAGCTGGGCCCACTTGAACTCTAATCTGTATCGTGCTCATAACCTCTCTGCTTGTGTTGTTATACGCCCGAATCACCTGGGCTATAGGCACGAAATCTGCTAGTTTTAGGCAGATGGCATAAGCTGTGCGAGAAGGACAAACGTTGATAGCTGATCCAGTGTCGACCAATATCACTGGCTCCCACTTTTCTCTGCACTCCACTGATATGTATAGAGGTTTATTGTGTGTTGAGCCTTCTGGCGGCAGTTCTTTGTCTGAGAAAGTTAAAGTTGGCGCAGTGCCTCCCTAGAAAACTAATCCCACAAGCTGTTCAGGAGTGGTGTCAATGGACAGTTTGGCTTTATCCATTGTTGATAGTACAGCCTGTCGATGCACGCAAGAAGCCATGAACAGGCCCCAGATTGAAATATTGGCTTGAATTTTCTTTAGTTGTTTTAGCACTGCCTCTTCTTCTAACTATTTTTCCTTCTACTTCTTAACTTCTTTATCTTTCCCGGAGGCTTCAGCTTGGTCTAAGTGCGGTGGTATGAAACACCACCCACTTCTCGTCATGTGGTCAATCTTTTCAGTGTACCAGGTATTGTCTGGCAGGGACTCATCCCAATCCTCGTCAGTGTGGGCCAAATGTAGATCATCATCTTCCCACCTTACACCTCTGGCAACCGATAAACAATTGTTTGGTTTTGTTCTAATTACTCTTACATCAAAAATATCCCCCGCAGGGTATTGGGCTTTTCCAGCTTCTTGTTTGTCTTGATCCCTTTCTTGTTTCAACCACTTCAACGTGGCTTCCTGTTCTGTATCCGCGGTACTCACGACGCCCACTTCCTCAGCTAAATTCTTGATGCCAGTGCTCTCCGACAATTTTTCCTTTTCCTTGGCCATTCTAGCCATTATAGCTATTCTTGTTTCCTTTTCTTCAGGTTTTGGTTCAGTTCCTTTCCCCCGGTCAGGTTTATCACTCAACCACCCTGAGTTGTCTGTCGGCCATTCAAATTAAACCAGTCAATCTACACGTCCCCTTGATCCTGTTCGTCGTAGAACTGCAGATTGTCTAAGTCCTCTTCCAGCTCTGCCAGATCATCCAAACCTTGGCTCGGGCTATCCTCTCTAGCCACACTGACCTCCACTACTGTTAGCAACACCACTTGTAGCTTGGCTTGATCAACTGGCACAATGTAGTAGCATGGATTGTACACCCCCTCAGTCATATCCTCAAAGCACTCAAGCAGCAGAGTCATACTCTCCTCTAAAGCCAACCTTCATTCTTTGGCCATTATCAACACCACGAGTTCAGGTTGAAGTGTGGACGTGTTCATTATGCACAAGTCTGTGCTTTCAGGAATGAACACGATCGGCCTAGGTAGGTGGGAAGGGGTAATATATACGCTGGGGTCATAGAGGATGGCCAGTGTATGTATTAGATTTAAGTGCTGGGGTGGGGGAACTTGGTTGTGGGCCGGGAAAGGGTTGGTGGTTACATTTGGCTTTTGGGGTGGTACGATCACCTTGTTATCGATGAGATCCTGAATCTCATGACGCAGCCTGAAGCATTCGTTAGTGTCATGACCGTGCCGCTGGTGAAATGCACAGTACTTGGCTGGGTTGTGTTTTGGTGGGAGAGGATTAGGTAGTGTGCGAGACTCTAACGGCTTGAGGTGCCCCTTATTGATCAGCACCCTCAGGGCTTGGGATAATGGCATATAGAGTGGGGGTAAAGACCCTTTGGGATCATGCTTGGTTGTTTGAAGTTTGTAGAGTTGTACTGGCGAAAGGATTGGCGGTCTTGGCTGTGGTAGTGATGACGTTTACATCAGATGGTCGTGTAGTTGTGCTTCTACTAGTGGTTACATTGGAACTGCGTGAAAAAGGCCTCTTGGCCTGCTCATTCTCATCGATTGTTAACCCCTGTTTCATTGCATCTTCAATCTGAACCCCTATCTCATGCAGCTTAGTGAATATGAACAACGGTAAGACGATCATCTTCTGCAATAATTTTCCTTACAGATTGCGGACCACCATCCTGATTTGATCCTTCTCCGATGGCCTAGTAGTCATCATCGAAGCCTTGGACCTCCACCTCGGTACAAAGTCTGAGAAGGCCTCCTTTGGCTCCTGACGGGTTACCTCAAGATCACGGGTTGTGACCTCGATCTGCATGTTGTATGAGTATTGTGCGATGAAGGCCTTAGCCATTTCCTCCCAGCTCCGCTTTATTGAATCCTCCAGCTTCGCATACGAGATAGCCGCTATTCCTGATAAGGTCCGGCCAAAAAGTGATGGCTTTTGAAGTCTAGTGAGGCCTGTCAGCCGCAGGATGTCGGAGAACAACAACAGATGAACCATAGGATCTCCAGAGCCATCGAACCGATCTATGTGTGCCATTTTAAACCGGTCTAGCAAGGTTACTGCAGAGTTAGTATATCCATCTTCAATATTGGGGATAGAGTTCACACCCTGTGCCCACTTGAAAAGCTTCTCCAGCTTGTTGACCTTCAGTACAATCATATCAACTTTGAATTCAAACGGAGGCTCAGTTTGGTACACTGGTGCCTTGGAGGCTTGAGGTGGGATCGGGTCTACTCAATTGCCCAAATTCTCTTGGACATTGGCAGTGATTCCTGGTGCTGGGATACCTAGAAGAGGTGCATGGGAAGCAGAAGTCGTTGCTTGTTGTGGTTGTTGTTGTTGCTGCTGCAACCTGTTTATTACTTCAGCTTGGTGGGCTGTAACTTCAGCTTAGCGAACAGCATCCTGCTGCATGGTTTCCACTGTTTGTTGGAGATGACGAATCAAGTCTTCCATACTTGAAGGGTGCTGAGTCATCTGAATAGGTGAGCGGTCTCTTGCTGGCCTAGATGTAGAAGATTGAGCCTGACTGGATGCAGGTGATTGCTGAACTAGTGAATTATGCCTAACTCTCCTCCGTCTAGTAACTGGTAGAAGCGAAACAAACACAGGTTGTCCCCTAACAAGATCCCCAGATCTGTAAAGTCTCCTTCCATGGGTCCAGAGTGCTTAGGAGGTAACCGAACTGTCCAAAGTAATTGTGATAAACTACCTTGCAAAAAGAAATAAAGTAAAAGGAAAACAAAAATCAAAAACTGCACAGCACCTCAGCTCAGATGTGAACCATACACAGTTGTAATCAAAAGCTGCAAAACTGTGCTCAACACTGATTTTTGCCCCAAATCTGATACCCAAACTTGCAACTGATATGCACGTTCCTGTAGAGTTTCACTCTAAAAGCAGATACTAGTTAAGTAAGGACCAAAACACCCCTATGAGGGGATGGGGTTACCCTGTCCTAGTTTCATCAAGAACTAGGGTTTATTATTCATCCAAAGTGGTTTCACACAATCCTGAATTCGGGTAAGCAACCTATCCTAGTTTGGAACAGTCTCTATGGCTTTTGATATGCAACTAGGCCGATTAGTCAAAACGGGTGCCTCAGCAAGACTACCTAATATACCTCTTGCACCCAACATCGAAAATTCAAAGGTGGATCAAACGGTATAGTGGCAATCCCGATCCAAGGGTTGTGTTCCTATCATGGCAGAGCCCGTGACCGGTCAGCCTTTTGGCAAGCTTTTCCAAGCAAGCCTCTGGCAGACCGTCCAGGAATAACAGATAACAAACACACTGACTTAGGCGCACTAATGCAATTGCAAATGGAAAGAAACACGTAAGTGTAAATAAAATGTCATATCACGAGTTCGAGTCAAGTTCTCTAATTCCCCAACAGAGTCGCCAGAAACTGTAGCCCGGCTTTTTCGTAACCCCTTTCGGAAGTTCGAAAGAAAGCCCTACAATTCGAACTCCCGCGGTTCTGAATCTAATCTGACAAGTGCAATGTGAAATTGATAAACACCAAAGAGTCCAAATCTGGCAAATCTTTTGGAAAATTAATTTTGAATCAAAATACCAAAAATGGACTACTTTGCCAGATACAGAGTCACCACCTAAATTTTTTTTTTTGAGGGGGGGAAATTGAAAAAACCCATGACTCGTGCAAAAGGCCACGTGTATGTCATCACCAAAATGGCCTCGGCTCGGGAACTTAGGTATAAGAGGGGAAGGTCATGAATTGAGCACCCCCACTCACACAATCAAATATCAGCCTCTACTAATCATGATATGATTTTTATCGATATTATATGCTCTTGTTCCGATTATTACGCTAGCATTACTATGTAATGCGCACAAGCAAGTATAGACTAGTTTGTCCGAATTTGGACAATTCAATTTCATGTTTGTTTTTTTGAAAAAGGTTTGATTTGCCACCTCAAGTGGGTTTAAAGTTTGCGAATTTGCCACTCAACAAAGTAGGCTTAAAACGTACATTCATTGAATTATTCCAATTCAAGCAATAAGCCTTCATCCACAGGCACTCAAACAGTTTAATAAGTAAGCATTTAGCCTCATGGCAAGCATACTAGTCATGGAAATTACTCACACTCATGCAAATATGCTAAAGCACTAAAAACCCGCCTAGTACTCCAAGCCAAGATAAAACAAAAGAGTTAGGAAAACATACACGTCGCTAAGTATGCCAAATGTCTAATGCAACACATGCAATAATGCAACTAATAGTCTCGACTACTAACATGGCATATGAGACAATTTGATAACATGCGGTTTAAACACGTATTCAAATGATATATTTAAACAACAATGCAGTTAAAATGATGCACCGAGCCTCGGTGCATACAATACAAGATAATTGATGCAAGCATACGGTATGCTAAACAAAATGTGATGCTCCTAATCTAACAATTGTAAGGTAGTAAATAAAATGGAAAAAGGCTTGGGGTTGGAAGACATACACATTATTACATTTACACTCTCACGAAGGAGAGTCCGAATGAATAAACTAGATAAGCTAAACTACTTAACTAATTATTGCAAAACTTGAATGAATAATTAACTAACTACCAAAGCTAATTAATTAAGAATTTAACTAGGCTAAGCTATTTAAATGTTACAACACAAACTAATTAGCTACAAGTAATTAAACGAATTAAATATTACAACACAAACTAATTAGCTACAACTAATTAAGCTAATTAAATATTACGGTACAAACTAATTAGCTACAACTAATTAGTTATAACAAATAAAAGATTAACTAGTCCCGGGAAGCGAGGGAGGCCCATGCATGCTTGGTTTCCACCCAAATAACATCCACTGTTTGCTCCCGAAAGTCTCTGTTGCACAACCCTTGCACTAATTTCCTTCTCTAGATCAACTGTGCCATGCCTCACAAGCACACTGCTCAAAATTCATTGGTGGCCGGCCGGCCAGTATTGAGGGGTTGCCGTCCAACACCGATGGCCTGCTGGCTAGTAACAGTGGCCAGTCGGCCACTGATGACACATTGTTCCTTGCTGCAACACAGAGCAAACAGGGCAAAGAGACGATATTCTCACAGGTTGTTTGTACTGTACATCCCTCCTTATCATCAAAACATCTTAAAGGAGTGATACACTTGGTTCTCAAACCATCAATCAAACAATTTCATTGCATGATGGCCAAAGAACCAAGGTGTAGAAGTTTAATGAATGCACAAATAAGACTCACAAATCGTCACCCTACCATACATGATCAAGGCCAATGGAGACCTAGGAAAGTTGGTACATTTCATCACTTTAAGTATGAAATGCCCTAATTTTCCTTATGTTCAATTAACGTCCGGTTGAACACATGAAAACACAGCCAAATTCTTGTCTTGCACAATTTTAGTTTCCATTTTGTTTACCCATTTTAACTTACCAACCATTCTTTAACCAATTAAGTCCATTGGTGAGAAATCCTCTAAAGAGAATGACGTGTCAAGCAAGGGGTAGTTTACGGCAAGAGAGAGGTGTCATGCCATTGATAATGAACCCTCAAAAGAGGATTAAACCATTAAACAATGAACCCCAACCTCAAGCTCAAACTATCCTAAGGTTGAAACAACCCTCAAAGCAAATTAAAAAGCCAAGAAATGAGAGAGGTTGCAGGGATTAATAGTGCTGAAATTAAGTGAGAAAAACACTAAAACATGCCAATCAACTCAAACAAGTGGTGTCTAAAGACCTAAAACACTAAGCTTGTGAGGACACTTACACTAGAAGCATGCAAAAAAGACTCAACTGACTTAAGGAACCCAAAATAGAGTTAAAATAGTCTTAAATAGGGCCTAAAACATGCTGGAATTAAGCTACAAATGGCTAGAAAAATAAGCTAACACATAGAGCTAACTAGGCCAGCAAACAAGAAATAAGGAGGGGAGGCTAACCCCTCCAATTTTGGACTTCAAAATCTGATTTTTACCACTAAAAATACTCTGAAATTCAGTGTTGAAAAGCCCAAAAGAAGATAGTTTGAAGGTGGGAAACAAAGGTGGAAACAGCCTTACAAGCAAGGAATAAATAAGGGTGAACCACCCCATAACCTTAAATGGCTTAAAACACCAATTTTAGCCCACAAAAATAGAGTTTTTTATGGCCCAAAAATGGCCCAAAAATAGTGGGAAGAGAAAGAAAAACAAGTATACAAAAACAAGTTTAAAAGACAAGTGCTATATCTCTTGAAGCAAAGATCAACTTTAGAAAATAATTCAAGCCAAAACCACCTTCAAGAGCTCCAAGAAGGCTTTAAGGAACCTCAACTCAAAGATGATCAACTTTTGTTAAGGAGGTATAGGCATAAGTGTAGTATATCTAAGCTAATGTGCACAAATTTACAAGTGAGGAAGAGATTTTTGTTCCAAATCTCCTAACCCTCAAAAATGAGGGCGGAAACCCCCTATATATAGAAAAACATGCATTTGGCTGAGATATATCCATTGATGCACGTGTATGAAGATGAAGGCAGTTTTGGTAACCGCTGGCACAGCTGTCACCAAAATATCTGGCAAAAAAAAAAAAAAACATTGGTGGCCGGCAGGCCACTCCATTGGCTAGCAAGGCATAAAGGTGGCCGACAGCCTCAGAAAGTGGCCGGCTAGTGTATACCGCCCCAAACTCTCTCCGCGCGCCTCCCTTTCGGAGAGGGTGCGAATTGGGTTCTAGCTACTACAGTTCGGACTCCTGTCACGGTTCTGAATCTAATCTCACAAAGTGCAATGTAAGACTGATAAATTACCAAAGAGTCCAAATCTGGCAATTGGTTTTGAAAAATCAATTTTGAATCAAAAGCGCCAAACATGGACTGCTTTTCCAGATTACAGCGCCGCCACCTAAATATTTTGTTTTGGCAAATTTAGGAAACCCTGACTCGTGCCAAAAGCCACGTGTCCGTCATCACCAAAGTTGCCTCAGCTCGGGAACTTGGGTACGAGAGGGGAAGATCCTGAAATGAGCACCCTCGCTCGCCCGATCAAAAATCAGCCTCTACTAACATGATATGATGTTTATATAAACACATGCGTTCTTATTCTGGTTTATTAGCTTACTTACTACATGATGCGCACAACACACAAGTATAGACTAAATCGCCTAAATTGGAACAAAACGATTCAATGTTTATTTTTGAAAATGGTTTCAATTTGTCACCCTCAAGTGGGCTTAGAAATGCGGATTTGCCACCAAATAAGGTGGGCTTAAAACATGATGATTTTGCCACTCCAAGTGGGCTTAAAACTCACATTTTGATGAATTGTTCCAATTCGAGTAATGAAGCCTTCATGCATAAACATCCATGCAGTTTAGCAAGTAAGCAAATAGCCTCATGGCAAGCATGCTGTCATGGCAACACTCACACTCATGCAAGGATGCTAAAGCATAAACACTTACAGTGTGCTCCGAGCCAAAACAAAAGCTAGTTAGAAATCATGCATGATCCTAGCTATGTTAAAATGCCTAATGATACACATGCAAGAATGCAATTAACTAGGCTCAGCTACTTAAGATGGCATATGAATGCAACACTTGATAACATGCTTTGAAACACGTATTCAAGTAAGCGTATTGAAATACAATGCAGTTTGAATGATGCGCCGAGTCCGGTGCATGCAAGACAGATGGATGATGCACGCATGCAAGCATAAGGTATGCTAATCGAAATATGCCCTAATCTAACCACCGAAAGCAGATAAATAAAAGGGAGGAAGAAATGGGGGTTGGAAGACATGCACACACACACGCACCCTTATTACAACATTATGCCCTCTCGACGGAGGGTCCGAATGAAAGCTAAGCTAATCTACTAATCTAATCAAACTAATTAGACTAATTAGACTAATTATTAAACAACAAATTGAATAACTAGCAAACTAATCACTATTTATTACAACACTTTAATTAATTAACAAATTAACTAATTTAAAAATTCAAGCTAACTAACAAGTAAAGCTTTAAAAACTAAGCTACTCCAGCTCTATTCGAAGAAGATGAAGATGCATGCGTCGGTTTTCGCCCCGAAAAGCTCTTTGGTTTGCTCTCTTGAGGCTCTGTCTGCAAGGTGTTTTCAAACACTAGCTGTTGAAACTTACCAAACCAAAGCTGGGGAGTGCACCAGTGGCTTGCTGGCCATGAAAGGTGGCTACTGGCCACCTGCCGGCCAAGAGTGGGCCTCTACCAGCCAAGGATGGAAGGGTGTCGGCCATAAATGTGGCACTGCCGGCCACTGGTGTGCTGTGACACCATTCTGCAACAGAGCACAAAAACAGAGGAAATGGAGGGTCTCCCTAGGGATGTGTATACTAGGCCACTCCTTATCACCTCAAAACATCAAAGGAGTTGCATAATTGAATCCAAGACAATCAACCAAGCGTTTTGAATGCATGATGGTCTAAGACCCAACTTGTACACATTCAATAAATGCACAACAAACAGGACACTAAGACCACGACCTTATCATGAGTGATCAAAGGCAATGGAGACAAAGAGAATTAGCTCATTTTAATCACTTCAAGTATGAAATGAACCAATTCATCTTGTGTTCAATAACGTCTGATTGAACACAATGCAATGCAAATGCAACATGCTTATCTTGACATGTTTTACTTGTCCAATTCTTGTTTACACATTTTACATTACCGAGCAATTCATTAACCGGTTCAGTTCAATCTGAAAGTCCTCTAATGGGAAAGATGGCCTCAGCCACAAGCACCTTGAGCATGAAAGAAGTTTCATGCTTTTGACTAGTAGAAACCCTCAAGAGAAGGCTAAAACCATTAGGCATGAGAGCCTCAATTTCATGCCCAAGCCAACAAGGGGCTCATGACCACTTTCAAAGCAAAGCAACAAGTGAAGAATGGAGTGATATGGAAAACATTTCAGTGCTGAAATAAGATGCTAAAGACACTAAACCATGCAAGCAACACATGCACAACATGTTAGGAGACTTAAGCATCAAAACTAGTGAAGTGCATTACACTAGAACCATGCAATATCAATCACAAAGGACCAAACCAACTCTAAACAGACCTCATGCATGCCAAAACAGTGGCCAAAATGAGCTGAAATGATAGCATGAAAAGCAAGAAAAAGCATGCTCAAATGATGGCTCGCAAGCAAGGCACAAAGCTCAACTCTCAAAAGCAATTAAAGAGTGATATATGCGAGAGTATGATAGTGATATATGCTCTGAAATCACATGATAAATGATGCTATATTATGGAAACATCACAAGCAAAGCATGCTAGAGGCCCTAAAACTCAAAGCTAATTAAGGCACTTGCACTATAGCTATACAAAAGCAAGCCTCAAAAGGCCAAGACCACCCAAAACAGTCCTAAAGCATGCTAAATCAGGGTAAAAGACATGCTGGAGTTAAGCATACACATGCTAGATTAATATGCTAAACATCAAATACACTAGGCTAGTGAGCAAGTTTACACTACAAGTGCAAGATGCAAGCAACCAATGACTAAACCAACCTAAAACAGAGTAAAGGCGGGTCTAAAAAGTCACGAAAAAATACTTGAACAAAGCCACAAAGAAGTAGAAACACATGCTCATTTGGTGGGCCATCAACACATGCAAACAAGACAAGAGGAGAGGGGACCACCCCCTCCTATTTGGGACCTCAAAACCACCTTTCCACCACTGAAATTCCTCTAGAATTTAGTGGTTAAAGGGCCAAAAAGAGATGGTTTGAAAGTCTTGAAGGTTGGCACAAAAAGCTATATAAGCTAAGGAACAAAAGGGAGAGACAACCCGCTAACACAAAATAGGCCTAAACCACCATGTTTAGGACTGAAAAACAGAGATTTTCTAACTTCAAAACCACCCCAAAAATAGTGTAGAAAGATGGCAAAACAAAAGTGCACAAAGAGCTTAAAAGGGATAAGAGGTTACCTTTGAAGCACAGCACAAGAACAGCCACTTTTCTTGAGCTAAAACCACCTTTTGGAGCTCAAACAAAGTCCCAAGCTACCTCAGCCCAAAAATGATCCACTCTTGTTAAGGGTTGATAGGTAGAAGATGGATGTATGCAAGGCTTCAAGCACAAATGCTTAAGAGAGAGAAAACTAGAGAGAGAGGCTCCCAAACCTTTTACCAAAATGTTCTAAACCTTGAATATGAGATATAAGGCTTCAATATATATCAAAATACAAGCTTTTAGTCAAAAATATCTCAAGAGAGACAACTGTAACCAGCTGGAGCAAAATATCTGCCAAAAACTATTTTCTGCCATCAATGGCCGGCACTTGACCATTGTTGGCCGGCATAGGACACCGTTGGACGGTAGGGGGCCGGCCTTGGCCATTCATGGCCGGAACATGGCCCAAAAATCCCATTTATGGCCCACATTCCCCACCTCTGGTTGGACAGAAAAATATACTTTTTGGGCCCGACTTCAACTGGACATAACTCCTTCATCTAGACTCCTTTTCAGGTCATTCTTAAGCCTAAACTATAGCCCTGGAAGTCTTCTTTCCAATGGTGGAAGCTTCACATAAATATTCCAATTGTGTAAAAGTTATTCCTATTTGACTGAAGACTGCTCAGTTTCGATCCTACCCGGATTCATGCCTAACTACTTCTCCAACTTATTTTCTTCTCTCCTCTCCTCTTTTCTTCAAATCCAAACCCCTAAACAAGGTGTTTTAAAATATTTTTCAAAATATTTCATCTCTCCTTCATTCATTTCAACTTTGTCCTTGCTCGGTTTACCGAAAAGCGCGACATTTAACAAAATGCGAGCGTTGGAACATCGTAGGAACTTTTTCAAAAAATATTTTCAAAGAGAGGGTTTCAAGGTCTAAAATCTTTTGATCAAGATCATTTTGGTCCAAAAAGGGGTAGGAAGTTAGGATTTGACTCTCTCCTTACCGAAGAAATCAACCCTTGCACTGCACATCTTTCACCACCAAGTAAACGATCAGTAACGCCCAAGTCTTAAGGGCGGTAAAAAATGGGGTGTCTACAGCTGGCCACCATGGGTTGCAAGCTTGAAGGTTTTGGTCCAAAACAGAGCGCGGAATGGATAGGGTTTGAAGGCTCAAAGATAGGGCATTCAGCTGAGGACTTCGGATACTAAAACGAGCACTAATAGTTACAATCATCGAGTGCACAAGTGATGGCATCCAAGTCTTGAGGATGGTCAAAAATGGGGTGTCTACAGTATGTTAAACCCTACGCTAATGAAATCCTTACCATTAATGTGGGAACTAAGAAGGATCCATGCTTGGTCCAGATCAGGGTCCACATTGTCTTCGGAAGAACGCAAGTGTTTAATCGCTTTATTGAAAGATTTCAAAGATTTTTTTGTGTGGTCCTACGAAGACACACCTGGAATCGATCCTGAGATTGTACAACAGCAGATCCCTCTTGACCTTGAGGCCTGACCAGTCAAGCAAAAGTTACATAGAATTCGCCTGGATTGGGCACTGAAAATCAAGGTAGAGGTTACCAAGCAGATCGAGGCTGGTTTCTTGTTAGTAGCTGAGTACACAACTTGGTTGGCCTACATCGTCCCAGTGTTGAAGAAGGATGGCAGGATCTGGGTGTGTGTAGATGTCAGGGATTTGAATAAAGCTAGTCCAAAGAATGACTTCCCTCTGCCGCACATAGATGAGTTGGTAGACTTCCCTGCAAGCCATGCGTTGTTATCATTCATGGATGGGTTTTCCAGGTATAACCAGATTCTGATGGCACTTCAGGATAGAGAGAAGACTATATTCACCACTCTGTGGCGTACCTACTGCTACCGGGTTATGCCGTTTGGGCTAAAAATGCTGGGGATACCTATCAGAGGGCTGTGACCACCATTCTGCAAGACATGATCCATAAAGCGGTCGAGGTGTACGTGGACGACATGATTTTCAAGTCCAAAGAACGAGAAGGCCACTGCACCGCCATGGAAAAAAATTTTCAACAGATCAGAGAGTACAGATTGAGGTTGAATCCGCAAAAGTGCACCTTCACGCGTGACAGGAGGGAAAATGTCATGATTTTTTATCACACAGAGGGGTATTGAAGTAGATCCGTCCAAGATCAAGGCCATCTTAGAATTGCCACCACCAAGGACTGAAAAGGAGGTGCGTGGCTTTTTGGGAAAAGTGCAATTCATAAGACGGTTTATTTCCAAATTAACCTTGACTTGTGAACCACTATTTAGTCTCCTGAAGAAAGAAATGAAATTCCGATGGGACGATCGATGTAAGTTTGCATTTGAACAAGTTAAGCAGTACCTCCAAAATCCACCTATGTTGTTGCCACCAGAGCCAAGGAAGCCTTTGATTTTGTATCTGTCAGTAACAGATTCGACTATGGGATGCATGCTCACTCAGGAGTCTGAAGATAGGGTGGAGAAAGACATCTATTACTTAAGCAAGAAAATGATGGATTATGAGATCCGCTACACTCATTTGGAGAAAGCTTGCCTGGCCTTGGTATGGGCTACCAAGAAGTTGAGGCACTACTTGTTAGCTCACTCTATAATGATGGTTTTGAGATTAGATCCCATCAAATATCTCTTTGAGAAACCAATGCTTACTGGTAGGCTAGCTCGTTGGTTGCTTCATCCCTCCGAATTTGATCTCAAATATGTCACCCGCACATCGGTCAAAGGAAGAGCTGTGGCAGAATTCCTGGAAGACCACTCAGTAGAAGGGGATGAGGTTGTAGAATACTTGTTCTCAGATGAAGACATTCTGCATGTAGAAAAGGAAACATGGACGATGTATTTTGACAAAGCGTCTAATCAATACGGTTATGGGATAGGCATGTTCCTGATAGCCCCCGATGATTCCCATATACCCTTAGCCTTCAAACTCCGGTTCAAAGTGTCTAACAACGAAGCAGAATATGAAGCGTGTATTGCTGGTTTAGAAGCTGCCTTAGAGCTAAGGGCAATAACGTTGGACGTCATTGGGGACTCAAACTTGGTCGTTTCTCAAGTGAATAGAGATTGGCAAGTTAAAGAAGAGAAGATGAAAGTTTACCATTAGACCCAGGATACGCTGATTCTGAGGTTTGAAAAACTACCATTTATGCACCTCCTGAGGGAGAACAATCGGTTCGCTAATGCTTTAGCAACTCTATCTTCTATGATAGACATCCCACTTGGAGTCTAGATGCGTTTGATCATCATTGAACAGAAGCACACACCGGCCTATGAGACCATTGTTGCGATAGATGAAGCTCAGGATAAAAACCCTTGGTATTACGATATTTAAAACTTCCTGGAAAATGAAACATGCCCACCAGGGGCAAATGCCAAAGACAAAAGGGGTATACGGCGTCTGGCCATCCAGTTCATCATCGACAGGGGAAAATTATACGAAAGAGGTTATCTGGGAATGGACAAGTTATGCATTGAACAAGGGGAATCAAATCTCCTTGTAGAGGCCATCCACGGAGGAGAGTACGGGGCGCATATGAATGGTGTGATCCTGGCCCAGAAGATTCTCAAACAAGGCTATTACTGGCTTACTATAGAGGAGGATTGTATTGGTTTTGTACGCCGATGCCACAAATGTCAGATCCATGCCAATCGCATGAATATCCCGCCATCAAAGCTCTACAACATGACTTCGCCGTGGCCTTTTTTAGTCTGGGAAATTGATGTTATTGGTGCAGTCTTGCCGAAAGGGTCGAATAGGCATGAGTATATCCTGGTCGCGATAGACTATTTTATGAAATAGGTGGAAGCTCAATCTTATGCAGTGTTGAAGGCGTCACATGTGGCCAAGTTTAACGGAAACAACATCATCTGCCGGTACGGAGTTTCGAATGAGATCATCTCAGATAACGGCTCGTATTTCAAGTAAGAAGTGGTGGATCTACTCGAGAAATATAATGTGGTTTTTCACAAGTCATCCACATACAGACCACAAACTAATGGAGTTATTGAAGTCGTCAACAAGAATATCAAGAACATCGTACGAAAAACGGTGGAAACGTACAAAGACTAGGCGAATAAACAACCATTTGCACTCTGGGCTACAGAACGTCAATTTGAACATCTACTGGAGCAACCCCCTATTCGTTGGTATATGAGATAAAGGCTATTCTACCAATTGAACTTGAAGTCCCATCGCTGCGGATTATAGCTGAGTGTCAGATAGCAGAGGCGGATTGGCAATAGAGCAGATTCGAAAAGTTGATGTTATTTGATGAAAGAATACTGTGGGCATTGTATCATGTTCAGGGCTACCAATGCAGAATTGCCAGGGCTTTTAACAAAAAGGTTTAGTCCAGGAATCTCAAGGAAGGAGACATGGTGCTGAAAGACAAACGAGGTCCGATTCATGACCCTAGGGGCAAGTTCAGACCCAATTGGACTGGTCCTTACACCATCAAGTCAATCTGGTCAGGATGAGCAATTATTCTCATCGACCTAGATGGCCTAGAGTTCTCACAGCCGATCAACATGGACAAGTTGAAGAAATATTATCCCTGAGGGACTCGCTAGGCCGAAAACCCGAAAGGGTGACCTAGTCACAAGTTAGACCATGAAAAATTAGAAATAAAGAAAAACTGAGCTCGCAAAGTTAAAAAACCTAAAGGGCAACTTTGCAAAAGTTAGAGTGCAAAAGGAGAGAGTTAATACTCAAGTGAACCTGAACCGAACTACATAAGGCCTGATTCCCATCTTCAGGATACGTAGGCAACTTCATTCTGAAGTTTGTTCGTTATCATCTCCAACTTAGCTGTCCTATTCATTATCTGTGAGCTTAGTTGTGATCTTCATTTCAAGCAGAAGAGCCGATATAGGCAGTCAGGGGCAGTTATGATCTTTTGATTTGACGTTGTACATCTTAAGGATTGATTCTGCGCATGTTAGGTAGCAATCAATTTCAAAAAATGGTTTTCAAAAGTTTTAATAAAAGTTGGGTTTTGTCAAATTTTACCTTTTTGCAACTTAGACCATTTTTTGACCAAAAGGAAACTTTTTAGTACTCGCAACTTTAATTCCAATGATTTCAACATAAAGTACATTCTCCAACTCTCTAATACAAATCAAAGTTTCTTTTACATCATAAACCTTGAAAAGAAAGGTCAAAGCAAGACTAGAGGCATGTGAGTCAGGTGTTCCTACGCCCTCTGCTCGTGCTTGCGAAAGCTTCTGTCGCCAAAGTTGGCCCGACCTGTGCCTCGTCCTCGAGTCTAGCCATGCCAAGCACTCGCCAGAAAGGCCAAAACTGAAACTAGGGGTAGGGGCCAGAAGCCCTCTTATCCTCCACGCAGCAAGATACCACGTTAAGTATGAAGCACAGAGCAGAACTAGAGTCGGGTATTCTACCCCCTCATCTGAGCAAGTCTGATCACGTCCAAACTAGCATCTAAATTAGAAGGGAAAATAGAACACGTAGTGCGCAAGGCCAATCAACTCAATACCCGACTGTCGAGACATGTTGTAGCTCATCTCAGTCAAATTAAGCCAGGGGCAACATCAAGCTATGTCAGCTGCAGATCTGCTGCACATCCAGTTACACCACAATCCCTCGTTGGAAACGTTCACTAGTCACTGGCGGAAGAAATAAACTCGATCTGAATACTTGGGGCAAGGGTCCACCACCTTCAGCTTATCCATGAGCCATACCTAGGAAGGGATGAAAAATAAGAGAGAATAAAGAATAGAGAGATGTGCATTGAGAGAAAAGTAAGAAAAGGGTTTTGAGAGAAAATAGAGCATGAGTGCCGAGTGATATGAGAAACATATATCAAGAAGGGTGGGAGTCAATACCTGGAGCAGTAGTGGACTCCTCACAAACCTTGTGGTCTCTCATCGGTGAAAAGCATCTAAACCCATCACGGTTTCGGCCAGGGCCAAACCAATGCAACTTTTATCTTCTTTCAAGCGTTGCGCCACCTCAATCAACTTGATATTGGTTTTTCCATGACTAGGGGCAAGAAGGTAGTGCATAAGCATTCATAAATAGAGGGCATGTTGCTGAAAGCCTTGCCAGAAGAGGTTGCCTCTATCTCCGATGTTAGAAAATCGGTGGACCAGGCCAAGTATATCCAAAGATTGAGCTTCGTGCAAAGTGAGCCCACACATCCATCGCAAGGATAGGGCCTGGCCAAAACGGGGCTGAAGCATGATTTCCTCATCTTGCTGAAATTCCAATAGTGATTGGAATTCTTCAAGAGTCGGACATATTTCTTGTGCTCCGAAGTGAAAAACATGTGTAATTGGGTCACAGCATCGGGCTGTGGCATGGAGGAGCAAAAAACAAAGTGGAGTATGGCTCAACAGAAAAAGCACGTTTATGCCGAAACCCTTGAAATTTATCTTTTCCATGCCATTGTAGACCGCCCGAGAACTCCTAGCTTCGCGTGCGAGGGCGTGAACCATTATTCTTAGCCACTACAGTTCGAACTCATGTCACGATTCTGTATCTAGCCTCACAAAGTGCAATGTAAGACTGATAAATCACCAAAGAGTCCAAATCCGGAAAATCGTTTTGGAAAACTGATTTTAATCAAGAAGTGCCAAACATGGAATGCTTTGCCAGATTTACAGAGTCGCCACCTAAATATTTTAGTTTGATAAAATTTAGGAAACCCTAACTCGTGCCTAAGGCCACATGTCCGTCATCACCAAAGTTGTCTCGGCTCGGGAACTTGGGTACGAGAGGGGAAGGTCATGCAATGAGCACCCCCGCTCGCCCGATCAAAGGATCGGCCCTTACTAACATGATATGTTGTTTTTGAAAACACGTGTTCTTATTCCGGTTATTAACCTAGAATTACTATGTGATGCGCTCAGCATAAAAGTATAAACTAGATCGCCTAAGTTGGAACAAAACATCGCATGTTCGTTTGTGAAAATGGTTTGAAGTTTGCTACTCGCAATTAGACTAAGTCGTAGATTTTCCCACCCTCAAGTGGGCTTAAAACTCGCATTTCGATGAATTGTTCCAATTCAAGCAATCCAACCTTCATCCATAGGCATTCATGCAATTAAACACTTAAGCAGTTAGCCTCATGGCAAACATGCTATCATGGCAGTCACTTACACACATGCAAGGATGCTAAAACATAAATACTCACAGTGTACTCCAAACCAAAAAAGAAACTAGTTAGTAATCAAAGCATGATCCTAGCTTTGTTACGAATGCCTAATGCGACATATGCAAAAATGAGACTAAGATAGGCTCAGCTATTCTAAGATGTCATGTGAATGCGTCTAGATAACATGTATTCAAATTGGTATTGAAATACAATGCAGTTGGTATGATGTGCCGAGCCCGGTGCATGCAATACAGATGAATGGATGCAAACATATGAGCATAAGTATGCTAATTGAAACATGCCCTAAACTAACCATCGAAAGCTAATAAGTAAAAGGGAGAAAGAAATGGGGGTTGGAAGACATGCATCATACACACGCACACTTATTACAATAGTTGTGCCCTCTCGACGGAGGGTCTGAATGAATAAGCTAAGCTAGCTACACTAAACTAAGCTATTTAACTAATCTAATTAATCTAATTAAACTAGTTATTACACAACAAAATGAATAACAAGCTACAACTAGCTATTACACAACTTTAACTAATTAATAAATTAACTAAGGTAACAACTAACTAAACATGTAGACTCAATGACGTAGGCTGCCTCAGCTCTGCCTTGAATGATAAAGGATGCATGCCCAGTTGCCTCGTGCGGAAATCCATCGTGATGCCCCAATTTGCCTCTGTTTGCATTTGTTCTTAGAAATTTGCACAAAGCTCCAGAAAGCTTTTGCTCCACCATGGGAACCTCCAGGAGGGTGGCTGACCAGTTGTTGATGTGGTAGACCACCTGCCGATCACTTTTCTTTGCGGCAGACAAGAAAAAGTGGTCGGCCAGCCACTTTTACTGGTTGGCCGACTAGTTTTTGCTGTCAGACCCCAATTTGCTGTAATAGAGAACAAGAAGGGGCATGGCAATGTATTTGCAAGAAGTGTTTGCACAACCACTCTCCCTATCATTTCATGAGTTCAAGGGAGTGTAGTTCTCAACTCTCGGGCCACCAATCACGCATCTCAATGCATGATGGCCGAGATGCCAAGATTGCACAATCAATGTGAATGAATGCACAAATAACACATAAATGCCTTAAACTGTATCATGATTGATCAAGAGGATCGACGACCAAAAAATGAGGCACATTTCATCACTTCAAGTATGAAACGTCCCTCGTTTCTCGTGTTTGGATTAACACCCAATCCAAACACATTGCAATGTAAAGAATGCACACACAATGCAATTCGACAAGCATGCAAATATCATGGAATGCAACAGTCATACAACAACATGCAATGCAACAAGCATGCAACAACATGCAAAATGGACTTAAACCGAATATGGACAGACCTCAATCATGCCCAAAACAGTAGCCAAAACTCAACAAAACTTAGGCCCAAAGAGCAAGGAATGCACATTCAACTCATGGCTTGCAACGAAGGCATAAAGGCACAACTTTCAATCACATTGAAGAGTGGCACACATGAGAATATGGTAATGCTACATGCTCTGAAATGAAGTGTTAAATGATGTCAAATCATCCTAACTACACAAATGAGGCATGATAGAAGGCCTAGAGCATAAGACTAGTCAAGAGCAATACACAAGGAGCATGCAATACTAGGCTTAAAGCACTAAACCAACTCCGGAGAGAGCTTAACCATGCCAAGTTAAGGGTCAAGAACATGCTGAAATGGAGCTCAAGAGCTTAGGCAAACATGCATACATGATGGCTCACTTTTAAGGCATAAAGCACAACTCATCAAAAGAATTGAAATAGTGAAACATGAGAGAGTATGGTCACATTACACACACTGAAATCATGCTAGAGATGAGGCCAAAGCAAGCAAACAACTCAAGTAAGCCATGTTAGAGACCATGAAACTCAAAACTAGTGAGCAAAAATGAACTAAGGCTATACAAAGCGAGGCATGCATGACCAAGACAACACAAATCAGAGCTTAAGCATGCTAAAACATGGACAAAAGCTTCCTGAAGTATAGCCAAAATATGTTAGATGATGGTCCAAAAGCAAGGTGCATGTTAGGCTAGCAAGGGGGATTGCACTACAAGTACAAGGAGCATGCAAAGGGCTATCAAACCAACCCAAAAAAGACCTAAGGCATGGCAAAACAACACCAAAAACATGCTGACATATGGCCAAAACATGCTAGAAAGACATGCTCAAACATGAAGCATACAAGACTAGTTTGCAAAATTTACACTACAAGTGTATAAAGCATGCATGAAGTGACCAAGACAACCAAAAACAGTGATATTCCATGCTGAGGTAAGGCCTAATACATGCTAATATGGAGCCAAAACAGGCTTAGTAAACATGCTACTTTTATGAGCCATCAATGAAAGCATTCAAGACATAACGAGAGGGGATGACCCTCTCCTATTTGAGACCTCAAAACACAAGTTTTACCACTGAAAATCCACTAGATTTCAGTGGTTAATAGGCCAAGAGAAAGTGACCTCAAGCGCCTAACATGATGATGTAAAACAAAGCGAAACAAGGCATGCAAGGGAGTAGATCACTCCCAACACCAAAGAAGCCTTAAACAAACTTTACTAACACTTGAAAATGAAGGTTTTTACAGTTGAGAGTCAAGCCAAAATGAGCATGCAAAGATGGCTAAAAGAATAACCAAAGCAAAGCTTAAAAGAAGCTAAAGGCCTCACCCTTGAAGAACAACAAAACCAGCAGCTTCTCTGAGCCAAAACCAACTTCAGGAAGCCTAAACAAGTCCTATGGCATCTCAGCTCCAAGGTTAAGAGGTTTGGCTAACGGGTTGTAGTGCAAAAGTGAAGGAACAACACTCTTTAAGGCACAAAATATAGAGAGAGAAAAGAATATAGAGAGGGAGATGTATGTATGACTCCAAGCAAAACTTCAAAACCTGGAGAAGGGAGGGGAAGCCTCTCTCTTATAGAACTCCAAGCTTTTTTTAGCTTCTTGAAGAGGCTAGAAGCTCGGCTAAATCCCTCCGTGTATGGAGGATGTAGTCTGTGGCCTCCAGTTGGCACAACTGGCATCCACAGACTGTGCAAAATCTACAGGAAAGCTGCCGACCACTTAAAGTGGTCGGCCAGCAACTTGTAGTGGTCGGCCGACCACCACAAGTGGTCTCCCAGGAAACAAAGTGGTCGGCAGGTGGGGGAGGTGGTCTGCACATTGAAAGCAAGCCAATGGTGTGGTAGTTGACCACTTTTTGTGGTCCAAAGACCAAGAAAACCAGTTGGCCGACCAGAAAACTGGCTAGCAAAAAGAAAAGTGGTCTCCAAGGGGAAGAACTGGTCTCCCACCCTCATTCCACACTCCAAGATAAGAGTCCAGGGGTCAAGGCGCGCAGCCGGAAACCTCGAAAACTAGTCTACAGGCACCAAAAGTGGTCTCCAACAACAAAAAGGGGTCTCCAAGATCTTTGTGCCCCTCTAGACCAAGGCAACAAGGTGTGGTCCGAAAACTAGGCCAAAAAGAGAACGTTAAGCGGTCCCGAGACAAGGCACAAGGCCGAAGGCTCCGAAAATCGGAAACTAGTCTCCAAGCAGAAAACGTGGTCTACAACCACAAAAGGGTGGTCTATAAGACCTCTCCCTTCCTCTAGGGAAGGGAAAAAAGACTTGGTCCACAAACCGAGCCGAAACACGAAACATTCAGAGACCAGGAGGCAAAGCGCTCAGTCGAAAACTCTGGAAACTCGAAACGAGCATAACATGCACAAACACCGGGTGCTCAATCGATGACATCTAAGTCTTAAGGTCGGTCAAAAATGGGGTGTCTACAGTTGCCCCTCTTTGACAGAACTCGGAAGTCAAGAAGTGATGGGAGTGAATGTCAAAGCCCAAAGACGACCCATTTTTGACAAGGCCAAAGACTTAGGCAAACAGGAAAATAACAAAGAGATGCGCCCGCAGGCAGGGGTAAAATGCAAATGACATGCACAATGCCAAGCATAACTTATGATCATGGAAAGAGGACTGATCTCACCCGGAGTTCCTCTGGCTGAACTGCACATACAACACTGTCTGGTTGTGACAGCTTCAAACGAGCCGTACATATAATATCGTGCCTGCACAAAAAGAAACTTTGACAGATACAATATGGTAGAAGTACATGCAGGTAGAATGCGCATAACAATGCAAGTGAAAAGGTTATATGACAATGCTAGCGAATATGCATAACAATGCAGGTGAAACGTGCATGACAATGCAAGTGAAGAGATGCATAATAACGCAAGTGGAACGTGCGTGACAACGCAAGTAAAGAGATGCATAACAATGCAGGTGGAACATGCATGACAACGCAAGTGAAGATGTGCGTAACAATGCGATTAACGAACATAACAATGCGGGATATTTTTGCACAACAACGCAAGTAATGTGCGTGACAACGCAAGTTAAAGATGGTGCATAGCAATGCAAGTGACGAGCAAAACAACGCGAGATATTTGTGCATAACAATGCAAGTAACGTGCGTGACAACGCAAGTTTAAAGGGTGCATAACAATGCAAGTAATGAGCATAACAATGCGAGATATTTGTGCATAACAATGCAAATAACGTGCGTGACAACGCAAGTTAAAGGAGGGTGCATAACAATGTAGGTAATGTGCGTGACAAAGCATGTAAAGTGTGCATAACAATGCGAGGGAAGTGAGCATAACAATGCAAGTAACGTGCATGACAACGTTTGTTAAAAGAGGGTGCACAACAATGCAACCGAAGTGCACATAACAATGCCAGCAAAATGTGCATGACAACGCAGGTAAAGTGTGCATAATAATGCAAGGGAAGTGAGCATAACAATGCAAGTAACGTGTGTGACAACGCCAGTTAAAAGAGGGTGCACAACAATGCAACCAAAGCACACATAACAATGCAAGCAAAATGTGCGTGACAACGCAGGTAAAGTGTGCATAACAATGCAAGGGAAGTGAGCATAACAATGCAAGTAACGTGTGTGACAACGCAAGTTAAAAGAGGGGGCACAACAATGCAACCGAAGCGCGCATAATAGTGCAAGCAGAATGTGCGTGACAACGCAGGTAAAGTGTGCATAACAATGCAAGGGAAGTGAGCATAACAATGCAAGTAACGTGCGTGACAACGCAAGTTAAAAGAGGGTGCACAACAATGCAACAGAAGCGCGCATAACAATGCAAGCAAAATGTGTGTGACAACGCAGGTAAAGTGTGCATAACAATGCAAGGGAAGTGAGCATAACAACGCAAGTAACGTGTGTGACAACGCAAGTTAAAAGAGGGTGCACAACAATACAACCAAAGCGCGTATCAAAACGCACGCAAAATGTGCGTCACAACGCAGGTAAAGTGTGCATAACAATGCAAGGGAAGTGAGCATAACAATCCAAGTAACGTGTGTGACAACGCAAGTTAAAAGAGGGTGCACAACAATGCAACCAAAGCGCACATAACAATGCAAGCAAAATGTGCGTGACAACGCTGGTAAAGTGTGCATAACAATGCAAGGGAAGTGAGCATAACAGTGCAAGTAACGTGCGTGACAACGCAAGTTAAAAGAGGGGGCACAACAATGCAACCAAAGCGCGCATAATAGTGCAAGCAGAATGTGCGTGACAACGCAGGTAAAGTGTGCATAACAATGCAAGGGAAGTGCGCATAACAATGCAAGTAACGTGCGTGACAACACAAGTTAAAAGAGGGTGCACAACAATGCAACCAAAGCGCGCATAACAATGCAAGCAAAATGTGTGTGACAACGCAGGTAAAGTGTGCATAACAATGCAAGGGAAGTGAGCATAACAACGCAAGTAACGTGCGTGACAACACAAGTTAAAAGAGGTTGCACAACAATGCAACGAAAGCGCACATAAAAATGCACGCAAAATGTGCGTGACAACGCAGGTAAAGTGTGCATAACAATGCAAGGGAAGTGAGCGTAACAATGCAAGTAATGTGCGTGACAATGCAAGTTAAAAGAGGGTGCACAACAATGCAACCAAAGCGCACATAACAATGCAAGCAAAATGTGCGTGACAACGCAGGTGAAGTGTGCATAACAATGCAAGGGAAGTGAGCATAACATCGCAAGCAACGTGCGTGACAACGCAAGTTAAAAGAGGGTGCACAACAATGCGACCAAGGCGCGCATAACAATGCAAGCAGAATGTGTGTGACAACGCAGGTAAAGTGTGCATAACAATGCAAGGGAAGTGAGCATAACAATGCAAGTAACGTGCGTGACAACGCAAGTTAAAAGAGGGTGCACAACAATGTAACCAAAGTGCGCATAAAAACGCACGTAAAATGTGCGTGACAACGCAGGTAAAGTGTGCATAACAATGCAAGGGAAGTGAGCAAAACAATACAAGTAACATGTGTGACAACGCAAGTTAAAAGAGGGTGCACAACAATGCAACCAAAGCGCGCATAACAATGCAAGCAAAATGTGCGTGACCACACGGGTAAAGTGTGCATAACAATGGAAGGCAAGTGAGCATAACAATGCAAGTAACGTGTGTGACGACGCAAGTTAAAAGAGGGTGCACAACAATGCAACCGAAGCGCGCATAATAGTGCAAACAGAATGTGCGTGACAACGCAGGTAAAGTGTGCATAACAATGCAACGGAAGTGAGCATAACAATGCAAGTAACGTGCGTGACAACGCAAGTGCAAAGAGGGTGCACAACAATGCAACCGAAGCGCGCATAACAATGCAAGCAGAATGTGTGTGATAACGCAGGTAAAGTGTGCATAGAAATGCAAGGGAAGTGAGCATAACAATGCAAGTAACGTGCGTGGCAAAGCAAGTTAAAAGAGGGTGCATAACAATGCAGGTGAAGCACGCATAACAATGCAAGCAAAATGTGTGTGACAACGCAGGTAAAGTGTTTGTAACAATGCAAGGGGAGTGAGCATAACAATGCAAGTAACATGCGTGACAACGCAAGTTAAAAAGGGTGCACAACTATGCAACGAAAACACGCATAACAATGCAAGCAGAATGTGTGTGACAACGCAGGTAAAGTGTGCATAACAATGCAAGGGGAGTGAGTATAACAGTGCCAGTGGCGTGCGTGACAATGCAAGTTAAAAGAGGGTGCATAACAATGCAGGTAACGTGCGACTTCAAAAGCCTGTTTGAAACAAAATGCCAAATATGGAAATGCAAGCCTTAACGAGGCCAATTCAAACGTGACCTCCGATTTACCTCTCGGAGGGGTCACAACATACTTAAAAAGGATACACCTCACTCTTGACGTGTGACGATGAGCCGTGCATCGAAGACTTGAATTGAAGTTCCCGCGGGAAAATAATGAGTCGAAAAGTGTACTTTCTTTGCACTTTCTCGAGGACCGAGGACTCCAATCATCACCGGAGGACAATAGGACCCAGAAGACCACACCAGGAGGGCTGCCGACCACCTAGGCTTGTGGCCGACCACTTTTTGTCCACCTAAGTGGTCGGCCGACCAGAAAAACTAGCTGGCCGACCAGTTTACTCAATTTCGGGACAGTTTGGTCTTTTCACATGGAGATCTTTAAAAACTCAACTCCAAAGCGCTTTTCCTCACACATCCACTGTCGAAATACATTCTTTTTCCTTCCTAGACCAATTTTCTTCTCAGTTCCACACTTTATACGCGTTTTCCAACGCCCCACGTGAAGTTGATTCGCGAAAACTTTTGATTCTCTTCGTTTTGAACCAATTAGAATTTGTTTTCGGAGCTTCTTTCTCCATTTTCACCACTTGAGGTATGTTTCTCTCAAAGTTTAGCACCTTTTCCCGAGCTTTGACTTTTGTTGACTTTGTCTCTTCCCGAGAGTTGACTTTTGTTGACTTTTTGCAATTTTGTCCGATTTTGCTCTTTTTTGCTCTTTTTTGCTCATTTTTGCAGATGGCTGACGATATTCCACACGACGGAGGCTCCCCGAGAGTAGAGGATGAGCCTGACGTTATGCCATTGCCTCCGAGGATTCGGCCGTTTGACCCGGAGAGGTACCGCCCGCAGGAGCACATACTACCTCCCAACACCTTCCATCATTTCACCGATTTTGCGACGCGAGCACCTGCGGACTTACTGCTACGGGAGCCTGAGTCCCATTTATCTCATCAGGCGCGTGAGGTGCGTACTTCACTTTTACATTTTCCGCGATGTATTTTGTATTTCTTGCACATTTCATACTTTCGCTATGCATTTTGCCTGCTCGTTCTAAACACATTTACATACACAGCACTTTGCTTATTCTGAACACAACTTACACACATCATTTTGCTCATTCTGAACATAGCTCAAACACAATACTCTGCTCACTTGGCACACAGCTCATAACACAACATTCTATTCATTTGGCATGCAACTCAAACACAACACTCTGTTAATTTGGCACACAGCTCATAATACAACATTCTTTTCACTGGGCACACAGCTCCAAAACACAGCATTCTGTTGATTCTGAACACACAGCTCATAGCACAACACTCTACTCAGTGGGCACACTGCTCAAAACATAATATTCTATTCATTTGCATACAGCTCATAACACAGCATTCTTTTCATTGGGCACACAGCTCAAAACACAACATTCTGTTGATTCTGAACACACAGCTCATAACACAACACTCTGCTCATTGGGCACACAACTTACAACACAATATTCTGTTCATTTGGCACACAGCTCATAACACAGCATTCTTTTCGTTGGGCACACAGCTCAAAGCACAGCATTCTGTTGATTCTGAACACACAGCTCATAACACAACACTCTGCTCATTGGGCACACAGCTCAAAACATAATATTCAGTTCATTTGGTACACAGCTCATAACACAGCATTCTTTTCATTGTGAAACTGAATACATCTGTTCATTCTAAACGCAGGTGACTTCCCGTTTCACATGGGGGTACGGGTCGATCATCGCGAGGGAGTGATATATGGAGCTCCCAAATGCTGTTCGACATATCGTAGATGAAGTGGGGTTCGGCCCATTTTGTATGGAGTTGTTGCGTCATCCAGTGAGCAGGACCCTTCTGGGTGCACTTGTAGAGAGATGGTGGGACACCACCAACTCCTTCCATTTCTCTACTGTCAGGGACATGATAATGACCCCATATGACTTCTCGATACTAACGGGCCTCAACGTGGCAGGCCGACCGATCCCATACGATATTGATATGGGTGAGTGAGAGGAGACTTGGACGTATCTGCTCAGAGCTCATCCGTCGATCGATGGATCATCAGGCAGAGTCAGGTACACCTGGTTTGCTGAGCAGTACAAGAGGACTACACCTGAGACTTTTGAGGCCACACAATAGTATGCCCGGGGATTCTTGATGTTCCTCCTCGGGACCACACTGTTCTCCAACAGGGGGAACACGGTCGGGCATTATCTGCTGAGTGCTCTAGTAGACCTATCACAAGTCTGCCACATTGATTGGGGTGGCGCTGGCCTCGCTATTCTTTATTGATACATGAGCGCGACCTACTGCGAGTGGGGGAACATAGTGAGTGGCTACTGGAGAGCTTAGGAGGTACATTCTGCCCTCTTGGTTTTCATTTCTGCCTTTCATTATCTGTACATTGCACACTGTACACATTGCACACATTACATTATGTACTCTGCATTCTGCACTCAACATTCTGCATTTTCTGTATATTCTGTATTCGTATTCTGCATTCTGTATATTTTGTATTCTCATTACCACTGTCTTGCCTTTCACAGCTGTGGGTTTACGCCTACTACCCGACGCTCGTCCCTGAGCTTGAGGTCGAGGCACCTCTCGAGATCCCTTATTCACATAGATTTGAGGGTCGATGCCGGCCCAGGTCCCGGGAGACTCTGCCATACCTTAGGCAGTTCTTTGACACCGTACGGGCGACGGAGGTAAACCAGAACTCTTAGTTCTTCATGCTTTCAGCTTTGATTCATCTTGCATATTTATGACAACTAATCAGTTTATGTACTTGTTATCCCCAGATCACTTAGCAGCCATGGATACCCTTGCCAGGATATGCTCCGTTCCAGTTCCCTAGGGCATGGGGCGCCTCCGGGTACAGGACTTTGTTTGAGGGACTAGTCAGCAGAGCCTGGTTTCTCAGGGAGCGCTTCATACGCCAGACGATGGGCAACCCCGATCAAGAGATCCCCTCAGCACCTCCACTGGACATGCGGCCCACAGAGAGCCTCACTCCCCAGGAGGTTGACGACCTTATGCTGGGTGTCGACGCAGTTCTTTTCCTGGAGGAGGAGGAGTACGCGACATACAACCATACATACTTGATACCTCCACTGACAGGTGTTCATACTCCCACGAGGAGAGCTGCTGATAGGCCGTCGTCGAGCCGTGCCCGAGAGGCAGACGTTCCTTCGACTAGAATGGCCAGCACATCGAGGGGTAGGACCAGGGGGATGCCCCCTGCTAGGTAGTATGCTGGATGGCCAGATCTTCCGACCGAGTTGACAAGCTGGCAGTATGGGACATCTTACCAGATTCCACTGGAGCCTTCATTGCCAGATCATCGATATGTCAGTGACCCTGACTCACCACCGGTATGCTCCATAGTTTTCATTTATCATTCAAATATTTAGACATTCATTCATTCACTGATGACTTGAACTTGCATCTGCAGCCTCCCAGAGAATATAGTGAAGGGTTGCTCAGGGTGGTGGCCTCTCTCGAGAGTATGGTCTTGCGGAGGGAGACGCTGTTGTACGCCTCTGGCGTTCTGGTACTTTTCAATTTCCTTGTATTTATCATACTTCAGATGACACATTGGAACTGAACATTCAACTACACTGATTCACTGTATGTGTAGAGCAAATCTGATACATCACATTCACATACTACATCTGCATGCATACACTCCATGTACTATTCTAGTATCTGCATCTGATGTACATACTCTGGTTGATGTATTCAAACTGCCCTTTTCAGGTTATGCCGCTACAGCTCGGGCCATCCAGGCCTTCTCGAGCAGCTAGGAGAGGAGTCCCGACTCGCGATCGAGGGGGACGTAGAGCACCTGCCGGACAGGATGACGAGTCCAAGGAGGAGGAGGAGTCAGCTCATCCTCAGTTGGAGACATCCGCGGGCAGAGATGATGACTCTAGTTCCAGTTTTGAGGGCAGAGGCGACGTTGAGGAGGATTCCAAGGATGGCGGCTCTGATTCAGACGGTGGTGCCGATGGTGTGAAGGCTGGTCAGCCGAAGAGGACGAAGAGAGCCTCTCGATCTTGAGTCAGATGGCACGGATGCAAATGTTTTGCTTTATTTTCTTTTTACTAGTAGTTGTAGCACATTGTACAGCGTTAGGCAGTTTTATTTTCCTTAAAACTTGTACCCTATTGTAAAATGTTGTAAACAGAAAACATGATGGAATGAAAACAGCTTTTTGTTCAAAAGGTGTTGTATTTGTATTCTAAACATCGCATCGCATCATTTTGCACAAAATGAAATTGAATGGAACTTGAACACGCATGCATTACCAAGTCAGGTAGTGAACCAACGTAACAAACCAAACAACTTAACAAAAACAAATCGATAAACAAAGAGCAACAACTCGATAAGAAAAACTTAACAACTCGATAAGAAAATGCATTTTGGATAAACAAAGCGACAGAACGCATCCGAAACAGAGGTAAACTCAGACCTTCAACACTCTCAGCATATAGGAAAGCTAGGGACTCTCTTCTAGAGACAAGGAAAAGCTGCAAACCACTTGTTTGCTCATGGCCGACCACCAAAAGGGCTGGCCGACAACTTTTGTGTTCTGCAGACCAGTTTATATAGCTGGCCGACCAGAAAAAGTGGTTGGCCGACCAGAAAAATGGTCCGCCGACCAGTTAGCCTGGGGACCTCCAGAGTCTTGCCACATGTCCTCCAAAGAGTGCCTTATCCTCCATAAATGTTCCAGCTTCGTGGTTTCCTCATTCTAACTCAGTTTTGCACCAAAATGGAAGCATTTCTTGTCCAAAACCTCACAAATTGGATTGCTAACTTGGATTGCTCAGAAAAGTTGAATTTCCGGGGGTTCGGCATTAATGCACTATTCACGCTAAGCCACACCCCACTGCGTTTTCCGTTCCTCCATGCCACAACAAGGTTTTGGAATCCGGTGACACACGTCTTTAGCTTTGGCAGACAAGAGATATGTCCCACTTTCGAAGACTTCCAAGCTTTGATGGAGTCCGAACGCGAGGAAGAAACTTTGCCACAATTCCGTTTTGGCCACATCCAAGCCTTAGGACGGATGTGTGAGCTCACTATGCATGACGCTCGGTCTTTGATCCGCGATGGAGCAATGGACATCCCCAGCTTGGTTCATCGGTTTTCTGATGCCGGTGACCGCGGCGATCATCATTGGCAAGGCTTTTGGCGACATACGCTTTGCTTGTGTTTGCTGTCTCATTTCTTGCTTGCCTCAGGCTCTGGAGGGTCTAGCGTCCGTTTGATTGAAGTTGCCCAAGGTTTAAAAGAGGGCAAGAGTTGTATCGCCATGACACTGGCTAAGACGTTGATGGGTTTAGATGCTTTTCATTGCCGAGAGACAACTAGATTCGCGGGGAGTCCATTACTACTACAGGTAATGTTTCCCACCCTATCTCACATATATTTCTCACATCACTCGGCCATTAGGCTCGGTTTTTTTCTCTTAAAACCCTTTTCTCACTTTTCTCTCCACATACATCTCTCTATTCTTTAACCACTCATTTTTCATCCCTCCCCAGATATGGTTAATGGACAAGTTGAAGGTTGTGGACTCATGCCTAACATATTCAGCTCGTGGCTATTTCTTCTTGCGGCGTCTAGTCGATGCCCCTGATGAGGGATAGTGGTAAGAATGGATATGCAGTCTGTCCGCTGCCAACATTGCTTGGAGTTACCCCTGGCTTTATTTACCGGCGATGAGCTACAGCATGTCTCGCCAGCCCGAGATTCAGTTTATCGGCCTGACACACTGTGTCTTTTACTTTCCATTTCGAATCCGGCACCAATTTGGGCATGATCAGACTTGCCCGGAGGAGGGGATAGAGTACCCTACTGGATTTCTAGTCCGAGGCGCACAACTAGCTCTGTATGCCACAGCATAGAGGACAAGAGAGCTTATGGCCCCCGCTCCCACTTTCAGTTGCACCGTATCTGATGAATGCATAGCTTGGCTTGATGAAGAGGTGTAGATTGGGCGTACTTGGCATCAAAGGCTTCGACAAGCTCTGAGAAGGGGCGCAGGAACACCTGACTATGCCCGGAATTTATTTGCTTTAATCAGTATTTTCAAGTTTTCTTATGAATGTAATAAAAAGCAACTTCAATTTGTATTCCAGAGTAGGAGAACTCTATATTGAAATCAATGTAATTGAAGGTTGTGGGTACTGAAAATTTTCTGTTTGGTCCAAAAATGGTCGAAGTTGTAAAAAGATTAATTTGAGCAAAATCAACTTTTGTTAAAACTTTTCAAAACCATTTTCGATATGGATCACAACTGGACACGCCCGAGATCTATCACTGAGATGTACAACCTCGGATCCTCAGCAACTGGAAAGTTGCTCCTAGTCTGAATAGCACTATACTGGAGATCACAACCGAGCTCTTGAATGCAGAATAAACAAAGATGACCAACATGATCACATGGACAAAGTTGATCAGGGAAGTGTTTGTGGCTGGACTTCATAATGAAGTTGCCTACGTATCCCAAAGATGGGAATCAAGCCTTACGTAGTTCGGCTCAGGTTCACTCGTGTATTAACACTCTCCTTTTGCGCTCTAACTTTTGCCAAGGCCGCCCTTTATGGGTTTTCAACCTTGCGAGCTCAGTTTTTATTATTTCAAATTTTTCATGCTCTAACTTTTGCCTAGGTCGCCCTTTCGGGTTTTCGGCCTAGCGAGCCACTCAGGGATAATATTTCTTCAACTTGTCCATGTTGATTGGCTGGGACATCTAGGTCCATCAAAACGATAGCTCCACCCGACCAGATAGACTTGATGATGTAAGGGCTAGTCCAATTGGGTCTGAACTTGCCCCTACGATCGTGGATGGGAGCTGGGTTGTCTTTGAGCACTAGAACCCCTTCTTTCAAATTCCTGGACTTAACCTTCTTGTTGAAAGCCCTGGTAATTCTTCGTTGATAACCCTGGACGTGATACAGTGCTTTCAGCCTTCTTTCATCAAAGAGCATGAGTTCTTAGAACCTACTTTGCTGCCAATCTGCCTCAGCTATCTGACACTCAGCCAATACTCGTAATGACGAAACCTCAACTTCAATAGGCAGAATAGCCTCCATCCCATAAACCAATGAGTACGGAGTTGCCCCAGTAGAAGGTCAGATTGAAGTTCGGTAGCTCCGAAAAGTGAATGGCAGCTTATCTGTCCAGTCCCTGTAGGTTTCCACCATCTTCTGCAAAATGTGCTTGATGTTCTTGTTGGCGGCCTCAACTGCTCTGTTGGTTTGCGGCCGATATGTAGACGACTTATTAAAAGTCACGTTGTACTTCTCCAACAAGTCGATCACCTCCTTCTTGTAGTGGGAACCATTATCAGAAATAATCTCATTTGGGACCCCATAGCGAGAGGTGATGTTGTTCCTGATGAACTTTGCAACATTCGAAGCATTCAACACCGTGCAAGATTGGGCCTCAACCCACTTTGTCAAGTAATCTATCGCTACCAAAATATAGTCATGGTCGTTGGACCCCTTTCGAGTGACAGCCCCAATCACATCAATCTCCCAGACTGAAAATGACCATGGCGAAGTCATGTTGTACAGGTTCAATGGCGGAATGTTCATGCGATTTGCATGGATCTGACATTTGTGGCATCGCTAAACAAAGCTAATACAATCCTCCTCCATGGTTGACCAATAATAACCATGTCTAAGGATCTTCTGGGCTAGCATCACCCTGCTCATGTGTGCTCCACACTCTCCTCCATGGATGGCCTCCATTAGGCGCTTGGACTCTTCAACATCAACACACAGCTTATGCATCCCGAGATGACCCCTCTTGTACAGTTTACCCCCGCAGACGATGAACTAAGTAGCCATTCTTCTAATTGCCCTCTTATCTTTGGCATTTGCCCCTGGTGGATACGCTTCCTTCTCCAAGAAGTTTCAAATGTCATAATACCAAGGATTCTCATCTTGTACCCCATCTATGGCAGCAATCAGCTCATAGGCTGGCACGAATTTCTGTTTGATGATGATTGGACGCATCCGAACTCCGAAAGAGATGTCTATCATAGAAGATAGAGTTGCTAATGAATCAGCGAACCTATTGTTCTCTCCGAGGAATTAGAACGTCCAAGGTCAGGTGATAGATTCTCATCATTTCTTCTTTAACTTTCCAATCTCCTTTGGCTTAAGATACAACAAGGTTCGAGTCCCTGATGACACCCAACCGTTTTGCCCCTGGTTCCAGGGCAGCTTCTAGTCCAGCAATACATGCCTCATATTCTGTCTCATTGTTCGATACTTTGAACCGGAGTCTGAATGCTAAGGGTATAAGGAAATTGTCGGGTGCTATTAGCAACACCCCTATCCCATACCTGTATTGGTTTGACGCTCCGTCAAAGTACATCGTCCAAGTTTCTTCTTCGATATGCAGAATGGCCTCGTCTTGGAACAGATACTCAACTGCTTCATCCCCTTCAACTGGGTGATTGGCTAGGAACTCCACTACCGCTCTCCCTTTTACTGACTTGCGCGTCATGCACTTCAGATCAAATTCGGAAAGCAGAAGCAACCAACGGGCCAGCCTACCTGTAAGTGCTGGTTTCTCGAACAGATATTTGATGGGATCTAATCTCGAAACCAGTATTACAGAGTGAGCTAACAGGTAATGCCGTAGCTTCCTGGTAGCCCACACCAAGGTCAAACAAGCCTTCTCTAGCGGAGTGTAACGGGTCTCGTAATCCAGTATTTTCTTGCTCAGGTAGTAGATAGCTCTCTCCACTTTGTCCTCAGACTCCTGTGCAAGCATGCAGCCCATTGTAGTTTCGGTCACTGAAAGGTACATAATCAACGGTTTCCCCGGCTCAAGCGGTGACAACACAGGTGGGTTCTGTAAATATTGCTTGATCTGTTCAAAAGCAACTTGGCATCGACCGTCCCATTGGAACTTATTTCCTTTCTTCAAGAGACCAAAGAGTGGTTCACAAGTCAAGGTTAATTTTGCAATAAACCGTCTTATGAATTGCACTTTATCCAGAAAGCCTCGTACCTCCTTTTCAGTCCTTGGTGGTGGCATTTCTAGGATGGCCTTGATTTTGGAAGGATCAACATCGATACCTCTCTGTGTGATCAAGAACCCCAGCATTTTTCCGGCTATAACACCAAATGTACATTTCTGAGGATTAAGCCGCAACCGACACTCTCTGATCCTTTCAAAAAAAAATTGCAAGGCGGTGTAGTGGCCCTCACTTTCCTTGGACTTGACAATCATGTCGTCCACGTACACCTTAACCTCTTTACGGATCATGTCGTGCAAAAATTGTGGTCGCAACCCGTTGATATGTAGCTCCAAAATTCTTGAACCCAAACGATATCACCCTATAACAATAGGTTCCCCACGGGATGGTAAAAGCAGTCTTCTCCCGTTCTTCGGGTGCCATCAAAATCTGATTATAGCCTGAAAACCCATCCATGAATGAGAGCAGCGCTTGCCCCGCAGTAAAGTCCACTAATTCATCGATATGCGGCAGAGGAAAATCGTCCTTCGGACTGGCTTTGTTCAGATCCCTGAAGTCCACACATACCCGAATTCTACCGTCTTTCTTTGGCACCGGAACTATATTGGCCAACCAAGTTGGGTATTCAGATACCAGCAGGAACCCTGTGTCAATTTGTTTGGTGACCTCTTCTTTGATCTTGAGAGCCCAGTCCGGGCGGATCCTTCAGAGTTTCTACTTAACAGGTCGGGCCTTTGGGTAAAGAGGGATCCAGTGCTATACAATCACAGGATCGATTCTAGGCATGTCTTCGTATGACCACGCGAAAATATCTTTGAAATCTTTTAATAAAGCGACTAAGCGCTCGCCCTCCTCCGAAGACAACGTGGACCCAATCTGGACTGGTTGCAGGTCCTTCTCAGTACCAACATTAATTGTGTTGATTTCATCAACCAAGGGTTTTACAAACCTCTCCAGCTCTTGATCAAGCAAATATTTCAAAACCGGAGGAATTTCTTCCTCGTCATTTTCATTGAAATTTTGAAAGTCTTGATTAATGCAGTAAATTAAGGGCACAAAAAAGTACTCCAAAGCCACAGTGTACCATTCTCATTAACAACATTCAGTCCATCTGGTTCCTCTGTTACAATAGACTCAAAGGAAATAGAAAAAGACGACCTGGACAGGACAGTGGCATCCGGGTTGTCACCCCCAAGAATACCGGACTCAGACTCAAGTGAGCTAGAACCTGATTCCGACTCCACAGACTCAGTGGAATCAGATTCCGACTCACTTCCTGACCCGGTGCTACTTGATAAAAAGCCCTCCTCATATTGCCAGACGAGGGAGGGTGCGATGGATGCATCCAAAATGTTTGAAAATGGATTCACAGCCGCTTCATTCCCAATCATAGAAACTGAGTTATCCCCCAAGCACTCATGTGCGATATGAAGATCTGAGAGTAGACAAGCCAGTGTTACCCCCATTTCAGTTTATGTGCTCTCGAAATCCTCCTCCTTGCACTGCTCAGCCTCAGCTGGTGGGTCAGCCTGCTCTTCGGCAACATCATCCCCGGGCAATTGCAGGTCAAAGAAAATCTCAAATCCCGGCAAGCGCCGCCTCTCTGCATTTAGCCATGGCTTTGGGAAGCCATAGAATGGGAAGTCCTCCCGCTCCCATACAAAGCGTCCGTTCAGGGTACGTTGGATAGGTCGGTTCATCAACTCATAAGGCTTCCCGGTTTGCTTTGCTCTGGCCCTTCCGACCATCTCTTTTCCTTTCCTCACCCAGTCCTCCTTGGTAGGCAGATAACCTAAACCAAAGGTATGTGGGTTATGCGGGACTTCGGCCGATGTTACAATGCCTTTCCGGCCACTGCGCCCTAATCCCATCCCGGGGATATGCTGGAGCTTGTTCATAAGGTAGATTGATTGCGCGCTGACATATAGCCCCTCATCAACAGCGAGAATGTTCTGTACAACTCGGGCCTCGGCTAGGGTGAACCCTGACAAAAACATATCCTCCGCGCCATGCTCAATCTCCAGAACTGGTGTAGAAACCTTTGGCGGCAGATGTATCGAAGAATTCCCAAAAACGATGGCCACCCTCTTCCCGTGGGGGTACTTAAGCATTTGATACAAGGTGGAAGAGATGGCCTTCACCTGGTGCAGCCACGGCCGGCCTAGGAGTAGATTGAAGGTTGTGGGAACGTCCAAGACATGAAAATCAATATCGTGTTGTCTTGGACCAATCTTAGTCCAAATCTGTACCGTCCCCATCACCTCTCGGCTAGTATTATCATACGCCCTTATCACCTGGACGGTAGGCACAAAATCCGCGGGCTTTAACCCGATAGCATATGCCGTTCTCGACGGACACACGTTGATAGCAGATCCTGTGTCAACAAGGACCACCGGTACCCACTTCTCTCTACACTCAACAAAGATATAGAGCGGTTTGTTATGCTTTGTGCCCTCAGGTAGGAGTTCCTTGTTAGTGAAGGTCAACGTCGGGGAAGCTCCTCCCAAAAAAACTAACCCTACCAACTGTTCGGGCGTGGTATCGATTGAAAGTTTGGCTTTGTCCATTGTAGAATGGACAGCTTGTCTGTGAACTCTTGAGGCCATCAGTAGTCCCCAGATGGAGATGTCTCCTTGGATTTTCTTAAGCTGCTTCAGTACAGCCTCCTCCTCGAGCAGTTTTTCCTTCTGCCTCTCTGCCTCTTTGTCCTTCTCGGACGCTTCTGGCTGATCCAAATGTGGGGGCTGGAAGTACCGCCCACTTCTGGTCATGTGGTCAACCTCCTCCACGTACCAGGTATCATCCGGTTGGCACTGCCCCCAATCTTCGTCTGTGTGGGCAAGACATAGGTCGTCATCTTGCCACCACATACCATCGACAATCGACAGACACCTGTCCAGTTCCGTTGCAACTGCTCTTGTGCTCATAGTACGTTCGGTGCACACAGCACGTTTCGTCCCCACAGGGGCTTTGGCCTTTCTAGCCCTCTCTGGATCTTCGATCTTTTCCTGCTCAAACTGCTACAGTGCAGCCTGTTGTTCGGTATCGACTGTATTCAAACTGCCCGGATCCCGAGCAAAATTCTTAACATTAGTGCTCTCCAATGATCCCTTCTGATCCTCGGCCATTCCGGCCATTGCTGAAGTTCCCATTCCTGACGGTCCCTGTTCTGGCTGAGATTCTTCAACAACATCTGGTTGGTTGTCAAGCCACCCAGTAGTTTCCGCTAACCCATCTAAGTTGAACCAGTTGAAGTTTACATCCCTTGAGTCCTGCTCGTCGAAGAACTGCAAATCTACAAGGCCCTCTTCCAGCTCTGTTAGATCATCTAACCCTTGACTCAGTCTATCCTCCCGAACTACACTGATCTCTGCTCCCACTAGCAACTCAACCCTCGACTTAACCTGATCTGTTGGTGTGATATAACTGCTCGGGTTGTACTCAAAACTCGTAGACCCCTCAGGCTCTAAATCTTCATTCCTCTTTGCCCCCAAAGTGATCCATGTTCTATCTTCGATAGTCACCACCACCGGTTCTGGTTGGGTTTGGGAGATGTCCAAGATGCACAAGTTCGTGTTGTCCGAAATGAACACCTCCAGCTTGGGTAGGTGGGAGGGGGTGATATATATGCTCGGGTCATATGGAATGACCAAGGTTTGGATTAGATTGATGCATTTGGGAGGTGGAGCTCGGATATGTAGTGGGAGAGGGTTGGTTGTGACATTCAATTTTCTGGAGGTACGATCACCCTATTGTCAATGAGATCCTGGATCTCGTGACACAGTTTGTAGCACTAGTCGGTGTCGTGACCATGCTGTTGGTGAAAGGCACAGTATTTGGCTAGGTTATGGGACGCGGGAAGTTTCTCTGGTAATGGCCGCGGCTCTAGGGGTTTCAAATGCCCTTTCCTTATTAGAACCCCCAGAGCTTTGGACTGGGGCATGTATAGTGAAGAAAAGGCTCTCTGGCCTTGGGGTGGATATCTGGCTGTTTGTGAACTACTTCCGGACGCACTGGTGAATGGTGTGGCTGCGAGTGTTCTTGGAGGAGTGGTGGTGACCATCCCCACATCTGAAATCCTGGCAGTTGCAGCATTGCTCGTGCCTTCATTCGTACTGCGGGAAAATGGCCTTTTGGGCTGCTCTCTCTCATGGTCAATGAGACCCTGCTTCATGGCATCCTCAATCCGTACCCCGATCTCGTGTAAATCCGCAAAGGTAGGGAGGGGTAAGATGATCATCTTTTGCACGAGTTTGGGTTGGAGGTTGCACACAACCATCCGTATTTGATCTTTGTCAGTCAGCCTGATGGTCATCATAGAAGCTTTGGCCCTCCAACGGGTTACAAAGTCGGAGAAGCTCTCTTTTGGCTCCTGTCTAGTTGTTTCAAGATCATGAGTAATGATCTCGATCTACGTATTGTAGGAGTATTGAGCTGCAAAGGCCTCAGCCATTTCCTTCCAGCTTCTCTTGACAGAGTCCACTAGCTTTGCGTACCAAATAGCCGCAACACCCGACAGCGTCCGACCGAATAGGGAAAACTTCTACAACCTGGAGAGGCCCATTGGCCTTAGGATATCTAAAAACAACCGCTGATGGACCATGGGGTCCCCAAAATTGTAAAATGATCTATATGTGGCATCTTCAACCGGTCCGGTAAAGTTACCGTCAAATCGGTATATCCATCTTCTATGTCTGGAATGGAACTGACTCCCTGGACCCGTTTGAATAGTTTCTCAAGCTTACTCATCTTCAGGGCGGTTGGGTCCATCTCAGATTCAAAAGGTGTATCTGTTGAGAAGGCTGGTGACTTTAAAATCTGCGGTAGAAGTGGTGGCGGAACTAGCATCGTTGGGATGTCCGTATCTTCCTGGACATTTGTCGTATCCCCAAGTATCGGAACTCTAGGTGGGGATGGGGGTGGAGGTGGGTGTGAAGCAGATGCTCCAACTTGTTGCGGTTGTTGCTGCTGCTGAAGTCCGACAATCAACTCTACCTGTTGTGCCACAACCTCTGCCTGACATGCAATAGCCTCTGCCTGTTGGGCAACATCCCGCTGCATGGCTTGCATAGTTTCTTGGAGCTGACGCACCATGTCCTCCATACTTGCCATGAGATATGGGTCTAACTGAACAATCGGTATATCTATCTCTGCGGTGGAAACTGAAACCTCAGCTTGATTACTCACTAGCGGGGTGGATAAGGACCACTGATCTGGTAACCACTGTACTGATGAACCGCGCCTAACTGACCTCCGCCTAGCAACCGGGGGTAAGGAAAAGAACACTGGTTGTCCATCTATCAGATCCTCGGATCGATGAAGTCTTCGACCTCTAACACAAAGTGCTTGGGGAATATCTGTTTGGTCGGAAGCAATTGTGCTAAACTACCTAGCAAAAAGATAAATAAAGCATAAATAAGGAAACAAACAACCAGAAAAACGGACAGCATAACGGCTTAAATAAACACAACACACAGTTGATATTTGAAAGCTGAACACACTGTTCTCAATACTAATCATTGTTCCCAAATCACTGCCTCAGATTTGATATCCTCAGGTAAAACTGATTCCCCAAAATACTGATGCCCACAGGCCTGACACCCAGACTTACAAACTGATACGTGCATTCCTGTAGAGACACACTCTAAGAGCACATAGTAAGCAAGTGAGAGCCAAAACACCCCTATGGAGGGGTAGGGTTTCCCTGTCCTAGTTTCGTCAAGAACTAGGGTTTCACTACGCACACAACGGTTTCAAACAACCTAGAATCAGGTAGGCAACCTGTCCTAATTTTGAATGGTCACTATGGATTCCTATATGCACTAGGTCGAATGGTCAAAAAGGGTGCCCCGGCAAAAATCGGGGTTTGTGTTCCCATCGTGGCAGAGTCCGTAACCGATCTACCTTATGGCATGCAGCCTCCAGCAAACCGTTCAGGAATAGCAGACGGCAAACACGGTGTCCTACAAACACGGTGTCCCAGGCGCACAAATGCAAATGCAATGCAAAGAGACACATAAGTGTAAGCAAAACAAGACATCATGAGTTCGAGTCAAGTTCTCTAAATTCCCTAGCAGAGTCGCCAGAAACTGTAGACCGCCCGAGAACTCCCAGCTCCGCGCACGAGAGCGCGAACCGTTGTTCTTAGCTACTACAGTTTGGACTCATGTCACGGTTTTGTATCTAGTCTCACAAAGTGCACTGTAAGACTGATAAATCACCAAAGAGTCCAAATCCGGCAAATTGTTTTGGAAAATTGATTTTAATCAAGAAGTGCCAAACATGGACTGCTTTGCCAGATTTATAGAGTCGCTACCTAAATATTTTACTTTAGAGAAATTTAGGAAACCATGACTCGTGCCTAAGGCCACGTGTCCATCATCACCAAAGTTGCCTTAGCTCGGGAACTTGGGTACGAGAGGGGAAGGTCATGCAATGAGCACCCCCGCTCGCCCGATCAAAGGATCGGCCCTTACTAACATGATATGTTGTTTTTGAAAACACATGTGTTCTTATTCCGGTTATTAACCTAGAATTACTATGTGATGAGTGCAGCATACAAGTATAGACTAGATCGCCTAAGTTGGAACAAAACATCGCATGTTCATTTGTGAAAATGATTTGAAGTTTACTAATTTTGCCACCCTCAAGTGGGCTTAAAACTCGCATTTCGATGAATTATTCCAATTCAAGCAATCCAACCTTCATCCACAGGCATTCATGCAGTTAAACACTTAAGCAGTTAGCCTCATGGCAAGCATGCTATCATGGCAGTCACTTACACACATACAAGGATGCTAAAGCATAAACACTCACAGTATACTCCAAGCCAAAAAAGAAACTAGTTAGTAATCAATGCATGATCCTACCTATGTTATAAATGCCTAATGCAACATATTCAAAAATGTGACTAAGATAGGCTTGGCTATTCTAAGATGTCATGTGAATACGACTAGATAACATGTATTCAAATTGGTATTGAAATACAATGCAGTTGGTTTGATGCGCCGAGCCCGGTGCATGCAATATAGATGAATGAATGCAAACATGCGTGCATAAGTATGCTAATTGAAACATGCCCTAAACTAACCATCGAAAGCTGATAAGTAAAAGAGGGAAAGAAATGGGGGTTGGAAGACATGCATCACACGCACGTACACTTATTACAATAGTTGTGCCCTCTCGACGGAGGGTCCGAATGAATAAACTAAGCTAACTACACTAAACTAAGTTATCTAACTAATCTAATTAACCTAATTAAACTAGTTATTACACAGCAAAATGAATAACAAGCTACAACTAGCTATTACACAACTTTAACTAATTCACAAATTAACTAAGTTAACAACTAACTAAACATGTAGACTCAATGAAGTAGGTTGCCTCAGCTCTGCCTTGAATGATAAAGGATGCATGCCCGGTCGCCTCGTGCGGAAATCCATTGCGATGCCCCAATTTGCCTCTGTTTCCATTTGTTCTTAGAACTTTGTACAAATCTCCAGAAAGCTTTTGCTCCACCATGGGAACCTCTAGGAGGGTGACCGACCAGTTGTTGATGTGGTAGACCACCTGCTGACCACTTTTCTTTGCTGCAGACTAGAAAAGTGGTTAGCCAGCCACTTTTACTGGTTGGCTGACCAGTTTTTGCTGCCAGACTCCAATTTGCTGCAATAGAGAACAAGAATGGACATGGCAATGTATTTGCAAGAAATGTGTGCAAAACCACTCTCCCTATCATTTTATGAGTTCAAGGGAGTGTAGTTCCCCACTCTTGGGCCACCAATCACGCATCTCGATGCATGATGGCCGAGATGCCAAGAATGCACAATCAATGTGAATGAATGCACAAATAACACATAAATGCCTTAAACTCTATCATGATTGATCAAGAGGGTCGGCGACCGAGAAATGAGGCACGTTTCATCACTTCAAGTATGAAGCGTCCCTCGTTTCTCGTGTTTGGATTAACACCCAATCCAAACACATTGCAATGCAAGGTATGCACACACAATGCAATTCGACAAGCAAGCAAATATCATGGAATGCAACAAGCATGCAACAACATGCAATGCAACAAGAATTCAACAACATGCAAAATGGACTTAAACCAAATATGGACAGACCTCAATCATGCCCAGAACAGTGGCCAAAACTCAACAAAACTTAGGCCCAAAGAGCAAGGAATGCACATTCAACTCATGGCTCGCAAGTAAGGCATAAAGGCACAACTTTCAAACACATTGAAGAGTGGCACACATGAGAATATGGTAGTGCTACATGCTCTGAAATGAAGTGTTAAATGATGCCAAATAATCCTAACAACACAAATGAGGCATGCTAGAAGGCCTAGAGCATAAGACTAGTCAAGAGCAATACACAAGGAGCATGCAATACTAGGCTTAAACTACTAAACCAGCTCTGGACAGAGCTTAACCATGCCAAGTTAAGGGTCAAGAACATGTTGAAATGGAGCTCAAGAGCTTAGGCAAACATGCATACATGATGGCTTACTTTTAAGGCATAAAGCACAACTCATCAAAAGAATTGAAATAGTGAAACATGAGAGACTATGGTCACATTACACACACTGAAATCATGTTAGAGATGAGGCCAAAGCAAGCAAACAACTCAAGTAAGCCATGTTAGAGACCATGAAACTCAAAACTAATGAGCAAAAATGCACTAAGGCTATACAAAGCGAGGCATGCATGACCAAGACAACACAAATCAGAGCTTAAGCATGCTAAAACGTGGACACAAGCTTCCTGGTGTAGAGCCAAAATATGTTAGAATGATGGTCCAAAAGCAAGGTGCGTGTTAGGCTAGCAAGGAGGATTGCACTACAAGTGCAAGGAGCATGCAAAGGGCTATCAAGCCAACCCAAAATAGACCTAAGGCATGGTAAAACAACACCAAAACATGCTGAGATATGGCCAAAACATGCTAGAAAGACATGCTCAAACATGAAGCATACAAGACTAGTTTGCAAAATTTACACTACAAGTGTACAAAGCATGCATGAAGTGACCAAGACAACTAAAAACAGTGATATTCCATGTTGAGATAAGGCCTAGTGCATGCTAAGATGGAGCCAAAACAAGCTTACTAAACATGCTACTTTTATGAGCCATCAATGCAAGCATTCAAGACATAACGAGAGGAGATGACCCTCTCTTATTTGAGACCTCAAAACACAAGTTTTACCACTGAAAATCCACTTTCAGTGGTTCAAAGGCCAAGAGAAAGTGACCTCAAGGGCCTAAAATGATTGTGTAAAATAAAGCCAAACAAGGCATGCAAGGGAGTAGATCACTCCCAACACCAAACAAGCCTTAAACAAACATTACTAACACTTGAAAATGAAGGTTTTTACAGTTGAGAGTCAAGCCAAAATGAGCATGCAAAGATGGCTAAAAGAATAACCAACGCAAAGCTTAAAAGAAGCTAAAGGCCTCACCCTTGAAGAACAACAAAACCAGTAGCTTCTCTGAGCCAAAACCAACTTCAGGAAGCCTAAACAAGTCCTATGGCATCTTAGCTCCAAGGTTAAGTGGCTTGGCTAAGGGGTTGTAGTGTAAAAGTGAAAGAGCAACACTCTTTAAGGCACAAAAATAGAGAGAGAGAAGAATATAGAGAAGGAGATATATGTATGACTCCAAGCAAAACTTCAGAACCTGGAGAAGGGAGGGGGAGCCTCTCTCTTATAGAACTCCATGCTTCTTTTAGCTTCTTGGAGAAGCTAGAAGCTTGGTTAAATCCATCCATACACGTGTATGGAGGATGTTGTCTGTGCTCTTCAGCTGGCATAGCTGGCATCCACAGACTGTGCAAAATCTGCAGGAAAGCTGCCAACCACTTAAAGTGGTCGGCCAGCTACTTGTAGTGGTCGGCCGACCACCACAAGTGGTCTCCCAGGAAAGAAAGTGGTCGGCAGGTGGGGGAGGTGGTCTGCACACTGAAAGCAAGCCAATGGTGTGGTGGCCGACCACTTTTGGTGGTCTAAAGACCAAGAAAACCAATTGTTTGACTAAAAAACTAGCTGGCAGGAAGAAAAGTTGTCTCCAAGGGGAAGAACTAGTCTCCCACCCTCATTCCACTCTCCAAGCAAGGAAAACAAGGTTTGTGCCAAAAACAAACCAAAAAAGATGCAAGATAAGAGTCTGGGGGTCAAGGCGCGCAGCCGGAAACTCGAAAAACTAGTCTACAGACACCAAAAGTGGTCTCCGACCACAAAAGGTGGTCTCCAAGATCTCTGTGCCCCTCTAGACCAAGGCAACTAGGTGTGGTCCGAAAGCCAGGCCAAAAGGAGAACGTTAAGCGGTCCCAAGACAAGGCACGATGGCTCCGAAAACTGAAAACTAGTCTCTAAGCAGAAAAGGTGGTCTACGACCACAAAAGGGTGGTCTACAAGACCTCTCCCTTCCTCCAGGGAAGGGAAACAAGGCTTGGTCCACAAACCGAGCCAAAACACAAAAAGTTCAGAGGCCTGGAGGCAAGGCGCTCAGCCGAAAACTCTGGAAACTCAAAACGAGCATAACATGCACAACCACTGGGCACTCAATTGATGACGTCTGACTCTTAAGATCAGTCAAAAATGGGGTGTCTACAGCCATCTAAAGTGGATATCCAATCCATGAGTTTTTTGGTAAGAAATGTCTCTATTTGTGGACGAAACAGTAGTTGAAATGAGGTTCCAAAGAATAAATCACGAATGAGGATTTTTTATACAAGATAGGGTTATGAGTGGAGGCCAGTTGTCAGCAATTTGGTGATCCTTGCATTAGTGGCTAATGGTGGCCGGTAGGCCACTAATTGTGGCTGGCCATCCACCTTTTCTGGCCTACCGTCCACTAACAGTGGCCAACCGTCCACTTGTGGACCGGGCAGTTTTGGCAGCCTGTTTTGGTCTTGATCTCTGTGTTGTACGATCTTGTTTTGAGTCTTTTGGTTTTAGCAAGTGTGCACATCTGTTTTAGTTTGTTTTTCCTTTGTTTTTTTTGGTTAATCGAGTTGTATTTTGGTTGTTGGTCAGCTCATTACCCGATTAACAACATTATTTCAATTAAACATTCTCGTTGCAAACTTAATTCCATTCTCATTTTATGCAAATATGGGACTCATGATGCAAAAGCAAAAACTCTTTTCATAAAAACTGCGAGGTTTTATTCTGATCGTGGTTTTTACAAAAGGAAGTACAAGTTTCAAAAGCAAAAGTAAAACCTATCTGAAGCTGTACATGTGCTAAGCTACCAAACTAAAAGAAACTAAGGGAAAAGTCCAAAAATCGGCGCCAATCATCTCAAGCTCTAGAGGCCCTCTTCGTCCTCTTCTACGAAGGGCACTTAAGGGCACTATCTCTATCGGCACCACTGTTACAACCAAACTCTGAGCCTCCACTCCGTGCCTCGAAGCCAGCCTCAGCATCATCTCCACTCCCAGATCCTGAGTCAGCATCATCGCCCCTGCTCTCAGACGACTCAGAATGTCGACTCGCTACCTCCTTGAAGTCACTATTCTTGGCATCATCATCACTCAAAACGAGCTTAGAGGGACTGCTCCAATTCCGAGCACCCCTATCCCTGCCTCGACTGTGGCACACATTTCTGTCACATGCTAGGGCTTGTCTCTCTCTCATCCCTGCTGCTAGAGGAGGTGTTGTTGGTGCTGGTGTTATTGCTGCCATCGGTGCCCTCAGTGTAGAAGGAATATGAAAATAGCAGATGTCAACATATCAGATACAGTGTGCATATCAAATATAATGTAGTGTGCAGAATGAGAGTCATGTAAAAACCAACTACAGTATGAGTACAGTGTGCCAATCCAGTGTAGCAGTGTGAGATGGTATGAATACTATAGTGGAGGTGCCAATGTATCAGTAGGAATATGATAGTGTGGTGCACAACAGAGTTAGTGGTGAAATTCATGCTGAAATAGAGGAAACTACTTGAATACCGTGGAGACCAAACAGCTTCTCTCTCCTTTGCACCATGCCAATCAGAGAGGCAACAAGCTCGATAAGGCTCTCTGTATACTCTGTTCGTGCTAGCAGAGAGGCAACAAGCTCGATAAGGCTCTCTGTATACTCTGTTCGTGCTAGCAAGTGCATTTGAATAATCAATAACTAAAATAAAAAATGTGGGGTGCAAATTGTAAAGTGTGGTCCATACCTGAGGTGCACCTCGAGCTCTAACATACGCGTGCCCTGCCTCTGTCAGCTCGATCGAAATCTGGTAAGTTGTCCCGATCGGCCGCCAACATGTAAGCACAGTTGGAATCTCCAGCCAAGTGGTGATCTGCCCAATGGGAGGGGACCCTCTAGTATTGGCCCTGGTTGCCTGAGTCGCCTCAGCTGCGCGAATGCCCATCAGAGGGGGCATGAGATGAGTCTGGATGAATGTCGCGTTGTCGCCCTCTGCTCTGGAGAAGTTAGTATCTAGGCCCACCATGAACTAGATGATCACCTCAACTAGGAGGATATCTGCTATCCTCATAGATTCTGGAGGCGGCATGGGAATAACCAGATCAGGCGAGCCTACAGTCTGGCCTACAAACCGCTCACTCAAGAACTAGGCCTGGTAGACTAGGCCCTCTAATAAAATTTGGAAGCGAGATGTGGCCCAAGCCCTGGCGTACTAGTCCCTCACCCAGCTGGCATTGTCACCCAAGGCTGCCACATGATCTGCAAACAGAGAATGTACAGATTGCTAGTTGCTGTAAGATGTCATAATATGAATCAGAACAGTAGTGGAGCAAAAAAAGACTGTGAGTCTCAGGTAACCTTGTCGGCAGCCACCGTATTGAAATATCGACGGAAGAAGGCAAAGGTTGTGTCATCCTAGCTCCGGCACCGACACCGACCGTCATGGCGTCGGGAGTAAGGCACGACGGGGGGGAGCTCATCTACTACCTTTGGAGCAAGGGCTGCGAAATAAGCATAAACCCATAACTGCAAGGAAAAGGTCAGTGGTCTTGTCAAACAGTGTCAACAGATATAGAAAGTGCAAAGTAGAAAGCATAGTGTGTGAATAGATACAGAAAGTGTACAGCAGAAAGCATAATGCATGGATAGATATTTAACATAGATAAAATAGAAAATGTAAAGCAGAAAGCACAAGTAATAGAATTGAAAGTTGAGTGCATACCTCCCAGGCTCTCCAATAGCCTCCGATCTACTCTCTCCTCATACGAAAAATGAAACTCATGTAGTTGTAGATTGTGGAGAGGCCAGCTCCACCCCTGTCGTAGAATCGGACTCGGGGCAAGGTCACTAGGGTGCTCAGTAAGTACAAGCCTACGGTGTTCCACCTGTTCACAAACAAGCTGGTACCAAAGAGGAACATCAGGAATCCCCGGGCATACTACTCTACCTCCTCCGATGTCTCGGGCTCACTCCCGCAGAAGTGCACAAAGAACTAGTTGTATCTCACCATCACTAGTCTGGATACAAGTGGGCGCGAATCACCCCTTACTCCTAAGCCTGTGATCATAGAGAAATTGTAGAGAATCATCGTCATCTCCCCAGCGGACGAGAGGTTAAAAGAGTTGGTGGTATCCCGCTACCTCTCCACCAGCGCTCTAAGAAGAGCACGGCTCGCTATGTGTCGTAGGAGCCCGGAGCAAAATAGGCTGAAGCCAGCCTCGTCAATAATGTTGCGGACACCAGCGGCAGCTCATAATACCAATCTCTGGCTGTCACTGCTTCATACCCTCTGTACAAACGGGAGTCCCCCTGTGGCAGAGAAAGAGTGAATCAAATGATCAGATGAAAGGCAGTGACAAAAGAGCATTCAAATAAAAGGTAGTGCAAGAAATGTAGGTAAAGGAAACCACAAAGACTGAAAATAGAGTTCTTACCTCTGTGGCGCCGCAAGAAAGGTGGGAGTTTGGCTCCCTCAGTAGAACATCCTCTTGCATGCCCCTAGCAAAATCACTGAAGCGCCTGACGCCTCTAGGCGACAGTAGGTGTGTGCGAGGATAATAAGTCATCAGATCAAAGGGTCGTATCCCTAGTGGTAGTGGCTCAGGCTCGAGCCTTGGAGCGAACTCTGCCTCAAGGTCAGCCGCAATGCCCTCTGCCGCCTCGCCAGCTTCAGCGACCACTGACTCCTCGAGCTTAGCAGGGGGAGATAGTGGAGGTGGAACCTCGGGAGGAGCACCATCATCTGGAATGTCGTCTGCCATCTGAAACGCGGGTGAAAAATGAAGAAAAATGGAGAAAAGAGAGAAAACTTGGAAAAAGTCAACCCTAGAGAGAGAAAATGAGAGAAAAAGTCAAAACCCAGGAAAGTTCACAAAACCTGAGAGAAACTCAAGGGGAACAAGCCTAAAGTGGTGAAAATGCAAGAAAACCAACGAAAACAAAATCTGGCCAGTTCAAAGTGCAGAGAATCAAGGCTGTTTTACGAAAAAAGTCTGCGTGGGGCGTTGGAAAACGCTTATAAAGCACAAATCTAGAGAGAGGAAACACCTAGAGAGAGGTGGGGTTTTCAGAGGTGTGGGAGTGAGGAAATGAAGTGTGGAGGTGTGTTTTTAAAGACCCGAAGCAAAATGGCTGTTTTGCCCCCGAAATGGCACGGGTGGGCGGCAAGCCACTATTGGTGGTCGGCAAGCTACAATAGTGGCCAGCGGGCCTAACTGGCAACCGGCTAGTGGCCAGCGGTCTTCCCTCATGGCTGGCATGTGGCTGGTGGTCCGCATTTGTGGCTTGGCACTATTTTGTGCCTTTGTTTCCCAAACAGTGTATGGAAGGTTCTTTTTGCGTTCAGATTGATTCTTGGGGAGCTCAAAACTGCGTTCCATCACATGAATCTGTCCCACTTGCCAATATGAATGAGATGTATGCTTTTTAAGCATGTTGTGAAGTCTCCGAGAGGTAAGTCAAAGGTTGTCGTTGAGCATCACTTTTGCTCGGCTTGTCAAATTACATATGTGTTCACATACACTAATGTTGCACGCGTGCCTTGCATCGTTCATGCTTCATGCATAGAGTACGCTTTCAATTTTGCATAGAACGTGCGCTTTCACAAGCTTTCAATTTTGCATGGAATATGCTCTTGGTTTTTGCATAGACATGCTTGTTCACTTTGTGCCTCTATTGCACTTGTTCATTTTGTGCATCTATCGTACACGCTCACTTTGTGCATCAATCACACACACTCATTCCTCTTTGCAGCATTTGCTTTTATCTCAGGATGCATGAAATGCGGCCCTGAGTGGTTTTTCTAGTATCTCAAGACATGTTAAACGCGACCTTGAGCGGTTTTACTTTTATCTCAGGACAAGTGAAACGCGACCCTCAACGGTATTTCTCTTATCTCAGGACGCATGAAAGGTGACCCTGAGCGGTTTTGCTCTTATCACAGGACGTGTGAAACGCAACCCTAAGCTGTTTTGTTTTTATCTCAGGACGAGTGAAACACAACCCTGAGCGGTTTTGTTTTTATCTCAGGACGCGTGAAACGCGACCCTGAGCGATTTTGGGCGTTTCACAAGACGCGTGAAATGCGACACTGAGCTGTTTTTATCTTATCTCAGGACGCGTGAAACGCAACCCTGAGCAGTTTTTCTCTTATCTCAGGACACGTGAAAAGCGACCCTGAGCGGTTTTGTTTTTATCTCAGGACGCGTGAAATGCGACCCTGAGCAGTATTGGTCGTTTCTTAGGACGAGTGAAACACAACCCTGAGCAGTTTTTCTCTTATCTTAGGACGCATGAAACTCGACCCTGAACGGTTTTTCTCTTTTCTTAGGATGCGTGAAACGCGACCCTGAACAGTTTTTCTTTTATCTCAAGACGCATAAAACGCGACCCTGAGCGGTTTTTCTCTTATCTCAGGACGCATGAAACGTGACCCTGAGTGGTTTTTCTCTTATCTCAGGACATGTTAAACGTGACCTTGAGTCGTTTTTCTTTTATCTCAAGATGGGTGAAAAGCGACCTTGAGCAGCTCTAGTCATCTCTCAAGACGCATGAAACGCAACCCTGAGCAATTTTCTCTTATCTTAGGATGCGTGAAACACGACCCTAAGCGGTTATGCTTTTTTCTCAAGCCTCATGGAACGCGACCCTAAACGCTTTTGGTCGTTCTCAGGACTCATGAAACGCGACCATGAGTGGTTTTTCTTTTATTTGAGGACGTGTGAAATGCAACACTAAGCGATTTTTCTCTTATCTCAGGACACGTTGAATGTGACCCTGACCAGTTTTGCTTTTATCTTAGGATGCGTGAAACGCGACCCTGAGCGATTTTGGTCGTTTCTCAAGACACGTGAAAAGCGACCTTGAGCAATTTTTCCTTTATCTTAGGATGCATGAAACGTGACCCTTAGGGGTTTTTCTCTTATCTCAGGAAGCGTAAAACGCGACCCTAAGCAGTTTGGCATTTATCTCAGGACACGTAGAATACGACCCTGAGTGGTTTTGCTCATTTCTCAGGATACATGAAATGCGACCCTGAGCAGTTTTTCTCTTATCTCAGGACGCGTAAAACGTGACCCTGAGCAATTTTGCCTTTATCTCAGGATGCGTGAAACGTGACCCTAAGTGGTTTTGGTCGTTTCTCAAGACGCGTGAAACGCGACCCTAAGTGGTTTTTCTCTTATCTTAGGACGCGTGAAACGCGACCCTAATTGATTTTCCTCTTATCTTAGGATGTGTGAAACACGACCCTGAGCGGTTTTTCTTTTATCTCAGCACGCGTGAAACACGACCCTAAGCGATTTTGTTTTTCTATCAGGACGAGTGAAACGCGATCCTGAGCGGTTATAGTGGTTTCTCAAAACACGTGAAATGTGACCCTGAGCGGTTTTTCTCTTATCTCAGGTCGCATGAAATGCGACCCTGAGCTATTTTGATTTTATCTCAAGACGCGTGAAACGTGACCATGAGTGATTTTTCTCTTATCTTACGCATCCCTGAGCAGTTTTTTCTTTTTTCTTAGGACTCGTGAAACGTGACCCTGAGCGATTTTACTTTTATCTTAGGACACATGAAACGTGACCCTGAGTACTTAGTGTCGTGTCTCAGGATGTGTGAAATGCGACCTTGAGTGGTTTTTCATCTCAAGACGTGTGAAATGCGACCCCAAGCTATTTTCATTTTTCAGTTTCTTAGGACGCGTGAATTTCCACCATGAGCGGTGTTTTCTTTCCTCGTCACACGCTTTTGCATGGTTAGAGTGTGTTTTAGCTCTTTTTGCGTGGGACCTAGCTTGAAGTTACTCATTCATGTGTTGTTATCTTGTTATCACTTATTACACCTGTCATTGCTTGTTACATCATCTAGCATGATCTTGAGTTTTCAAAATAGCCGGCTATGCGGAGCGTCTGAGTCCACCTTTCAATGTTTTTTTGTGCATGTCGTCTGCATCTTGCACCTGAACTACGCTGGTTTCCTTCCTTGTAAAGGGATATGTAGGCAGTTTACAAGCGCAACCAATTTAATTTATGTCTTGATTATTTTGCCCAAGTCTTACGGCCTTGTCAAAATGGGTCGTCTTTGTGGCTTTGACATTCACTCACGTCATTTCATGACTTTGAGTTCTGTCAAAGAGGGGCAACTGTAGACACCCCATTTTTGACCGCCTTTACAACTTGGGCGCCACCACTGGCACACCCAATGATGAATTTGTATATGCTTGTCAAGTGCTCAAAGTCCTCAGCGAAATGCCACAGCTTTGAGCCCTCAAACCCTACACACCTCTTGTCTTGTTTTGGACCAAAACTACAGTTTTTCAAGCCTAAAAACCCTGGGACCTACTAGCCACTTGTGTGTTTCTGCAAATATTTATGGCAGCTATGCCAGCTGTTTCCACAGGTGCTTGCATCTGCCCACACTTGTTTGTATGGATGTTTCTGAGGGAGGTTCATGTTTTTCTATAAATAGGAGACATCCCCTTCCATTTTTTAGGGTTAGAAAATTTGGAGCAAAATATTTTCTCTCTCTCTCTCTCTCTCTCTCTCTCTCTCTCTCTCTCTCTCTCTCTCTCTTGCAAATTCTTAAGCCTTTGCCTATACACTTTACACCAAACCTTGTGGTCTTTGAGTTGGGGTACTTTTGAGCCTACTTTGAGCTCTTAAGGGTGTGTAAGTGTTGATTTGTTGCTTAGAAAGGGTTCTCCTCTTCAAGGGGTACAAGTCTTGGCTTGTTTCTTTGCTTTATTTGCTATCTTTCCTACTATTTGTAGACTGTTTTAGGCATTTTAAACTCTGTATTTTTGGGCTGAAACTTGTGGTTTAAGGCCAATAAGGGTAGAGGGGTGGATCACTCTTCATTGCACCTAGCTTCTTAGGCCTTTGCCCTTGTGTTTCCCACCTTTTTGTCAATTTTTTGTTAGCTTTTTAATACTAAATTTTAGAGTTTTTCAGAGGCTAAAAACCATGTTTTGAAGTCTCAAAAATGGAGGGGGTAGCCTCCCCTCCTTGTGCTTGTTTACTAGCTTACATAGCTCCACGTTATAGCTTACCTTTTTTAGCTATTTTGCTTTCATTTTCAGCACTGTTTTAGCTCCGTGTAGGACTATTTTAGTGTGTTTGTTTCATTTATGCCTTGTATTGTATGCTTGTAGTGTAGTAGTCCTCATAGGTTTGGAGGTTTACGCCTTAGCCACCAACCTATTTGAGTTGATAGCATTTATTTCTTGCTTTCCATACTTGTGATCACCTCTAATCGCTTCTGCAACCTCTCTCTTTTCTTGGCTTTTTCATTGTTTTGAAAGTTGCTTCAAGCCAAGTGTTTGTTTAAGCATGAGATTGAAATATTGTGCTTAATGGTTTAGTCCCTTTGGGGATTCATTACCAATGGCATGGTGTCTCTCTCATGCCCAAAGCAACTCTTGGTTGGATGCTTCTTTCCATTAGAGGACTTTAAACTCACTTTTGGACTCAATGAACTAAGGAATGGTTGGTAAGTAAAATGGAGTAATAAAATTGGGACTAAAAAATGGTGCAAGATAATAACTTGGTTAAGGTTGAATCGGACATTAATTGAACCCTTGAGTCTTAAGTCGTTTCATACTCATTAGTGATGAAAATGGTTCAAGAGTCATTATCAACCACTTCCCTTGATCAATCCATAATACGGAGGAGGTTTTTGAGAGTCTTTATTTCTGCATTTATTGAAGTTATACCCCTTAATTCCTAGGCCATCATGCAATGAAATTGTATCGATTGATGGCTTGCGAATCAAGTTTACCACTCCTTTGAGCTGTTTGATGATAAGGATGGATAAGGTGCACAAACATCCCTTGAGAATACCATGTTTTTGCTCTGTATGCTCTCTGTTGCAGCAGGAAGAACCAAACTTTGGTGGCCTGCCGGCCACTTTTTCTAGCCGGTAGGCCTACTTTTTTGGATGGCAAGCTACCTTTTGTGGCCGGCCGGCCACAAAAGCTGGCTTGCTAGCTACTTTTGCAAAACCAGGCAATGTCCTTTTCTAGCAAAGCGAAGCAGAGGCTAAGGTGAAAAACAAAGAAAATGTTCTAACTGTGTAACAGAGGCCTTCTGGCAACAGAACAGTGGCTTTTCGGGTGGAAATCTGCGCATGCATGAGCATACTCCTTGCTTCCCGGGGCTGATTAGTTTAATTACGTAGCTTAAATGTTGTATTCATGTTGTAATTAATTAGTTAATTCTAACTTGTAATTAATTAATTAGTGTAATTAATTAGTTAGTTCATAGAATAGTTAATTAATTTATTGGTTTTGTAATAACTAGCTAGCATGGTTAGTTTATTCCGTTTGTAATAACTAGTTAATTCATTTTGTAAAAGCTAGTTAATTAGCTTAGCTAGTTTACTCGGACCCTCCTACGTGAGGACACAATTGTAATAATGTTTATGTCTTCCAACCCCACGTATTTCTCCCTTTTATTTACCTGCTTATGATGGTTAGTTTAGAGCATCATATTTCGTTTAGCATATCTCATGTTTGCATCCACTTGTCTTGCATGCATGAGGCTCGGCACATCATTCTAACTTGCATTGTTATTGCTTACATTCTTTGAATACATGCTTAGACCGCATGCTATCAAACTGATTCACATGCCATATTAGTAGCCGAGCCTAGTAATTGCATACCGCATGTGTCGAATACATGCTTAGACTGCATGCTATCAAACTAAGTGGGCTTTTATTTGCTTTAACATGTTGCATAAGTGTGATTTTTACCATGATGCATGTTCACCATGAAGCTAAGTGCTTATGTGATAAACTGTTTGAATACCTATGGATGAAGGCTAATTTCTTGAATTGGAATAGTTTGATTAATGTACATTTGAGCCCACTTTTCAACTAGCACATGCACAAACTCTTTTCAAAAACAAACATGAAATCCAAATGTTCCAATTTTTGCAAATTAGTCTATACTTGTGTGCATCACATAGTAAATTAGCCTAATAAATTGAAACATGAGCATATAATGTAAATAAGAATCACATCATGAATAGTAGAGGCCAATCTTTGATCGGGCGAGTGGAGGTGCTCAATTCATGACCTTCCCCTCTCGTACCTAAGTTCCTGAGCTGAGACAACTTTGGTGATAACAGACATGTGGCCTTTGGCACGAGTCTCGGGTTTCCTAAATTTCCCAAAAAATATTTAGGAGGCGACTCTGTATCTGACAAAATAGTCCATTTTTGACATTTTGATTCAAAATCAATTTTTCAAAAGATTTGCCGAATTTGGACTATTTTCTGTTTATCTATTTCACATTGTACTTATGAAATTAGATTCAGAACCACAGGAATCCGAACTGTAGGGCTTGTCGTCTTCCGAAAGGAGCACGAAACGTCGAGCTACACACTTGCTTCTGCTTGACCAAGGGATTGGGTGGCTATATTGAAGCGAGGCCCATTTGTTGTTGATCTGTCATCACCCAGACTTTATATAGTTTCAGGTTGGCCCTTTTCAGCTGCAGCTCGCCCCAAGATTGGGGAGTTTTTTTATGGGATCGAAACCCCAAATGTTAAATCTACCACCGCTCCTTGGAGGTCTTCAATCATTTCCAACATCTTAGCAGCACTGGGCTTGGCCTTTTGGCACTCTTGGCATACACGAATCGGATTGGGTGCATCCATCATCCACAAATCAATACTTTCAATAATGAACACCTCTGGCTTGGGCAGATGGGATGGAGTGACATATATGCTGGGATTGAAGGTAGGTGGTAGTGTATGGATGAGGTTAAGGTGAGGAGGAGGTACTTGGTCATGTATGGAAAGTCGGTTAGTGGTAATATTGGGTTCTTGAGGTGGAGCTATCATCTGGCTGTCAATAAGATTTTGAATCTCATGACAAAGGCAGTAGCAATGATCGATGCCATGACCATGTTGTTGATGGTATGCACAGTATTTGGTAGGGTTATGTCTAGCAGGGAGTGGGTCAAGAAGAGGTTGGGGATCAAGGGGTTTGAGATACCCTCTTTTTATCAGGACTTTTAGTGCACTGGTTAGGCTCATATAGATGGGGTGAAAGCTTTGCCTCAAGCTCGAGTTAGGCTGGATGTTTGTGGGTTGGCATTAGCAAAGGGGTTGGCAGTTTTGGGATTGGTGGCGATGGTATTGATTTCAGTGGGTTTGGAAATAGTGCTACCTCTAGCATTGGTACTCCCGGAAAACACCCTCCTTGTTGGTTCACTTGCTCTGGGAATAATCCCTCTGTTAAATGCGCTCTCAATCTGAATCCCTAGTTCATGAAAATTTTTGAAAGTGAACAGTGGAGCGACTATTAATTTTGCAACATATCAGGCTCAAGGTTCCGCACCACTATCCACACGTGGTCCCTCTCAGAAGGTCGATCTGTCATTTGTGTTGCCTTTGCTCTCCACCTTGCAACAAATTCCACAAAAGGTACTTTAGGATTCTGGTGGGTTGCTTCAAGCTCTTGGGTAGTCATTTTAATTTGGGCATTGTAAGAATACTGATTGACAAATGCCTCAGCCAAATCTTCCCAGCTCTACTTCACTTTATCCTCCAACTTGGTGTACCAATTAGCTACTATACCCCGACAGGGTTCTTCCATACAAAGAGAGTTTCTAAGACTTAGTCAAACCCATCGGTTTCAAGATGTCTAAGAAAAGCCGGATATGTACCATAGGATCTCCAGACCTGTCGAAACGGTCAATGTGTGGCATTTTAAATCTGTTTGGGAGCCTTACGGCAGCCTCGGTGTACCCATCCTCAATGTCAGGAATGGAATTAAGTCTCTGTGCCTTTTTGAATTTCTTCTCAAGGTTAGCAATTTTTAACAAGGTCGGCTCGAGATCATTAATATCAAGGGGAAAAACCCCTTCATTAGGCTACACCAGGGGTCTGGAAACTCGAGCTTAAGCAAACCTTTCTCGAGGATCTGGACCTTGCAAATCTTCAACTGGCAAGGGTGGATCAAAGTTCAATTGGGGGCCCGGGACTGGATGTGCAGTAGATGCCCCAGATGAGCGTTGCATGTCGGCATTGGTCTCATCCTGCATGGCAATTCCCTAGTTTCGGACCGTCATCATGGCCACAACTTCTTCTGGACTCTGTGCCATCATGGGTTTGCTGAGTTGGCAATCGGAGAAATTGATGGGTGTAAGCTGGGAGCTAACTAACAAGGATTTTGACCCAATTTGCATTTGATGTATTTGGATTAGATTAGTCTAGACGGGGTTTGACTGGATTGGGCTTTTTAGAATGGGTCTTTCAGTATTGGATGGATCTTTTCTGAGTTGGCTTTTTGGGGATCAAATGGACCGGACCTTTGTTGAGCGGGTTTTTTCTTGGATTCGATGGACTGTGTTGGGTTAAAACTTTCCAGGTTGGATTGGACTTGGCCTTTGCTAAATTGGGTACTGCTCTTTTCTCTGGCTCAAACAAACTTGGCATTTTAAAAAACAAATGCCCCATCAGATCAGGATACCAGGTATGCTAGGCAAAGTAAAGAAAGATACAATTTTTGGCCCTGGTTCTGGTTTTGCTATATCGAACACAAACCCCCAGATTTTGACCCAAATTCTGATTCTGATATGACCCCCAAGTTTGAAAAGAATCGTCTCAAGATTAAGACTCTCCCAGGATTGCATCACACATTTCCAAAGATTTCATATTTTGCACAAAAGCACTCAAAACACCCCTATGAGAGGTTAAGATTTCCCTGTCCTAGCTTTGGAATGATCTAGGGTTTCACTACTTCAAGCAAGAAGTTTCACAAAATCGTGCATACGGGTGAGCATCGTGTCCTAAGTTTGAACAGTCACTATGGCTTTACTATATGCAGCTAGGCCAAATAGTCAAAGGGGGTACCTCAACAAGACTACCTAATATACCTCTCACACCTAACACCGAGAAGTGAAAGGAGGATCAAACGGTACAGCGGTAGCCCAGATCCAAGGGTATTGTCCCCAACATAGCAAAGCCCACAACCGGTCAGCCTTTTGGCAAGCTTTTAGGCAAGCCTCCGGTGAACCGTCTAGGAATAGCAAATGGCAAACAAAGTGACTTCAGCGCACCAATGCAAATGCAAATGCAAAGAACATATAAATGTAGATAACATTTCACATCATGAAGTCCGAGTCAAGTTCTCTAAGTCCCCAGCAGAGTCGCCAGAACCTATAGCTCGACTTTTCGTGCTCCTTTCAGAGACGACTAGCCCTACAGTTTGGACTCCCGTGATTCTAAATCTGATTCCACAAGTGCAATGTGAATTAGATAAACATAAAAGAGTCTAAATCCGAAAAATCTTTTGGAAAATTGGTTTTGAATCAAAATGCCAAAAATTGACTGTTTTGCCAGATTACAGAGTCGTCACCCAAATATTTTTGGAAAATTTAGGAAACCCTAGACTCACACTAAAGGCCACTTATCCGTCATCACCAAAATGTCTCAGCTCAGGAACTTAGGTACGAGAGGGAAAAGTCATGAATTGAGCACCCCCGATTGCCCGATCAAAGATCAACCTTTACTAATCATGATGTGATTCTTAGTTATGTTATATGCTCTTGTTCTGATTATTAGGCTATCTTTACTATGTGACGCACACACAAGTATAGACTAATTTGCAAAAAATGGAACATTTGGATTTCATGTTTGTTTGAAAATTGTTTGAATATGTACCGCTTGAAAAAGTGATATCATATGTACATTACTCAAATTATCTCAATTCAAGCAACTAGCCTTCATTCACAGGCATTCAAAACAGGTATATCATTTAAGCACTTAGCCTCATGGTAATCATGTTTGATATGGCAACAATCACACTCATGCAACATGCTAAAGCAATAATTGTTCACCTAGTACTCCAAGGCAAGCCAAACAAAACAAAATAATTAGAAAATATGCATGTTCCTGACTAATGCAACATGACTAGTGTAACACAGGCAATATGCAACTAATAGGCTCAGCTATTAGCCATGACATGTGAATCACCTTGATAGCATTAAGCACATTTTCAAGTAAGAAATAAGAAACGACAATGTGTGTTAGCATAATAAACCGAGTCTTTGTGCATGTAAGACAAATGGATGCAAATCACGAAAAATGCTAAGTAAATATGATGCTCTATTCTACCATCATAAGCGGGTAAATAAAAGGGAGAAAAACGTAGGGTTGGAAGACATACACATTATTACATATTTGCCCTCGTGCAAGAGGGTCCAAATGAATGTCCTAACTAAGCTAATTAACTAGCTATTACAAACCAAATTAAATGCATTAACTATACTAGCTAATTATTACAACACCACAAATTAACTAACTACTCTAGCTAATTAATTGAATACAACACAAAATAAACTAGCTATTAAACTAAGTAATTTACAAGTCCACTAGTTAACGGGCCCCGAGAATTGAGGGAAGGTTCATACATGGATGTAGATTTCCACCCAAAAATGCTCTTGCTACCAAGAGGGTTCTATTTTGTAGCCAAAAACTTGCACTGTTTTACCTCAGCCTCTACTCTGTTCTATAAAAATAAAAAAAATAAAAAAAAAGAGTACTGCTTGGTGGGCAAAATTGGCCGGCAAGCCAGAAGTAGTGGTAGGCCGGCCACAAATAGTAGCCTGTCACCCACTAATGTTAGGTTTCTCCTACTGCAACAGATTACAAACAGAGCGCAAACAGAGCATTCTCAGGGGATGGCAGTCCACCCTGTCTCTCCTTATCATCAAACAGGTCAAAGAAGGGGTAGGCTTGACTTGCAAGCCATCAATCGGTGCAATTTTATTGCGTGATGACTTAAGAATCAAGGGATACAATTTCAATAAATGGTAAGGAAAGACCAACAAAACCTCATCCCTATCATGGATTGATCAAAGGAAGGGGTTGACATTGACTCTTGAATCGTTTTCATCACTAACAAGTATGAAACAACTCAAGATTCAATAGGTTCAATTAATGTCCGATTGAATCCAAACTTGATTTTATTATCTTGTTTCATTTTATTCTAATTTTAATACCTCTTTTAATTACCTTTCCATTCCTTAATTCATTTAGTCCAAAAATGAAGATTAAGTCCTCTAATGGAAAGAAGTGTCAAACAAAAGGTTGTTTTAGGCATGAGAGAGATGTCATGCCATTGGTAGTGAACCTCCGAAGAGATTAAACCATTAAGCACAACAATCTCAATCTCAAGCTTAAACAATCAATCGGTTGAAACAACTCTCAAAACATAGGAAATTCCAAGAAATGAGAGAGGTTGCAGAGATGATTAAAAGTGATCTCAAGTATGGAAAGCTTGAAATAAATGCTATCAACTCAAATGGGTTGGTGGTTAAGGCCTAAAACACCAAACTTATGAGAACCATTATAGTACAAGCATACTATACAAAGCATAAATTAAGAAAACACATAAAAAAAAAGTCCTAAATAAAGCTAAAACAGTGCTGGAAATGAAGTGAAAATAGCTAAAAGAGTAAGCTAAAATAATGGAGAAATCGAGCTAGTAAACAAGCATAACAAGGGGTGGCCAGTAAATTGGCCTAATAAATTGAAACATGAGCATATAATGTAAATAAGAATCACATCATGAATAGTATAGTTCGATCTTTGATCGGGCGAGTGGAGGTGCTCAATTCATGACCTTCCCCTCTCGTACCTAAGTTCTCGAGCCGAGACAACTTTGGTGATAGCAGACATGTGGCCTTTGGCACGAGTCTCGGGTTTCCTAAATTTCCCAAAAAATATTTAGGAGGCGACTCTGTATCTGACAAACCAGTCCATTTTTGGCATTTTGATTCAAAATCAATTTTCCAAAAGATTTGCCGAATTTGGACTATTTTGTGTTTATCTATTTCACATTGTACTTATGGAATTAGATTCAGAACCACAGGAATCCGAACTATAGGGCTTGTCATCTTCTGAAAGGAGCACGAAAAGTCGAGCTACACACTTGCTTCTGCTTGGCCAAGGGATTGGGTGGCTATATTGAAGCGAGGCCCATTTGTTATTGATCTGTCATCACCCAGACTAGACATAGTTTCAGGTTGGCCCTTTTCAACTGCAGCTCGCCCCAAGATTGGGGAGTTTTTTTATGGGATAGAAACCCCAAATGTTAAATCTACCACCGCTCCTTGAGGTCTTCAATCATTTGCAACATCTCAGCAATACTGGGTTTGGCCTTTTGGCGCTCTTGGCATACCCGAACTGGATTGGGTGCATCCATCATCCACAAATCAGCACTTTCAATAATGAACACCTCTGGCTTGGGTAGATGGGATGGAGTGACATATATGCTGGGATTGAAGGTAGGTGGTAGTGTATGGATGAGGTTAAGGTGAGGAGGTACTTGGTCATATATGGGAAGTGGGTTAGTGGTAATATTAGGTTCTTGAGGTGGAGCTATCGTCTGGCTGTCAATAAGATTCCGAATCTCATGACAAAGGCAGTAGCAATGATCGGTGCCATGACTATGTTGTTTTTGGTATGCACAGTATTTGGTAGGGTTATGTCTAGCAGGGAGTGGGTCAAGAAGAGGTTGGGGATCAAGGGGTTTGAGATACCCTCTTTTTATCAGGACTTTTATTACACTGGTTAGGCTCATATAGAGGGGGTGAAAGCTTTGCCTCAAGCTCGGGTTAGGTTGGATATTTGTGGGTTGGCATTAGCAAAGGGGTTGGCAGTTTTGGGATTGGTGGCGACGGTATTGATTTCAGTGGGTTTGCGAATAGTGCTACCTCTAGCATTGGTACTCCCGGAAAACACCCTCCTTGTTGGTTCGCTTGCTCTAGGAATAATCCCTCTGTTAAATGCGCTCTCAATCTGAATCCCTAGTTCATGCAAATTTTTGAAAGTAAACAGTGGAGCGACTATTAATTTTGCAACATATCAGGCTCAAGGTTCCGCACCACTATCCACACTTGGTCCCTCTCAGAAGGTCGATTTGTCATTTGTGCTGCCTTTGCTCTCTACCTTGCAACAAATTCCACAAAAGGTACTTTAGGATTCTTGTGGGTTGCTTTAAGCTCTTGGGTAGTCATTTCAATTTGGGCATTGTAAGAATACTGATTGTCAAATGCCTCAGCCAAGTCTTTCCAGCTCTGCTTCACTTTATCTTCTAACTTGGTGTACCAATTACCTACTATATCCTGACAGGGTTCTTCCATACAAAGAGACTTTCTGAGACTTAGTCAAACCCATCGATTTCAAGATTTCCAAGAAAAGACGGATATGTATCATAGGATCTCCAGACCTGTCGAAATGGTCAATGTGTGGCATTTTAAATCTGTCTGGGAGCCTTACGGCAGCCTCGGTGTACCCATCCTCAATGTCAGGAATGGAATTAACTCTCTATGGCTTTTTGAATTGCTTCTCAAGGTTAGCAATTTTTAACAAGGTCAGATCAAGATCATTAATATAAAGGGAAAAAACCTCTTCATTAGGCTACACCAGGGGTCTAGAAACTCGAGCTTAAGCCAAACTTTCTCGAGGATCTGGACCTTGCAAATCTTCAACTGGCAGGGGTGGATCAAAGTTCAACTGGGGGCCCAGGACTAGATATGTAGTAGATGCCCTAGATGAGCGTTGCATGTCGGCATTGGTCTCATCCTGCATGGCAATTCCCTAGTTTCGGACTGTCATCATGGCCACAACTTCTTCTGGACTGTGCCATCATGGGTCTACTGAGTTGGCAATCGGGGAAATGGATGGGTGTAAGCTGAGAGCTGACTAACAAGGATTTTGACCCAATTTGCATTTGATGTATCTGGATTGGATTAGTCTAGACGGGGTTTGACTGGATTGGGCTTTTTAGAATGGGTCTTTCAGTATTGGATGAATCTTTTCTGAGTTGGCTTTTTGGGGATCAAATGGACTGGACCTTTGTTGAGCGGGTTTTTCTTGGATTGGATGGACTGTGTTGGGTTAAAACTTTCCAAGTTGGATTGGACTTGGCCTTTGCTAAATTGGGTACTGCTCTTTCTCTGGCTCAAACAAACTTGGCATTTTAAAAAACAAATGCCCCATCAGATCAAGATACCAGGTATGCCAGGCAAAGCAAAGAAAGATACAATTTTGGGCCCTGGTTCTGGTTTTGCTGAAAATTTGCCCATATCAAACACAAAACCCTAGATTTTGACCCAAATTATGATTCTGATATGACCCCCAAGTTTGAAAAGAATCGTCTCAAGATTACGACTCTCCCAGGATTGCATCACACATTTCCAAAGATTTCATATTTTGCACAAAAACACTCAAAACACCCCTATGAGAGGTTAAGGTTTCCCTGTCCTAGCTTTGGAATGATCTAGGGTTTCACTACTTCAAGCAAGAAGTTTCACAAAATCGTGCTTATGGGTGAGAATCATGTCCTAAGTTTGAACAGTTACTATGGCTTTACTATATGCAGCTAGGCCAAATAGTCAAAGGGGGTACCTTAGCAAGACTACCTAATATACCTCTCACACCTAACACCGAGAAGTGAAAGGAGGATCAAACGGTACAGCGGTAGCCCAAATCCAAGGGTATTGTTCCCAACATAGCAAAGCCCACGACCGGTCAGCCTTTTGGCAAGCTTTTGGGCAAGCCTCCGGTGAACCGTCCAGGAATAGCAATTGGCAAACAAAGTGACTTCAGCGCACCAATGCAAATGCAAAGAACATATAAATGTAGATAAAATTTCACATCATGAAGTCCGAGTCAAGTTCTCTAAGTCCCCAGCAGAGTCGCCAAAAACTATAGCTCGACTTTTTGTGCTCCTTTCGGAGATGACTAGCCCTATAGTTTGGACTCCTGTGATTCTAAATCTGATTTCACAAGTGCAATGTGAATTAGATAAACATAAAAAAGTCTAAATCCGGAAAATCTTTTGGAAAATTGGTTTTGAATCAAAATGCCAAAAATGGATTGTTTTGCCAGATTACAGAGTCGCCACCCAAATATTTTTGGAAAATTTAGGAAACCCTAGGCTCACACTAAAGGCACTTATCCGTCATCACCAAAGTGTCTCAACTCAGGAACTTAGGTACGAGAGGGAAAGGTCATGAATTGAGCACCCCCGATTGCCCGATCAAAGATCAACCTTTACTAATCATGATGTGATTCTTAGTTACGTTATATGCTCTTGTTCCAATTATTAGGCTATCTTTACTATGTGACGCACACACAAGTATAGACTAATTTACAAAAAATGGAACATTTGGATTTCATGTTTGTTTGAAAATTGTTTGAATATGTACCACTTGAAAAAGTGATATCATATGTACATTACTCAAATTATCCCAATTCAAGCAACTAGCCTTCATTCACATGCATTCAAAACAGGTATATCATTTAAGCACTTAGCCTCATGCTAATCATGTTTGATATGGCAACAATCACGCTCATGCAACATGCTAAAGCAATAACTGTTCACCTAGTACTCTAAGGCAAGCCAAACAAAACAAAATAATTAGAAAATACGCATGTTCCTGACTAATGCAACATGACTAATGTAACACAGGCAATATGCAACTAATAGGCTCGGCTACTAACCATGACATGTGAATCACCTTGATAGCAATAAGCACATTTTCAAGTAAGAAATAAGAAACGACAATGTGTGTTAGCATAATAAATCGAGTCTTTCTGCATAAAAGACAAATGGATGCAAATCATGAAAAATGCTAAGCAAATATGATGCTCTATTCTACCATCATAGGCAGGTAAATAAAAGGGAGAAAGACGTAGGGTTGGAAGACATACACATTATTACATATTTGCCCTCGCGCAGGGGGGTCCAAATGAATGTCCTAACTAAGCTAATTAACTAGCTATTACAAACCAAATTAAATGCATTAACTATACTAGCTAATTATTACAACACCACAAATTAACTAACTATTCTAGCTAATTAATTAAATACAACACAAAATAAACTAGCTATTAAACTAAGTAATTTACAAGTCCACTAGTTAACGGGCCCCAAGAATTGAGGGAAGGTTCATACATGGATGCAGATTTCCACCCGAAAATGCTCTCCGTTTTGCTACCAAGAGGGTTCCGTTTTGTAGCCAGAAACTTGCACTGTTTTACGTCAGCCTCTGCTCTGTTCTATAAATAAATTAAAAAAAAAAAGTATTGCTTGGTTGGCAAAATTGGCCGGCAGGCCAGAAGTAGTGGCCGGCCGGCCACAAATAGTAGCATGTTGCCCACTAATGTTAGGTTTCTCCTACTGCAACAGATTACAAACAGAGCACAAACAGAGAATTCTCAGGGGATGTCGGTCCACCCTGCCTCTCCATCATCAAACAGGTCAAAAAAGGGGTAGGCTCGACTTGCAAGCCATCAATCGGTGCAATTTTATTGCGTGATGACTTATGAATCAAGGGATACAATTTCAATAAATGGTAAGGAAAGACCAACAAAACCTCCTCCCTATCATGGATTGATCAAAGGAAGGGGTTGACATTGGCTCTTGAACCGTTTTCATCACTAACAAGTATGAAACAACTCAAGACTCAATAGGTTCAACTAACGTCCGATTGAACCCAAACTTGATTTTATTATCTTGTTCCATTTTATTCTAATTTTAATACCTCTTTTAATTGCCTTTCCATTCCTTAATTCATTTAGTCCAAAAATGAAGATTAAGTCCTCTAATGGAAAGAAGTGTCAAACAAAAGGTTGTTTTAGGCATGAGAGAGATGTCATGCCATTGGTAGTGAACCTCCGAAGAGATTAAACCATTAAGCACAACAATCTCAATCTCAAGCTTAAACAATCAATCGGTTGAAACAACTCTCAAAACATAGGAAATTCCAAGAAATGAGAGAGGTTGCAGAGATGATTAAAAGTGATCTCAAGTATGGAAAGCTTGAAATAAATGCTATCAACTCAAATGGGTTGGTGGTTAAGGCCTAAAACACCAAACTTATGAGAACCATTATAGTACAAGCATACTATACAAAGCATAAATTAAGAAAACACATAAAAAAAATCCTAAATGAAGCTAAAATAGTGCTGGAAATGAAGTGAAAATAGCTAAAAGAGTAAGCTAAAATAATGGAGAAATTGAGCTAGTAAACAAGCATAACAAGGGATGGCTAATCCCTCTATTTTTGGGACTTCAAAACACAATTTTAGCCTCTAAAACCTCTGAAAATCAGTGGTAAAAAGCTCAAAAAATTTTGATGAAAAGATGGGAAACACAAGGGTAAAAACCTAGAAGACAAGGTTCAAAGAAGGGTAGTCAACCCCTCTACCTTTGATGGCTTTAAACCACAAGCTTCATCCCATAAAAACAGTTGAAAAACAACCCAAAAATAGCAAGAAAATATAGGAAAGAAGTAGCAAAGAGATACACAAAATTATACCTCTTGAAGCAAGGCAACTCTTTTGTTAACAAACCCACAAGTTCTCATTCTCAAAGGCTGAAATTTGAGCTCAAGAACCTCAGCAAGAAGAGCTAAATTTTTAGTTTAGGAAGTGTACAGAGAGTGTGTGTAGGTTACAAGAGAGAAAGAGAGAGAGAGAGTCCTATGCAAGTTTTGGAGTTTTTGGAATTTTTTCTAACCTAATTTCAAGAGGGGAGGTCAAGTATATATAGAAAAACATAAGCCTAGGTCGGAAATATCTATATACATATAACTGGTATCATGCATGAACTTGTGGGGGACAATTACTAGAAAATATCTGGTTTTGACACAAGTCGCCGGCAGGCTACTATTAGTGGGCGGCATGCCACTAGTAGGTGGCCAACCAAAAATCTGTTTTCAAGCCCGACTTCAAACAGGCATATCTCCCTCATCGAAACTCGGTTTTAGGTCATTCTTGAGTCTTAATTGAAGCCCCAGAAGTCTACTTTCCAATGGAGGTGACCTCACATCTAAATTCTAAGTGTGAAAATAGATATTCTTATTTTAGTGAAGACTGCTCATTTCTGTTCTAACGGATTGATGCCTAACTTGTTCCCCAACTAGTTTTCTTCCCTCCCCTCCTATTTTCTTCAAATCCAAACCTATAAAAAAGAGGTTTTAAATATTTTTCAAAGAGTTCACCTTCCTTCCATTTATTTCCACCTTGTCCTTACTCGGTTTACCGAAAAGTACAACATTTTAAACGAAATACGAGCCTTGGAACATCGTAGAAACATTTGGAAAAATATTTTAGAAAAGACGGTTTTAAGTCTAAAATAGCTTTGGTCAAAAATGGGTTGTAAGGTTGGGATTTAGAAGCTCTTCTTACTAAAGAAATCAAACATTTGTACAGCGCAACTTTCATCATCGAGTGATCAACCTGAGGCGCCCAAGTCTTAATAGAGGTCAAAAATGGGGTGTCTATAGAAGAGCACTTGATCATTGTTGTTTCTAACTGGAACTCTGGTAATGTCGTGGAACGATCATTATCTAGAAAGGAAATTTGTTTGTGATTATGTGATTCAATGCTTATGTGGAGTGAATTACTTGTTGTCCACCGTATTAGGAAGTGAGTGAATTAGCTTCGGTACATTTATAAATGTGCTAATCAATTGTATTACTTTTATTACGATTTCAATATGTGGACATGGTGGTAGTAGGTATGGTAGGCCTAGGCGGCAAAAGGTGTCGATACCAGATGAAATTCTAGCACAAGAGAAAGGAGTTGGTCAGGCCAACATGGCTGAGCCAGTAAGTCAACAAGCCATGGGTGCTTTAGCCTACAAAATGGCTGGAGCTTTGTAAGAATCCATGGACATTCTCAGGACTGAGAGCCAAGTCCAGGCCCACATTGTAGGAACATAGTCGTCGTTTTTGAAGAGGGAGTTTTTCCGGTTGAAGCTAAATGAGTTTTTAGGGGATCCAAAAGAGCCATTGAAGGCCAATGAGTGGTCTGAGCAAATGGTGAAGACATTCGAGATACTTGGCATCGAGGACAGTGATTTGAGGGTGACCTTTCCAGCTAAAGGGAGATGTGGGTCAGTGGTGGAAGTATGCATGAGGGGGTATCGGGGTGACTTGGGAGGCTTTTGTTAATGCCTTCTAGGATAAGTTTTTGCCACCCACTACTAGGAAGAAGTTGAGAGACCAATTTCTGAAGCTCAAGCAGCTAAACACATCAGTAGCTGAGTTTGAGGCTACTTTTACTGGCCTATCACCGGAACTTGTGGCGATAGAGGAACGTCGTTGTATCAAGTTTGAGAAGAGGTTGAGGACCGGGCTCCTTTTCAAAGTGGTCGGGTCTATGATTAGGGCTTACGATCGCCTTGTGGAGGGGACGACTCACTTAGAGACTGTGATTCAAGAAAAGGAAGAGTGGATGAGGGGCACTAAGCAGAGGTCCTAGGATGTTTAGGGAGACACAAAGGACAACAAATGGTAAAGGGGTTCCACCCCACAGCAATCCCAAGCTTCACAGTTTAGATCTACTTTTCTAGTACCGAGTTCAGGTTTGGGGAAAGACAATCTGGGTGGATTTACTTGCTTCAAGTGTGGTCAATTGGGCCACAAGTCTTTAGTTTTCCCGTAAAGAGGAAAAGGGCAATAGTCTGCACCATCTTTGCCTCGTCCTCAGAGCCAGAGTCAGGGAAGAGGGCAACCTCCTACACACTACTACAAAATCAGTTAAAGATCACACTTTGATAAATGAAAATATCTCACTTTTATTGAAAGTGTGATAAAAAAAAAATAGATTGATATTTTAATCACACTTGGCTTTGGTTGAGTGTGATACTATTTATTTTTTATGTCTCTTTTCAATTAAGTGTGATTATATATATATTTTGAATATATTGTTTTTATATAAAAATATATCCCAAAATTGGCACCTTTTTCTCTTCCACTACTATCATGAACAGGCATGACTTCTTCCAAAGAAGACTGAATTTCCAAACATATCAAACTCTTCCTTTTCCAATTCGCTTTGCCTCTCTTTCTGATTCATTAGCCCTAATCCGATCTCTAGCTCCAAAATCACCATTGTTACTCACTCAACATCGACATTGAAGTTTGTCTCTTTTGAATCTTCAAACTTCTGGTGAGTTCTCTCTCTTTCTCTCTTTTTCTTTTTTTTTATAATGCCCCTTTCATATGTCATTCATAAGATATGTTTGTATATATTTATGATTATGAGTATTATTAGTGGAATTATATAAATATAGTGTTTGATTGTGAATGAGGGTTTTGGGTGGGAATGTTGATACTTTATTTGTGTTTTTTAAATCATAGTTGGAATGCAATTTTATATATATATATATATATATATATATAGATCATTAAACGTGTTAATTTATTACTCTCGTGTGTGGAAGATGTGGTCTAGGGTTGATGAATTGGTGGGGATTGCAGTGGATTGTGCTAGAAAATAGGTGGTTTGTTTGATTGGTGACCCAGGTTTCAATTTTAAGAAAATGGTAAAATTTAGAGTACCTTCAAATACAATTCTTCTAGGTTTTCTTATTCAGTACATGATTTGGTTTCAAACCTGCATCAAGTAAAGTTCTCTTTAACAAGTATTGGGTAAAGATTTTGTTGATGGTTGGTGGGCTTAACAGAGGGTGGAGAAGTCTATAATAAGGGTAGCTAGCATTCCTCTTCTTTATTATTTTTCTGGGGGAAACAAGGGATGTAGTTAGGCTAATAATGGGATTCTCTGATTCTTTTTGCGTGTAATGATGGTACAAATGTTGAAGAATGATCAATGACAACAATTAAATTGATTTCTAATTTACCTTTTCAGCCATGAGTTATGTTATGTACAATTAATCTCTGTGAAATACTCAGAAAAGCTGATTGTGGCATTCCATGTTAGTCTTGGAAATTTGGTGTTATAACAAAGTTGTAAGAATTGCCAAAAAAATTATATTCACCAAATAAATGTGTTATTTTGGTAATCATCTTTTTTTTTTTTTTTCCAATGCAACTGATGTTGAAATTCTAATGCCTCTAACTAGTATTAGTTGTATGTGTAACTGTTATCTCCTCCTTCCTCCTCCTCAGCCTCTCTATCCTAAGAGGATGGGATTTCCACCAAATAGCCAATCTTACTTTAATGAGAACACATAGCTCTTCAATGTCTATATGCTTGTTATTTGTAGTAATTTATCCTATATTTTTATTCCCTACTTTCTATGTAACATGAACAAATCACTTAATAGTTATTATTCAACATACCAATAACTAACTCCCAACTTGGGTGTGCTAACTACATGTCGTCTGTCCCCACAGACCCTATTTGTCACGAGGAAGCTGCCCATGACATCCATAGAGTGGTTTGCAGGTTGTTTTGCATTTTCGCCCCTCAAACGCCCTTTTCCAACTAAGTTGAACGCGTTTTCGACTCTAACTCCCAACCTAGATGTGCTAACTACATATTGTATGTCCCCATAAGTCCTATTTGTCATGAGAAAGCTACTTATAACATCCATAGAGTGGTTTGTGGGCTATTTTACATTTTTGCCATCCGAACGCCCTTTTTCGACTAAGTTTAAGACGTTTTCGACTCTAACACCCAACTTAGGTGTGCTAATTGCATGTCGTCTGTCCCCAAAGGTTCTATTTTTCACAAGGAATCTGTCCATGACATCCATAGTGTGGTTCAGGAGTTGTTTTGCTTTTTCGACCCCCGAACACCCTTTTTCGACTAAGTTTAATGTGTTTTCGACTCTAACTCCCAACCTAGGTGTGCTACCTACATGCCGTCAGTCCCCATAGGTCTTATTTGGCACAAGGAAACTTCCCGTCACATCCATAGAGTGGTTCGTAGGAATTTTTGCATTTTCACCTCCTGAACACCCTTTTTCGATTAAGTTTAGGACGTTTTTTACTCTAACTCCTAACTTAGGTGTGCTAATCACATGTCATTTATCCCCAAAGATCCCATTTGTCACAAGGAAGCTGTCCGTGAAATTCATAGAGTAGTTTAGGGGTTATTTTGCATTTTCGCCCCCCGAATGCCATTTTTGGACTAAGTCCCCTTCTTTCAAGAACTGACATAAGAGAACCTTTCATGCCTGGTGGCTACCTCACACCCATTAACATGTATATTTATTTTTTTGATTTTAAAATAGTTGGCTTTTATTTACTATATTTAAACAATAGTTGGCTTTTATTTTGGTTTTATGACTTTAAAATATCTGCCATGCACTGAAGATTTTCATTTTGGATTTTTTGATTCTATGTATATGTCATATCTATATGGTAATCCAGACATTTTAGACTAGTACCAGTCAAAGTGGTTCTTCCTTTTCTGTTGATGCAGGAGATGAAGAGTCAATGTGATAAGAAAATGTCCGACTTTATTAATTTGTATTTTCATTTTTCAGATTAGATATTACATGGAGAGATGCAAAATATGGTCAAAGAATTTAAGAACTTTGTTCTTCAAGTTTTTTCATTTTTTAATATATGTAATCACAGTTAAAAACTTTTTATTGATTCATTTGTATATACTTTTGAACATCCAACTTTCATTTATGAAATATATGACATTATTCCATTCAATATGTGGTTGAGATTCAAAGGATATATATAGTGTGTATTATATTCTTCAAATGCGTGTAGAAAAATAATATTGATTATTCTTCAAATATGTTGAACCCTTTTTTTATCACACGCATTAACTGTGATGAGAAATGCATATAACGTATAATCTTATCTCATTATTAATCATAGGTTTTATTAGATATTAATCACACTTAAAATTTGTGATCTAAATGCTTATTATCATAGGTTTTATTAGTTATTAATCACACTTAAAATATGTGATCTAAATATTATTAATCAAACTTAAAAGATATGATCTAAATATTTATTATCACATGCAAAATGTGTGATGGAATCATCTTTTAATGACACTCAAAACGTGTGATTAAAAATTACCCTTTTTAATCACACTCCCAAAGATCACACTTTGAAAAAACTTAAAACGTGTGATTAAATAACATACATCACACATAAAAAGTGTGATCTATTTATGATTTTGTAGTAGTGACCTATTATCAATGTGGGCAATCAGGTCACTTGAGGAGGTTTTTCCCTCAAGCATATGGCATATCTAGTGTATCTGGTTCGCAACAGACATAGAAGCATCAGCCTATCCATTCAGCATAGGCCTCGAGGGCCAATCAAGGAGCCGCTTTGGCTCAATCTATGTACCAGACCTATGCTCCAAGGGGTGAACAAGTAGAGCTGAGACCTTCAGGCTGTGTGTATGTTGTTACCACTCCGAATTAGTCAACAACACCTTCTATTGTGAAAGGTAACTTTTTGTTGTTCAACTCTATTGCCAACATGTTGATTGATACTGGCACATCTCATTTCTTCATTTTGTTTGCATTTGCATCAATTTTGGGGTTAGAAATGGCTCTGTTAGTGTCTTCCAGTTGGAGGTAGAGTCACCAGTTGGAGGTAAGGTTGCCTTGGACCGGGGATGTCACAGTTTTGAGATAGAGGTTGTCGATCAATGACTTGTTTTTAATTTCATTTTGTTAGACATGTCGGGTTTCGATGTCATCTTGGGCATAGACTAGTTGTCTTCATATTGGGCCATCATAGACTACTACCATATGAGGCTTACTATGTGCACCTCAACTGATGATTGTTTTTATTTTTGAGAAGACTAAGCTGATAGATTTTTGTTGCCATTGTACGACTCACGTGGTTAAGGCAAGCTTAATTTTCTCCTTGCAACCTTCTTTGGTAAAGCTAGTGACGTGGTCTGAGGCGATTTCCTGAGGGTAGTTTGTAAGTACCCAGACGTCTTTCCTGAAGACCTTACCAGTTTGCCACCCCACCAGGAGATTGAATTCTCCATTGACTTAGTGCTCGATAGGGCACCAATTTCAATGGCACCATATAGATTTGCATTTGTCGAGTTACACGAGTTGAATTTCAACTCTAAGAATTGTTTGATAAGGGCTTCATCCACCCTAGGGCTTCACCTTGTAGAGCACTGGCACTCTTTGCAAAGAAGAAAGATGGCACATTGCGATTGTACATCGATTATCGAAAGTTGAACTGAGTAACTGTTAGGAACAAGTACCCATTACCGCAAATGGATGATTTGTTTGACCAATTTAAGGGGTGTCGTTTTTTTCTCTAAGATTGATTTGAGATTGGAGTACCATCAGTTAAGGGTGAAGGAGGAGGATATTCAAAAAACGATATTCCGTACACAGTATGGCCATTATGAATTCTTAGTAATGCCTTTTAGGCTAACCATTGCATTCGTTTCATTTATAGATTTGATGAATCAAGTCTCTTTGAGTTCTTAGATCCATTCATGGTTGTCTTCATTCACACCATCTTAGTCTACTCACCCTTTGAGGAGGAACACAAGGAACACTCACGGATTATACTTGAATTGCTTAGAGCACACCGTTTATATGCTAAGTTCGGGAAGTGTGAGTTTTGGCTAAAAGAAGTTAAGTTCTTAGGCCATATGGTATTTGGGGAAGGGGTGCCTGTAGATTTATCTAAGATAGACGCAGTGTAAGATTGGGAACAACCTAAGAATGCATTTGAGATCCAAAGTTTCTTGGGCTTAGCTAGGCATTGCTGACGTTTTGTGAAAGATTTCTCTAAATTGGCTTCACCGTTAACCAAATTGATGAGGAAAGGAATTAAATTCGTATAGAATGAGGCTTGTCAGAAGTCGTTTCAAGAGCTTAAAGATAGACTCACCACCGCTCCAATTTTGATTATTCCAGAGAGAGGTTTGGGTGATTCAGTTTATTAAGATGCGTCTCGGGAAGGCTTGGATTGTGTATTGATGCAAGAAGGGAAAGTGCTGGCATATAGCTCACGACAATTGAAAACACATGAAAGAAACTATCCTACTCACACCTTAGAGCTAGTAGGGGTGATTTTTGCCTTAAAAATCTAGAGTCATTACCTGTACGAAGAGAAATTTGAAGTATTTTCCAATCACAAAAGTTTAAAATGTCTATTTTCATAGAAAGAGTTGAATTTGAGGCAGGGGAGGGGGATGGAGTTTATGGAAGATTATGATTTCGAGTTACACTATCATCCGAGAAAGGCCAATGTAGTGGTCGACACTTTGAATAGGAAATCCCTAAGCAGTGTAGCTAGTATCGTCATCCGGGAATGGGAGATGTTTGGTGTAGTGAGCAAGTTTGACTTGCATCTTGACGAGCCTATCCAGTCGGCCATTTTGTTTACTATAGTTGTACAACCTACTCTAGTGAGTCGAGTTATAGAGGCACAATGGGATGATCGCGAAGTGGAATCTATCCAGGGAAAGATATCTAGTGAAAAGGTAGAGAAGGGCTTGAACATTTATTCTGACTCGAGTGTAAGGTATCTAGACCGCCTTTTGGTGCCAAAATCTTATTAGGGGACGTACTCTGAAAGTTCCATCATTCACGCCTTGTAGTACACCCGAGAGGCACAAAGATGTACCATGACTTTAGTCACCCATTTTGGTGGAGGGGGATAAAGAGAGATATAGCCTTGTTTGTTTTGAGGTGCCTTACTTGTCAACAAGTGAAGGTCGAACATCAACGACCGGCAGGTTTGTTACAACCTTTACCTATAACCGAGTGAAAGTGAGAGCATGTCACGATAGATTTTGTGGTGGGCCTTCCGAGGACTCAATGGGGTAATGATTCAGTATCAGTGATAGTCAACTGGTTAACTAATCAGCACACTTTGTACCTATGTGCACAAGTGGCTTGGTGGACTACACTGCCGACCAATATGCTAGGGACATAGTTCGACTTCATGGGGTCCCAGTGACTATCGTCTCAGATAGAGATCCACGTTTCATGGCTCGGTTGGGGCAGAGCCTACAGAACGCCTACAGAATGCCTTAAGCACTAGGTTGACGTTTAGCACCGCCTATCATCCTCAAACTGGCGGGCAGTCCAAGCGCACCATTCAAATTTTAGAGGACATGCTTCGGGCTTGCATTCTCAACTTTAAGTGGTCATGGGAGAGGTATTTACCTTTGGTGTAGTTTGACTATAATAACAATTTTCAGGCGAGTATTGGTATGGCGCCTTTTGAAGCCTTGTATGGTCGACCGTGTAGGCCTCCAGTGTGTTGGGTCGAGATGGGTGACGCACCTATGCTAGGCCTTGAATTAGTTCGGGAAATGATAGATAATGTCATGCTTATTCGTAATAGGTTGGTTTCAGCTCAGAGTTGCCAGAAGAGTTATGCCAACCGTAGAGGAGGCCTTTATCTTTTGAGGTGGGGGATCATGTGTTTCTAAAAATATCACCGAGACAAGGTTTGATGAGATTCGGGAAGAGCAGTAAGTTGTCACCTAGATTCATTGGGCCTTTTGAGATTCTAGAGCACATTAGGGAGGTAGTTTATCGTTTGGCTTTGCCGTCCCAATTTTTTGGGGTTCATGACATGTTTCATATTTGTATGCTCCGAAAATATAAGCCTGATCCTTCACACGAGCTGGATTGGACTGAGTTAGAGGTAGATGAGGATGCCTCGCACGAGGAGAGATCAATTCGGGTGTTAGATACTCAGGATCAAGTCTTGAGATGCAAGACTATCCCATTGGTTAAGGTGTTATGGTGACACCATGGAGTCAAGGAGGTGACTTGAGAGCGTGAGACGAAAGTCCATGAGAAATATTCAAGCCTATTTGTTGTTGCTTGAGACTTGTGTTGAAAATTGTATTCATGTTGTAATATATGAACATTGTAAATGTTTTGGAAAGTTGAATTGTAATATATGGTGTTGAACGACTCTCTTTTATCATTATCACTAGTGTGGATTGTCGATGGAATTAAATTTGATGGTTATTGGTTTCGTTTAAAATTTCATGGACGAAATTTCTTAAAGGGGAGATTATAACGGTTATAGACCTGACCCATTTCATGTGTCTTAGATCTGAAATCTCATATCTTTAATTGTTGTTTTTAACCTTTTTACTTTGTTATTAGATGAGTTTGGTCATTTAGGATTTGTTGGTTATGTTTGAAACGGGTTGGGAGTTAGTTTTTCAAGAGAGTTGTTATCTAGTTTCTTCTTGTTTGCTCGAGCGATTTTTTGGTCACTCGAGCAGTATTTGAGATCTCTCAGTATTTTTGCAGGTCCACAAAACTTTTGGGACTAGAGTGATCTTCGCTCAAGCAGTGTTTCTTGTGCTCGAGCAGTCTCCTATAGTCTGTAAAACTTCTGGGAGGGGGTCTGTCACGACCCAAACCCGCCCCTGTAGGTCTAGCATCATAGTCGGTCAGTAATCCTTGGATTACCAAAGGCCTCTTGATAGATTAACAAATAATAAGGGGCTGCAGAAGCAAATATATAAAATAGACAAGGTCTAATGAGCTGTGGTAACGTACATGAGACAGTAGATTTCAAAACTTATATATATATATATACATGAGCATGCCAGTCAAAGGACGCCAATATTTACAAAGTATTTACAGAAGTGTACATCCCAAGACCTGACTTTACAAAACAGTCACAGAGACTAGCGTGAATACAAAAACAGCCATGGCATTAGACTTTGATCGGAACCTCCTCGAGAGGCACAACGATTGGCTGAATAAAACAGAACAGAAGGCCGTCAACTCTGGCCCTGGTCACACGCCGACTCACTTACATACATAATATAAACTGTGAGCGAAAGCCCAGTGAATAATAACAGAGTAAAGGGGTTTCAATGAATGAGTCCGTACAGATTTAGAAATCATAATTCAATTTCATATCAAATCCATAATTAGTCCAGATCATATACAGAAATAATAAGTCATGCTTGAGTTTATGTGATACATCCATTAGCAATAACAGAGCAGATACAGAACAAAGGCAGACACGTGAGGGTTACAAGTAACCAGTTCCTTAAAGGAACCTCCGGATCCGGGTAACAGAACAGAAGCTAAGCCCCCATGACGGGGCCTTCGGTACGGGTAACAGAGTGCAGACGGATATAAGTTCCATAAAGGAACCTCCAATACCAGGTAACATCCAATAGATATCACATGATGCTAAGGATGTCACGAATACATATCAGAAATTGAACAATCATCCATTGTACAGAACATATCATTTTGGAAAACATATCTTATTTTATCACATAGAAAATAGATACAATAGAACAAAACTTTACTAAGTTATTACTCACAGTTGGCCTTGAGACAAACAGACGGAGCAAATTAGTCAAACAGAGCGTGGCACGTGACCTACATAACACATAACAGATACACACTTGAAACACACGTTCTAATTGTACAAAACTTACGTCGTTGGCTCTTAGTGTGTTTCTAACCTTTAATCCTCATTAAAGGGCCTTAAACATGGCCTAGGAATTCCTAGGATGGAACGAGGATGCAAAAATATCTTGAAAACCATTTCCTAAATTTTGCTGAAGATAAGGTCCACGCTCGAGCGTGGATTACCCCACTCGAGCGGACATGCAGATATTGAAGCTTCGCTCGAGCGTGAACTTCCTCGCTCGAGCGGACTGTAAAATCGACAAAAGTACTAGATGCAAGATTTTCATGCTTGACGGGCGCTCGACCCCCGCTCGAGCATGAGACTCAGAGTCTCGCTCGAGCGTGGCTTCCCCCGCTCGAGCGGACTGCAAAACACACAAACTTCTGGGTATACACATTTCACGCTCGAGCGTAACTATCGACGCTCGAACGGAAGTGCTTGTACTCAGGATTCACGCTCGAGCGTGAAAGTACCCGCTCGAGCGTGGGTCAAATTTTTGGAAAATCCAGATTGACTTCCAAGCATGAAACTCAACCTTTAAGCCTTCAAAACTCATTTTTCTGGGCCAATATTTGAGAAAACATATAATAACTCATAAAACAACATGTATTAAAAATCAATTCAAGAAATCATGGCCCAAGAGCAACCCAATTTGTGCAAAATCAACATGAACTCTAAGAACATGCCATTAATACAACATGCAAGAATCTCATTGAATCCAAACCCTCCAAAACATGATCAAACTTGATAATTTGATGGACAACAAGATGAATGACCATAATGTGAGTGAAATTAACACATGCGTGGAAAAAAATCTTAGAATTCAAACTCAAGGCATGGAAATTTATGCTTGCATGCATGGATGGACTCTCAAAGCCACACTTTGAGCTAAATCTTGACTTTAAATACCAATTTCACTATGAACCTAGCAAGAACAACTCACATTCATAATTAAAAGGATGAATTCTCTACCTTTAGGTCTTCAATTTCATGCTTAGTAGCCTAATCTTCTAAGTTGCCTTCAATTCTTCTAAGTTCAAGCAAAATTCTAGATGAACTCAATCTTGTTCTCCTACTCTCTCTCTCTCTCTCCTATGGTTTGGTCAAGAAAACGGCTGAGGAGAGATGCTTCTAAGTGTAATAAGGTGTGATAAAATTGGTCTCAATCAAGCCACTAAGTGGCATTTGTGTAATTAGGCAAACTAATGCAATTCAACATTATTTAATCTAATTTACACATTCCAAATCGAATTTTAATTAAGCCTACCATAAAATCATGTAAAATCTAACTAGTATAACACACTAATCAATTTCTGAATCAGTCGCCGATAAGGCTTTCAATTCGCAGTTCAAAGTCCACACATAAACATATCACTTTATAGCAAACAAATAGAAACACAGAATTAATGCAACACATATGCAAATTAATCCCAGATTCCTTCTAAATTACTTTTAGGCATAATTAAGTGTGAATTAACATTAATCAGAGGTCGAGGTTATTACAGTCTTCCCCCCTTAAAAGAGTTTGGTCCTCCAAACTCGAATTACCTTCATTCTGAATCAACATTGGGTTCAATGGGAACAACTCTGGATATCTCTTCACCATGTCTTCCTCAGTTTCCCAAGTTGCTTAGGTTCCTCTGTGGTTTTTCCAATTAACTTTTACCAACGGTATTTCTTTATTCCTCAACTTTTTGATCCGGCGATTCACAATCTGGATAGGTCTTTCCTCATAAGTGTAGTCATCTTTCAAAAGCACATGTGTCGGTTCAATGACGTGGAGTGGATCCCTCAAGTATTCTCGTAGCATCGATACATGAAAGATATTATGCATATGTTCCATTACTGGGGGTAAGGCTACCCGATACGATACCAGATTGATCTTTTCGATGACTTCATAAGGTCCAACATACCTTGGCGCCAATTTGCCCTTAACACCAAACCGAGTTTGACCCTTCATCGGGGTCACCTTAATGAGCACATGATCTCCAACTTCATAGTCCCTATCTCTTCTTCGAACATCGGCATAGCTCTTCTGCCGACTCTGTGCAATTTTCAGACGCTGCTGTATCAGTTTCACTTTCTCGGTCGTTTCTTGCACAAGTTCTGGTCCCAATAAAGGTCTGTCATCTACTTCAGCCCAACATATCAGAGAGCAACACCTTCTTCCATACAAGGCTTCGTAAGGAGCCATTCCAATACTTGAATGGTAACTGTTGTTGTACACAAATTCAGCTAATGACAAGTAGGTCTCCCAATTCCCCTGGAAGTCTAACACACACATTCTGAGCATATCTTCTAGAGTTTGGTTAGTCCGTTTAGTTTGTCCATTTGTCTGTGGGTGATAGGCACTACTCAGTCTCAGTTCAGTCCCCAAAGCCTGTTCCAAACTCTACCAAAACCTTGACACAAACTTTGAGTCCTTGTCAGACACAATAGATACTGGCACTCCATGCAATCTCACAATTTCAGTCATATAAATATTGGCCAATTTATCTGCATTATAAATAGTTTTGACAGGCAGAAAATGGGCCAACTTAGTTAAACGATCAACTATAACCCAAATAGAGTCCATACCTCGGGAAGAACAAGGCAATCCCACAATGAAGTCCATGGTAATGTGCTCCCATTTCCATTCCGGTATTGGGAGTGGTTGTAGCAAACCGGCGGGTCGTTGATGTTCAGCTTTAACCTGTTGGCAATGTAGACATCTAGCCACAAAGTCTGCAATACTCTTTTTCATTTCGGGCCACCAAAAATTCTATTTCAAATTATGATACATTTTCGTGTTCCCCGGATGCATAGCAAACTTACTACTGTGAGCTTCAGTCATAACACGCCTTCTCAAAATCACCACAATCAGGTACACAAAGACGATTCTGGAATTTCAGCACATCGTTCTCGAACACAAATCCTGGCCTCGGCTTCGAATCAAATTCCTCCGTGATCTTTTTCAAGTATTCATCCTCACACTGTTTCAGTTTGATCTCGTCAAGAATTGTAGGTTGAGCGGTAATAGCAGTTAACAACCCACCTTGTTCTAGGTCAATCGGCCATTCTTTTTGGTTGGACAGCAAACATGACAGATTTGCACTGGATTTTCGGCTCAAGGCATCTGCTACAGTATTAGCCTTTCCTGGATGATATAAGATTTGCAAATCATAATCCTTGTTTAGTTCTAACCATCGCCTATGTCTCATGTTCAATTCCTTTTGGGTGAAGAAATATTTCAAGCTTTTATGGTCTGTATATACCTCATAAGTTACCCCATACAAATAGTGACGCCATATTTTCAAAGCAAACACCACAGCTGCTAATTCAAGATCGTGTGTTGGGTAATTCTTTTCATGAGGTCGGAGTTGTCTAAAAGCATAGGCAATCACCTTTCCATTTTGCATTAATACACACCCCAAGCCTTTATAGGAAGCATCACTGTACACTTGAAACCCATCAGTACCATTGGGCAGAGTTAAAATTGGTGCAGTTACTAACTTGGTTTTCAACTCTTGGAAAACTGCCTCTCTTTGTTTATTCCAATCAAATGGTACATTTTTCTGAGTTAACTGAGTCAATGGCATGGCAAGCTTAGAAAAGTCTTTCACAAACCTCTTGTAGTAACCTGCAAGTCCCAGAAAACTTCAGACTTTTGTCACATTTGTCGGTCTAGGCCAATCCACGACGGCTTCAATTTTTTTAGGGTCAACAGAAACACCATCCTTGTTGATTACATGTCCCAAAAATGCTACACTGTCAAGCCAGAATTCACACTTGGACAATTTAGCATACAGCCTCTTCTCCCTCAAAATCTGCAAGGTAGTTCTCAGATGGTTCTCATGTTCTTCCCTATCTTTAGAATAAATCAAAATGTCATCAATAAACACAACAATAAAGTCATCCAGATATGATTTAAACACTCTGTTCATAAGATCCATGAAAGCTGCAGGTGCATTGGTCATCCCAAACGGCATTACTAAAAATTTATAATGTCCATATCTAGTTCGGAATGCAATTTTCTCTATGTCCTCGGCTCTAACCCTTAATTGATGATACCCAGACCTGAGGTCAATTTTGGAAAACACTTGAGCACCCTGAAGTTGATCAAACAAGTCATCTATTCAAGGCAGAGGGTATTTGTTCTTGATAGTCACTTTGTTCAGTTCTCGGTAGTCTATACACAATCTCAAAGATCCATCCTTCTTTTTGACAAACAAAATTGGAGCACCCCAAGGTGAAGTGCTCGGACGGATAAATTTCTTATTTAACAATTCCTGAAGTTGGGTTTTCAATTCTTTCAATTCAAAGGTAGACATTCTATAGGGAGTTTTGGAAATAGGTTGTGTCCCCAGAAACACTTCAATAGTGAATTCAATTTCTCTATCAACTAAGTCCCCAGGTAAGTCAGTTGGAAACACATCGGGAAATTCACAAGCAACAGGGATAGTTTCTACATTAGTTCCATCGGATGATGCAGTCAGTATACAACACAGATAACCCCTATATCCCTTCCTAAGCAGTTTTCTGGCTTTCAAAGCTGAAACCAAATATGGGGGAGAAACTACCCCATTCCCAGTAAAAGTAATTTCAGGCATACCCGGTGGTCTAAACACAACAGATTTACTTGCACAGTCAATGGTAGCACAGTATTTAGTCAACCAGTCCATTCCCAAAATACAATCAAAATGATTAATGTCCAAGAGTAATAAGTCCACATATAACATCATATCGCCAATCATAATATCACATGCAGGATAAACATGAGCACATATCATAGAACTTCTAGACGGCGTAAATATAGACAACACATATATCATAAGTTCTAATAGTCTAGTCAATTTCTAAGAAAAAGCATGCGATACAAAGGAATATGTAGAACCAAAATCTATCAGTACACATGCATTTTGAGAACATACAAAGAGTGTACCTGACACCACAGTATAGGTGTTTGGTACGTCACCGGGCACTAAGGCAAACACTCGGCCTTGTCTCAGAGGTTCTTTCCCAGCATTGGCTTTTGCATTTGTTTTGGCCACAGAGGCGGATCCCACTGAACTTGCTGCAGGACAGCTAGTAGTCTCAAACTTGAGCGGGCAATCTTTCACTACATGGCCTGACTGACCACATCGGAAACAAGCACCGGATATTCGGTAGCACACACCCTTGTGCCTTCTACCACAATCAGAACAGACCGGGATAGACCCACTACTCTGACTCGAGCTGCTTGTAGACCTTGTGTTTTGTTTCTTACTGACAAAAGGCCGGCCTCTTTTAAAACTAAACCCAGATCTTTTTCCTCTCCACTCAGTTGCTGTAGTTGCTGGGGCTTTACTTTGTTTCATGGCAGCTATGGTGGCCTCTGCCATTAAGGCTCTGTCTAGAACTTCCACATAAGTAGGCAATTTCAGGACGCCTACTTGATCAAACACCTCTAAATCCAGTCCACCTTCAAACTTTCGTGCTTTCTTGTAATTAGTATCCACCATATGTGGAGCAAACCGTGCCAGTTCGGTGAATTTAGCTTCATATACTGCCACAGACATCCTTCCCTGTTTGAGTTCTTGAAATTCAGACACTTTTCGATCCCTGAAACATTGGGGAAACTATTTATCATAGAAAATAGCATTAAACTGTGCCCACGTCATATTCCTGTTGCCACTTCGGATCAGTAACCACCACCTGCGGGCTTCATCTTTCAGAGTGTAGGTGGCTAGGAAGACTTTTTGGGTTTCAGAATAAGGAAACACCTCATACAGTTTCTCCATTTCAAGCAACCACGTCTCAACTTTCAAAGGTTCAATTCCACCATAGAACGTTGGCGGTTTCTTTTTCATGAATTTCTATGTCAAGTTGATGATGTCATTATTATCTGCCTCAGCTGGTGCCGGTGGGGGTAAAGGTTGCTGTCTTTGCTGTTGTGTCAAAGTTTCAGTCAATGCTGCAAGCATCTGTTCCATTCGGCCCATGCGAGCCTCTAAAGGTTCACTTACATCACTTCCCCTTGCATTCTCCATCTTACTATACAGACATCAAATGATAATAAACACAGGCATAATCTTATTTGTTCCTTTCAATTCATTTGTTCATATTACATTCAATTTCATATTCATTTACATTACCACACACTCACACATGCAGACGGAATGCCCCTAACTTGTACTAGGACATCCTAAGCTCATACGGACCTCTGTGTATGGTAGAACACGTGCTCTGATACCATTCTGTCACGACCCAAACCCGCCCCTGTAGGTCTAGCATCTTAACCGACCAGTAATCCTTGGATTACCAAAGGCCTCTTGACAGATTAGCAAATAATAAGGGCTGCGGAAACAAATATATAAAATAGACAAGGTCCAATGAGCTAAGGTAACGTACATGAGACAGTAGATTTTAAAACTTATATATATATACATGAGCATGCCAGTCAAAGGATGCCAACATTTACAAAGTATTTACAGAAGTGTATATCCCAAGACCTGACTTTACAAAATAGTCACAGAGACTAACGTGAGTATAAAAACAGCCATGGCATTAGACTTCGATCGGAACCTCCTTGGGAGGCACAACGGTTGGCTGACAAAAACAGAATAGAAGGCCGTCAACTTTGACCCTGGTCACACGCCGGCTCACCTACATACATAATATAAACTGTGAGCGAAAGCCCAATGAATAATAACAGAGTAAAGGGGTTTCAATGAATGAGTCCGTATAGATTTAGAAATCATAATTCAGTTTCGTATCAAATCCATAATTGATCCAGATCATATACAGAAATAATAAGTCATGCTTGAGTTTACGTGATACATCCATTAGCAATAACAGAGCAGATACAGAACAGAGGCAAACACGTGAGGGTTACAAGTAACCAGTTCCTTGAAGGAACCTCCGGATCCGGGTAACTGAACAGAAGCTGAGCCCCCATGACGGGGCCTCTGGTACGGGTAACAGAGTGCAAACGGATATAAGTTCCATAAAGGAACCTCCGATACCGGGTAACAGCCAATAGATATCACATTATGCTAAGGATGTCACGAATACATATCAGAAATTGAACAATCATTCATTGTACAAAACATATCATTTCAGAAAATAGATCATATTTAATCACACAGAAAATAGATACAGTAGAACATAACTTTACTAAGTTATTACTCACAGTTGGCCTTGAGACAAACAGACGGAGCAGATTAGTCAGACAGAACGCAGCACGTGACCTACATAACACATAACAGATACACACTTGAAACACATGTTCTAATTGTACAAAACTTACGTTTCCTAAATTTTGTTTCTTACTGACAACGGACCGGCCTCTTTCAAAAATGCCTTGAAAACCATTTCCTAAATTTTGCTGAAGATAAGGTCCACGCTCAAGCGTGGATTACCCTGCTCGAGTGGACATGCAGATATTGAAGCTCCGCTCGAGCATGAACTTCCTTGCTCGAGCTGACTGTAAAATCGACAAAAGTACTGGATGCCAGATTTTCACGCTCGACGGGCGCTCGACCCCCGCTCGAGCGTAAGACTCAGAGTCTCGCTCGAGTGTGGGTTCCCCCGCTCGAGCGTACTGCAAAACACACAAACTTCTGGGTATACACATTTCACGCTCGAGCGTAACTATCGACACTCGAGCGGAAGTGCATGTACTCAAGATTCACGCTTGAGCGTAAAAGTACCCGCTCGAGCGTGGGTCAAATTTCTGGAAAATCCAGATTGACCTCCAAGCATGAAACTCAACCTTTAAGCCTTCAAAACTCATTTTTCTGGGCCAATATTTGACAAAACATATAATAACTCATAAAACAACATGTATTAAAAATCATTTCAAGAAATTATGGCCCAAGAGCAACCCAATTTGTGCAAAATCAACATGAACTCTAAGAACATGCCATTAATACAACATGCAAGAATCTCATTGAATCCAAACCCTCCAAAACATGATCAAACTTGATAATTTGATGGACAACATGAATGACCATAATGTGAGTGAAATTAACACATGCGTGGAAAAAAATCTTAGAATTCAAACTCAAGGCATGGAAATTTATGCTTGCATGCATGGATGGACTCTCAAAGCCACACTTTGAGCTAAATCTTGACTTTAAATACCAATTTCACCATGAACCTAGCAAGAACAACTCACATTCATAATTAAAAGGATGAATTCTCTACTTTTAGGTCTTCAATTTCAAGCTTAGTAGCCTAATGTTCCAAGTTGCCTTCAATTCTTCTAAGTTCAAGCAAAATTCTAGATGAACTCTATCTTGTTCTCCTACTCTCTCTCTCTCTCCTACGGTTTGGTCAAGAAAATGGCTGAGGAGAGATGCTTCTAAGTGTAATAAGGTGTGATAAAATTGGTCTCAATCAAGCCACTAAGTGGCATTTGTGTAATTAGGCAAACTAATGCAATTCAACATTATTTAATCTAATTTACACATTCCAAATCGAATTTTAATTAAGCCTACCATAAAATCACGTAAAATCTAACTAGTATAACACACTAATCAATTTCTGAATCAGTCACCGATAAGGCTTTCAATTCGCAGTTCAAAGTCCACACATAAGCAGATCACTTTATAGCAAACAGATAGAAACACAGAATTAATGCAATACATATGCAAATTAATCCTAGATTCCTTCTAAATTACTGTTAGGCATAATTAAGTGCGAATTAACATTAATCAGAGGTCGGGGTTATTACAAGGTCATTGTGTGCATGAGCGGTGTTTTTGGACGCTCGAGCAATGTCACTTATTGTATTTGATGCTTGAGCGGTGTTTTGGTGGCTCGAGCAGTCAGTGTGTATATTAGATCGAGAAAGAAGGGATTTTTGGTCACTCTTTCATTTCTCTCTCTCTCTCTCTCTGAAACACCTCAAGCCCTAATTTTTTCTCTCTCTCTCTCTCTCTCTCTCTCTCTCCCTCTCTAGTTCTTACTTTAAAACCTCAAATTCACCTTCACCCATTGATTTTTCCACCATAGCTCTTTGGAGAAAAAGGTAGAGCTCATCAAAAGCTTCATTCCAATTGGAGATGATCTTGTTTTTGGCTTCATCAAAGTTTTACCCTTGCTCTCTTCATCTTCTACTCTTGAAGTAAGGATTTATTCAACCTTTGGTATGATTCTTAGCCTAATTATTTGCTCTTTGAAAAGGTTGAGTGATTTAGGGATTTTGGGTTAAACCGAGGGTTTGATTTTTGGAATGTACACTACTAAAAAAATCACTTTTTGCGACCGCTATAAACCGTCGCAAATAATAAAAAACAGTCGCAAAAAACTTTTTGCGACGGCTCATGCGACGGCAAATGGGGGTCGCGAATGTGGGGTGGCAAATACTTTTTGCGACCGCAAAATAGCAGTCGCAAACTATTTGCGACCGCCTAATCTACTTATCGCGACTAATATTTTGCCATCGCAAAAAAATTAAAAAAATACCTACAATGTATTAGCGACCATCTTGTTACCGTCGCAAAAAAAATATAAATAAATAAAATACCTACAATGTTTTAGCAACCTATATTCTCATATATATATATATATATATATATAAGTAGTATATACAATAAATATAAAGTGATATTTGCAAAAATTCTAATACACATGTATTATTTTCCATCCCTTCCCTCAACAAAATTATCTTTCTTCAAAAAAAAAAAAAAATGTGCATACAAAATATAAACTTCTATACACACAAAACAAATATCCATCAACCATCCTTAAAAGTATTTATACAAAATACTAATAGATTCAAGTACTAAAAAAAAAAAAAAACTGAATTTAACTCTCAATATCACCCACTCAATCATATCAACTACTCCCCCAACACTACCTGCAAAAATATACATCAATATATTAGTTGACTAACTTGGATGCCAAAACAAAAATGGATACAAAGAGCACATTAATTGACTTACTTGGATGCCAAAACCTTTTCCAATAGCGGTACAAAGA
>NW_021026050.1:124084-151989 GCF_004153795.1 Camellia sinensis
TCTCTTTTGTAACAATTATAACTTTTGAGAATATTTTGAATATTTGTGCAATGAAAAGTTATGAGATAGGCCCCGTTTGGTAAGATAGTTGGAACTAATTTAGTCCACTAAAAGATAAAAAAGGCTAAAAATTTAATAAGATAAAATGTCACATCCAAATCATAATTATTTCATTTTTTATCTCACAAAACTATTAAAAAAAATTGTTAAAAATTTATCCCAAACGAAACATTTTAGCCAGGCTAAAATTGTAAAAAAGTTAAAAAAATCAGGCTAAACAAATTCTTCCCAAATAAAGGCTTTTTAGCCAAATTTAACTTGTTTTTTTTTTTCACTTTATTATGATCCTGTATATGAGATGACTTTCAACTATTTTTAACTTGACTAGTAAATCCGCTTTTTTGAACTTATGGTCCAGATGGTCCTAAATGTTTTCATATGCACCACTTGATCCTCATATACATAGAATGACTAGAATGCCATTGAGTGTAATGTGTATGGGGGTTTGACAGTGTTAATGTGACGGATGATTGTGATTGGGTGTCACGTTGAGGGACTGCAACATCAGCAATGAGACCCACGGTGATCCAACCCGTTAACACCCTGAAATCCCCAATTTGGAAACACCACCTAATTGGTAGATGACTCAAGCGGTGAGATTCAGTGGTTCAAAATTCAACTTCCTTCAATCAGATCCCATGTTGGAGATTTGGTGTGGGTTTCCAAAGATCTGGTGATTCAAAACGTTCCACCTGCATTTCCTGTGTTGTTCTTGTAGTTTTGTTTAGGATAAAACCCTAAAGTCGGGTGCGACGTGATGACCTAACGTCATTGAAGGGTTGTTTACGTCAGAGGAATACCCTATTCCCACTGGTCGACGATGACTGGTAAACATAAGTACCCTAATTTTGTTTACAGAAGTTATGATTTGTGTCTTGTTTTGTTGTCGCGTTTTGGAAATCAGTTTTTGGTTGCTGTTATTGGTTCCATCTGACGTGTGTTAGTGCTTAATGTGTTGGTAGAATTAGTAGATTGCAGTACGTGTTTGTTGTAATCAGTTGGTATGTGGTGATGTTTACATGGAGACCACCGGCATTTCCTAGTAGAATGTGCAATGTGGTGGGGTGTGTTAATAATGTGGTATGTGTATTTGTGGGACTTCCATGTAGTTTGATGTGGTTGACATTAATGTGCCAATTTATTTGTGGAATGTTTTAGGCATGGGGGGGTTGTGTGTTACAGATGTATGTTTGTGTATGGGCGGTGGTGTTACGTTGAGTGTAACGGTACGCACATGTTGACATGAAACTAATTCCACACTGATGTGAATGACACGTTCAGGTGGAGTTTGGCTATGATTTGCATGTGGTCATTTTTTAATTACACTGTGTTATGAGGTGGATGTTGGTATGCCCATTCCATTATAACTGTTTGATATGTACTTTGCAGACATAAAAAAGTCGAACTTTAATATAAAATGTTTTGTGAGAATATCTTAATTTGGTTTTTGTCGTTGGTGGTACGTGGTTAGTCAAAGGTTATGTTTCCAGTAAGTTCAGTTACTTTGTCGCATCTTTTTTTTGTTGACAGTGTTTATTGATTTAAATCACGTACATCCCCTGCCTTGTTTTGTTATCCACGGTATGTGTGTTATTGTGCACATGTTTACCTTGTAACATATGTTGTCGACATGCTATATTATTGTAATGCAGTTTACAAACATTGTGTTTGGAACGTTTGACTTAAGAAATTGATATTTTCTTTGATGTTTGAAATGCAATGGGTTGGTAGGACAAACAATCCGTGGACACGTTCCTGTGAGCGTAAACGTCAAGATGGAGCAACCGAAACAATGGCAAACAAACTTGCGGTACATAGGCAAGGACGAATTCTGTTCAAACAGACAAAAATTGTTAATCGTCCAAGTGTCACACCGAAGCTTAATCGTACGAGGCTCAACTTCCAGTCGAACATTGCAGGCATTGTGAAGTTAGTGTACATGTTGAATCTGCAAGACGAACACCTTGTTCACCTTAAAAAAACACCGTTCTGGTTGATGTTTGAAGCAATTTTGATAAACCAACTTGACCACGCAGAGTTCCACAAAGGGGATGACTTGGTGGTAAATATCATCCAGGCATACAATGCACAGGATGGGACGTTTCGTGTTGGAGGACGAAGCGTGTGCGTAAGCGATGATGACATCAAGTTAATATTTGGAATCCAATGTGGGTTTGGTAGCATTGATTTGACCCCCCGACCTAAGCCAACGTCCGACTTCGTACAACGTAGGTGTCTTAACACTACTCGCATAACCTCGAAACTGATACGGACCCTACTAGTCGAAGCTGCGGAGGGCAGTACTGCTCGTGATGTGGAAGACACTGCGAAGTTGCTATGCTTATATGCCTATGGGAAATTATTCTTCTCAAATTCTAGGGAAACAATCAGCTGGGCTCTAATTCGATATGTGGATAATTTAGATGCAATGAAAACGTACAATTGGACGGGGGCAATCCGTAGCTCGTTGATGAGTTCGGTTAAGGACTTCTATCGAACACCTAAAAAAGTCACCGGATGTGTCGTCGCATTGATGGTACGTTTGCTTGTAATTTATTTGTTGGGTGTGCCATTAATTGCAAGTGATTTATTTATGCTGTATTTGGTGTAGTCATGTAGCTAATTTGGACGTTATTATTTGTTATGTGTGATGTGGGGTACAGTATTAGCTCTGTGAACATTCAACGATCATATCGCCCGTATCTGCAGTCTCATTTCCCAGGTTTTTGAAGTGGGATGTTGCCACATTAGTAACAGCTGCACATGGGGTCAATCTATCAGGGCATGTGGATTTTGAGGTAATAGTAAATGGTAGTTATGATTGCATTATACGGGACATCGTTTGGAAATTGTTCACGCATTTGTTATGTTGTGTTTACAGGTGACAGCTGGGCGATTGAATACGAAAGACTATGAGGTTAAGATTTTTGAGGTGAATGGGGTAAACTGCGCTAGGGGTGCGGGAAATGCAATTGAGGAATTCGGTGGTAGTGTGCATGAGGATGATTTTGTTGATATGGGAGTGGATGGTAATGTGACGGGTGGGGACGGAGGATTTTGTGGTAGAAATGTGGAACGGGGTTCAACTTCGGTCCATTTTCGGACACCAAACAGGAATGTTTCACGAAATGCAGGGAAGCGCATAATGGACGTTAGGCCACATGTTTGCCACGCTACACAGAAAATTGTGGAGTTTGAACTGCAAATCATCGAGAAAGACGTTGTGATTTCAGAGTTACGTGCAGAAGTAGACAGACTGAGGCAGGCGAATGAGGTGCAAACGTTGCATCTTGTTAGAGGTTTTGGTAGCTTAATGCAAGCTAAGGACGATGAGGTGAAGAAACTCACCATTGAAAATGCTGAATTGCAAAGGGCAGTCAATGTTTTAGAGGATCAGCTTACTGAGCGCGAAGTCCATAACGTGACACAAGCATTCCGTGGTGTAGACGTGAATGTAAAAGGTGTGAAATATGGGTTGAGTAAGAACGAACCTGTTACAGACCTTACAAACAATACCACCCCTAATAGAGTGTTTGCTGTAACCGGGGATGCAGTTCCGGTTTGGGATGTTACGCCGGTAAGGGAACAAACAAACAGTGTCAGTGAAATGCAGCATGGTGTAATGGCTGGAACAGAGGTGGTGGTTATTAGTCCAAACATGGCAGAAGGTGGTAAGTTGAATTTTGGGAAAAATTCAAACGTGTGGGATGTCAAATGCAAAGGGAGAAAGGGGTTAACACTGACGGGGGTTGAGTGCCTGGGTGTAAGTGGGCAGACGAGCAAATCGAACGTGGTGCATGTTCCTTCATTCACGAGTAATGTAGACTGCAATGCCAAAAATAATGAGTGCACGGATGTAATTGATGTGGACGATGTTGACGTACAAGGGAAGAAGAAGTCGGGCTTTGACATTAACAACAGACACGCGGTGTAGAAAATGATGACAGCTGCGGAGAAAAAGAAGATCACCGACGCATATAACAGGGATGGTGATAGGTATGTGCAAACAAAGTGTGCAGGTGTAGCGTTGCTACTGTCATATGTTTTTTGGATGATGTGTGTTGTGTGTTGTATGCAGTGCTGTGATGTGGGACGGGCAGGGTCATGGTGTTACTGTATATTTGACCGATGTGAAATCACTTGTGTGCCAATCTGAGATACGGGGGAATGTACGTCGCGTAGATGGGTATTTATGCAATGTGTGTTTTTTTTTTTTTTTTTTCCAACCATGCAAGAATCCAACATGTAAACATGTCACAGGTGATCAATGCATATGCTGTGCTGCTAAATGCTGAGCAGGAGAGGATGAATGAGGGCATTGATGCTGCAGACAAATCTTATTTCTTCAGTAGTATATGTCTAGTAAGTTTGTGACTGTGAATGTTATGTTTGGTTATGTGATGTCATAATGTGTAACTTGTTTGCATGGTGATGCAGGACATGATGAAGAACAACAACGTATGGTCAAGGAATAGGTATGTGCTGGACAACCTGCATGCAGTAATGCTTTTCCGTTATGTACATTTCCCACTTTGCAAAGACTCACACTGGACGCTGGTCGTGTATGACACTAAGGATGGGAGTTGGAAGCATTTTAACTCGATGAGGACGAGGAGCGGAATTGTGGACGTACACTACATGGAGGCACTTTCCCTGGTAGGATTTGTGCATTTTAAAATGTATGGGTGTGTGTCCATATGAAAATTGTGTTGGCTGACGTATGTATGCGTTGTTGTAGAAAAACATTGTGTCAGAGGTGCGGAGGGAGACCTTAGGAAATGACTCAATTGATACTCAAGAATATGACTCGTCGTTAGAATCAGTGGTGGACTGTCCCTAACAACGTCCCGAATCGTAAGCACGTTTTTATTTTCACAATGACGTAACCTGGTACAGAACATGAATTGTCTTAATTTATACTTACGACATTAATAACATACGATGTGATATTATTGGACAGGCTTGATTGTGCTATCATTGTGTGTGCTGTGATGCGCCAGTATGTGCGCCATGTGGAAGTTAGGAGATCGCTGCATGGGGGCTACTGCATTGTATTGCGGGCGATCATGGTGAAGTCTTTTGTGAATGACCCACTGCGTGGATTGAAGAACGAGCTGGACTGATTGAGGATACACACATCTGACACGTTGTGGGTAACGTTGAGGGTGTGTAGAGGTGCACATACTAATATATGGTTATAATATTAGCATCGAATATGGGTTTTTCAGATTGTGTGCGCTACGATGCGCAAGTATTTACCTTTTTGGTTATGCCCATTATATTATTAGCACAGATTATGGTTTGTTCATATTGTTAGGTTAGTGTGTTGGATGGTTTGTCTTGAATTAACGCGTCACGAGCGTGTACAGCATTCTGACTGCAGTTAGCTGGCATATTTTTTGGAAAATATTATGATATGTTTTGGTTGCAAGTCTGTGGAATGTATGCGTATTGTGATGACCGATGTGGTTGTGCGCAAGTATGTTGTCTGGTTGTTTTCCTTGAGTTATGCATTGGTACATTCATTCATGTATAATGTTACTAGTTGATGGATAATGTGTCAACCCAATTAGACTGACATTGGTTTATTATTTAAAATAAGGCACACGTTCCAGTCCATTGTGGTGGATGAAAAACAGTTAGGTGTGAATGTGTGAAAGGGGTTAACAATATGCATGACAGTGTTTTAGTGTGATGTGGGATGCTGTTATTTGCGTCAGTATGTATGTAGTACGACGTTGAGTATGTGGTTGGTAAATTGTAATGATTTTTTTTTTACGGTAGTGAAGTTGACGTGGGGTAGTGTGGTATAAACGGGTGTTTTAGTAACTGTTAAGTGAAGTTAGGGAGGCAGCATTTTTATGTGGGACATACGTTGTATGTAATGTACAAATTTGTGTGTTTTTTGCATTATGGCGGGTCATGTATGATACATAAAGTTGAGTGTGATGCGAAGGTATACTAGTGTATGAAAAATCGTGAGGTGTGAGGTGTGTATTGTATGTGTGCAGTTGCATGTCACAGTGTAATTGTTGTAATTGTAAATAAAGGTGGTTTTCCATGAGTTTCATTATTTTGTCGTTGTGTGTACGGTTATACGTAAGTAAACTAACAGAGTGCGCGAATAGCTGTATTGAACGTACACGCAGAGTACATGTAGGCACGGTCTGCATTCATGTGTTCAAAACAAAACTATGATGAAATTAAAATACGGCTTAAGCAAAGGTACGCAAATATATTTGCCTAACGGATAGAACATAACAAAATTTCTAAGCCAATTGTATTTATAGGCGAACAAAAACATTGATATAATAACTTATTTAAATACTGAACTGTATGTGATTATCACATTCTTATTTAATGGTATGCATGAAGTACACAACCACTTAAAACGCACTAATATAAAGTGGGATATCGACGTACTGGGATTACGTCTAAATAGGTTCTTTGCAGGTCTTCCTGTTGTGGTTCCCCATATGACCACACCTTCCACACCGTATTTGTTGCACATTCTCACATTTAGACGGTATTCTCTTCTTCTTCGGCCTCCCGGTCGGACGTTTGACGTTTGGTGGGTAAATGACGTAGTCGGTGGGGTTGAAAGGTGGTTTTTCAACTGTTGGTATTGGGTAGATGGTGGGCGCATACGTCAAACGGTATTCGGACACATGGTACCAAGGTACGACTATGTCGTTAAGGTTTTTCCCATTTTTTCGCACTGCAATAATAGCATGCGCACATGGAAACTCATTTATTTGCCACTGAAAACACGAACATGTATGTTTGCTGATGTCCACCATAACAGATGGGAATGAATGGACCTCGTACACGTCGTTATTTGCCTGACTCACTTTCCATGCCCGACTTTTGTTGTAAGCTTCTTCCAGCCGGGATTCCATTTTTGGGACAAATGGCGCCAGTCCATGTGTGGGCTGACACCCTCCGCTTCGCCATTTGTCGCATAATCTGACTTCTGATGCTATCAACCATTCTGGTGATTGGTAGATTCCGTGCTTCGCAAATCCAAGAGTTGAATGACTTGGCGGCGTTGGAGCTCATTTCGCCGTATCGTCTACCTCTGCAAAACCCAAGGGGATAAAAAAAGTAAACAATAAAGCATGCTCGTTTGTTGTTGGGTATGTTCATGTTTATGTTGCGTAACGGAAATATCCATTCCTGAAAAATGCATTCGCCCAGTGCTGTCGATGTGCATCTGCAAGGAATTTCGTAGCAATGACTTTTCCAGATTGTTGAAATTCGTCGGCCTTTTGATTAAATGTTGTTATGGTTGGTGCGTATGCACACTTACGTAATTTGCTGACAAGCCCAATCCGATGCATGCTGTTCACGAATCGTAGTTTGTCCCGCAGATTTCTCTGTAAATGTTGGAGGCAGAATGCATGGTGAGATATGGGGAAAAATGTAGGCATTGCTTCCATAAGTCCCACGTTTCGGTCAGACACAAACGTGAGTGTCCTACCACTGGGTACCACGTTGGCAAGATGTTGTAAGAACCAACCCCAATTCGTGTTATTTTCATAGTCCAAAATGGCATAAGCAAGCGGGAACAACCCTATTATAAATGATGACAACATGATTAGCGTGTGCAATATATTAAACCATAAAAATACAATGTTTTCAAAATGAAATAGGGCACACCTTGATTACCGTCCTTCGCGGTGGCAGCTAGCAAAAACCCTTTGAACCTGCTTTTCAAGAAGGTTCCGTCCAGGAAAAGTAATGGACGACAATGACGAAACCCATCAATGCATGCTTTGAATGAAATAAAAAAACGTTGGAACCGGTAGTTGTGTTCATCGTAATCGATGTCAACATAACTCCCAGGATTGTATTGCATGTCAGCTTCACGATACCAACGCAATTGGTCGAGTGATACGGAATGGGCGCCAAACAATGTCCTCCTTGCCTTCTCAACCCCTAACCACGCAACCCAGTAGTTGACGTCCAACCCATAATCATCTTTCAAATCTAATATGACATCAGTTGGACGTGTGAGTGGTCTATCCCAAACACGAGCAGCCATAATATCAACAACCATATCAGATCCAACCCTTGGATGATTTGATGTCCGGACGGATACACCGCAACTATGCACACTGTTCCATTTGCGAAGGTAGAAAAATTGATTCGCTTTTAACACCCGAGCATGTACAGACCACGTGTATCCCTTATCCTCTACCATGGAGCACACTGCTGTTACCCATACGGAATCGTTCTTAACATACTTGAAATTGAACCCAAACTCTACGGCATACTTGTACAAAACCGTACGAAATTCGTGTGCACCCCCCTCAAAGCATTGCCCTACATGGGTTAACCCCCGCATCCATGATTCAGTCAGTAATACTTTATTCTTGTGCGGGCAGAAATCAGGCAACAAATCAACCTCATCATCACTTTCTCCTTGGTCATTAATGATTATTCCGGACACCGGGTTGGGTTGCATATTATGTTGTTCGCTGTACGCACTTACGCTATCCAACCTTCGATGTTGATCAACCAACACACAAACGTGTTCCAATCCGAACGATCGGGCAAGACTAACAAGGTTTTCCAAATCCACATCATCTTGTAAAGTAAAACTGTTTAAACCTAGAATCTTGTACGACAATCCCACGTTATAGGGACCTATCTCGCTGAACTTGGAACACAGAAAATCAACTAATTCGGCAAACGTGCCATGATCCCGGAGATTGTAGGCTACGTTAATGTTCCGATAAGAACACAGCAACATCAAAGCCCCTTCCATACCTACGAGCACAGACACTGACATGGGTGAAACACATGTTATACATGTCAAAAAAAAACAAAAAATGTACCAAACAAAATCAATACAATAATGAACTTAAATAAAACTGAATCCCCTCACCCCACACGGACGGTGGGGGGAGGGAAAAAATCACAGGTAGATACATCACGATGACAACATAAGTAGAACAATTGTGGACAGTGTGAATGATGTACAAACGTGATCATGGACAGACGTCCTCTGCAGGGCAATGGTGTGTTAACTATGAAAAAGATATAAACGTATTACGTACCTGCAATGATAACCAATGTTGACGACTACAGCAGCTCTGACCACCAGCAAGAGAACAACGAAACCCTACTTTGCTAACTCACAATAAGCCTTCAGCCTGACCCATGAATTTGTCACACCCGAAAACATAGGATCCAACTTGCCAAATGTGACAGAGCAACGTATCCCACAAATATTCACTCAATCCCATAATACACGTACATGCCAATAACAAAAAAGGGCAAATCAGTCTACCCACATCTCACATAATTTGAAACGGGACTTGGTTGTCTACCAAATGTGCAAAATAGGACTTGCCAATCCAAAAGATTCAATTTAGGACTATAAAGAGTAACAGTTTGGTACATAGGACTTTCTAATAATTTTCCCTTCAATCTTTAAGACCGACCATATATTATTGTAATATATGTACAATAATTTAAACATAAAATTTAAAGAGGGTTTTGAAGGATCTAAATAAATATATTATTTATTTTTTTACAAAATGATGTACAAAAAAATAAGGAAAAATTATCAGAAAGTCCTATGTACCAAACTGTTACCCTTTATGGTCCTAAATTGAATCTTTTGGATTGGCAAGTCCTATTTTGCACATTTGGTAGACAACCAAGTCCCGTTTTAAATTATGTGAGGTGTGGGTAGACTGATTTGCCCTTTTTGGTTATTGGCATGTACGTGTATTGTGGGATTGAGTGAATATTTGTGGGATACGTTGCTCTGTCACGTTTGGCAAGTTCGATCCTATGTTTTCGGGTGTGACAAATTCGTGGGTCGGGCTGAAGGCTTATTGTGAGTTAGCAAAGTAGGGTTTCGTTGTTCTCTTGCTGTACCCCACATCACACATAACAAATAATAACGTCCAAATTAGCTACATGACTACACCAAATACAACATAAATAAATCACTTGCAATTAATGGCACACCCAACAAATAAATTACAAGCAAACGTACCATCAATGCGACGACACATTCGGTGACTTTTTCAGGTGTTCGATAGAAGTCCCTAACCGAATTCATCAACGAGCTACGGATTGCCCCCGTCCAATCGTACGTTTTCATTGCATTCAAATTATCCACATATCGAATTAGAGCCCAGCTGATTGTTTCCCCAGAATTTGAGAAGAATAATTTCCCACAGGCATATAAGCATAGCAACTTCGCAGTGTCTTCCACATCACGAGCAATACTGCCCTCCGCAGCTTCGACTAGTAGGGTCTATATCAGTTTTGAGGTTATACGAGTACTGTTAAGACACCTACGTTGTACGAAGTCGGACGTTGGCTTAAGTCGGGGGGTCAAATCAATGCTACCAAACCCACATTGGATCCTAAATATTAACTTGATGTCATCATCGCTTATGCACATGCTTCGTCCTCCAACGCGAAACGTCCCGTCCCGTGCATTGTACGCCTGGATAATATTTACCACCAAGTCATCCCCTTTACGGAACTCCGCGTGGTCAAGTTGGTTTATCAAAATTGCTTCAAACATCAACCAAAACGGTGTTTTTTTAAGGTGAACAAGGTGTTCGTCTCGCAGATTCAGCATGTACACCAACTTCACAATGCCTGCAATGTTCGATCGGAAGTTGAGCCTCGTACGGTTAAGCTTCGGTGTGACACTTGGACGATTAACAATTTTTGTCTGTTTGAACAAGATCCGTCGTTGCCTACATACCCCAAGTTCGTTTGCCATTGTTTTGTTGGCTGCATCTTGACGTTTACGCTCACATGAACGCGTCTATGGACTGTTTGTCGTCCTAACCCCTGCATTTCGAACATCAAATCAAATATCAGTTTCATAAGCGTAACGTTCCAAACACAATCTCTTCGAAACTACATTACAATATTATAACATGTCAACACCACACACACACGGTTTACAACAATAAGACTCTTCACAGTAGCACATACTTATTAAAACACAACATTGAAGTAACCACGTCCCACCAGCAACAAGAACAACATTACGATATTGTCACATAACATTTTATATTAAAGTTTGACTTTTTAATGTACGCAAAGTACATATCACACAGTTATAACGAAATGGACATACCAACATCCACCTAACGTAACACATCGTAATTTAAAGATGCCCACATGCAAACCATGGCGGAACCCCACAAAAATTTCCCTTTCAACTCACTACGAATTTAAATGCGTGACAACACTCGCGTACCCTTCCACCCAACGTAACATCAATAGCCACACAACGCTGTAGATTAATGCCCCACACACATCTCACTGACAAGTTAACATTTTAATGTCGACCACATCAAACAACATGGATTCCCCACAAACACACACACTACATTATTAACACACCCCACCACACGCAAGTTTTAATAGGAAATTCAGTTGGTCTTTCTTATAACGACACCACACACCAACCCACCAAAACAACGACACACTACAACCTACTGATTCGCCCAACATAATAAGCACTTACACATGTCATACGCAACCAATATCAACAACCACAACAGTGGAATACAGTCAACGTCGATGAGTGTGAATACGTTTTGTAAACAAGAATCGAATCATAAATTCTGTAAACAAAATCAGGTAATTACGTTTACCAGTCATCGTTAACGAGTGCGAATAAGATATTCCTCCGACGTAATCTTCCCGTAAAGTCGTAACGTCGTCACGTCGCACCACTCTTTAGGGTTTATCCCAAACCAAAACTGTAGAAACACCAAAGGAAATCTAGACGCAACGTTTTAAATCACCAAATCTTTGTACAGCCACACCAAATCTCTACCATGGGGAACGATTAACTGAATTCAAATTTTGAACCACCGATTCTCACCCCTTAATTTTAGGGCAACATTCATTTATATACCAAATAGGTGGTGTTTCCAATTTGGGGATTTCAAACGTTAACGGGTCGGGTCGCCGTAAGTCTCGTTCCTATATTTCAACTTCTATCAACGTGACACCACACCACATTCATCCGTTACATTTGTCAAACCCCTATACGGTTTACACTAAATGGCATTATAGTCATTCAATTTACATGAGGACCAAGTGGTGCATAAGAAAACATTTGGGACCATCCACACCATAAGTTCAAAAAAGGGGATTTACCAGTCAATTCCCTAAGATTGAATGGATTCAATCTTATACATATGCGAGGAAGGTATTAAAAAAGAAAGAAGATGAATTCTTATTTCTTTGGGTGAATTATACCAACACATTGTTTGATTATGGATTTGGGAATGGATTTAGAAAAGAAAAGAGAAAAGATAGTTGAAATGAGAATAAAATATATCTACATTTCACCTAGTTTTACACACTTTTTCTTTTTCCATTTCCAAAACCCTCTCCAAATCCCTCAACGAAACACAGCATAACGGTTCCTGTAGTTTGAGAATTGTGTCATTTTGATCCCTGACCTTTCAATTGTGATACATTTAATCATGAATTTTGAATCTTGTTCCAAATAAAGACAGTTGAAGACATTATTGCTCTATTTTAAGGGCAAAATTGTTAATTTGATAAAATATAAACTAGTTTGACGAAAATAAATGTGAAAAAATTATTTTTGAATTTTTAAAAATTATTTCTACCCACTAAGGATAATTTATATAAAAATGATAAATCTTTTATATTTTTATTTTTTTATCAAATTAATTTTTAGTATATGTTTGGATGATGATCATGTAATGATTGGTTGTTTTTGTTGATTTTTTTTATGGTTATTATATAATAAATGATTATATTTGTTGTTAACAGATATTTTTAAATGATTATCATATAATGGATGATTATTAGGCTTGTATGTGTAATCGATATATTTAATATATAAAATGCTTTTACTTTTGGATTTTTTGATTTAATAATGATATCAAAATTATCACCATGATTGATTTTTGAAAAAATAGAAATTAATTTAACGAAAATAAATATATATATTTTTATTCCTACCCACTCATAAGATAAAATTATATAAAAATAATTTATTTTTAAATTTTTTCAAAAGTCAAACATGCCGACAATTTTGATGTGATTATTAAATCAAAAAATCTAAAATTAAAAACATTTTATATATTAAACATATCGATTATACATTAAAAGACTAATAATCATTCATTATATGATAATCATCTAAAAATATCTATTAACAACAAATACAACCATTTATTTGTGATAACCATAAAAAAATATTGACAAAAACAACCAACTATTACATGATCATTATCCAAACTCATACTAAAAATTAATTTGGTAAAAAAAATAAAAATGTAAAAGATTTATCATTTTTATATAATTTTATCTTTGGTGAGTAGAAATAATTTTTAAAAGTTTAAAAATAATTTTTTTCACATTATTTTTATCAAACTAGTTTATATTTTATCAAATTGACAACTTTGCCTTTGAAATAGAGTAACAATATTTTCAATTATTCTTATTTGGAACAAGATTTAAAATTTAGGATTAAATATATTACAACTGAAATATTAAAAACCAAAATAATATGAGTTCTAAATTATAGAAATTGTTGGTGTAATTCGTCATATTTCTTTTATCACTTAAGAGTTGTGCTTACAAACTAATAGATGTAAACAAATAGCATGCTCTTCCATTGAAATTGAACAGAATGCCTGTATGCCCAATCTATGCAAAGCAAGTGGTCCTATTCAACCGTCATTAATGATTAAACAATGTCAAAAAACTTATAAGAGTAATGTTAGAGACGAGTCCAGATCCTCTCTAGCCATCCTCTTCAACCCTTCATTCGATCAATGGTTAGAATTTGGCCACGTCACTTTGGGCACCTACATACGGCTCAGATTAGATTAGCTTAAATAAATAAATAAATTTAAATTTCATTAACACAGCAAAACAGAGCTTCCCCCTGTATCTTTCCATTTACTTTTTCCCTCCCTTTTGAGCTACGGTGAATGACAACTTCATCTGATGACACCGACGGCGGCAAGTCCAAGTCGGCGGTGAATATCGACGGTCTCTCCCTCTCTCCCTTTGTCTTACTCTGAAGATTTCAGCCGCGATCCCTCTTGCGCTCTAGTGAATGACGACTCCATCTCGTGACCACGACAGCGACGAATCCAAGTCGGTAGTGAACATCGACGGTCTCTCCTTTTCTCTCTCTGCGTCTTACTCTGAAGATTTCAGCCGCGAGCCAAAGTTAAGGTAATATGTATTTTCTCGTTGTTTCCCCCAAATAATCTACCAATTTCAAAGCTCATTGTTCAAATTCTAGCAACTTGTTTTCTTTGTTCTATTGTGGATCATCAACATATTGGAGTCATGGGTGATTTTGGGTTGAAACGTTTAGTGAAATGGAGAATGTAGTTGAAGTGATGATGTTCTCAAATGATTTATCAAATAGGGTAAAAACTTGTCATGGAGGCTGGAACACTCATATATCAGATGGGCTAGGTATTAATGCAACTATTGGAAATAGAGCTTCAGTGGGCAGAGTTAGGCAAATTGTAGGTAACAAAGTAGAAAACTAAGTTATGGATAATATTCAGATGTTATTGATCTTGAATTTGTGTGCAAAGTGGTAAATGTAGCCATTCTTGTGTGACGTTTTTTTTATTTGATATACCTTAAATGGTCTATGTTGCCCCTATTGGTTGGGCCGTGCACTTTTTGAGTGATGCTTTTGTCTGTTCTACATTCATCGAAGGCTGTTTTTTGTGTTAGAAAAAAAAAAACTGAGATTGCAAAAGAAAAAAAGAAGTAAGAACATCTTTTTGATGGGTTGGACTCTCTAGCAAAAGTTATAGAAATCTAGCTAGGTCATTTTGATGTGCTTTTCTATGGTTGAATTAAGGAAATTTTCCTGAGAGATGTTAATAGAGTTTGGAAGTGCTTTCGAATGATGATCCTCTTGTTTTTTTTATCCTAATTATCTCTTCATTGAGGTTAGTCTGTTCCATGCACCAAGTAAATATGTTTTCATTTTGTAATTAAAATTTTCTATTTTCATCCAATTCAGGAGAAAGTTGATGACTGTGCAAAAATGTCAATCCGCTAATTTGCTGATGCTCTTTGCTAAATTTTGGAGGTTGGTTGACATTATAACGAGTTTTGCTATTTGATATTTTTTTGTAGGTCAATGTCAATGTCAACGTCAAATGCAAATATGGACAGCATTCATAAAGTTAGATTGGACAACCGCAATTGTCGATGTGGCAGCAAAGCTATGGTTAAGATTTCTCAGTCAACGGATAACCCAAATTGCTTATATTTTGTATGCCCCCATTCGCCGAATGGCTGTAAGTTCTTTGAGTGGTGGATCCCTCCACATATGCAGCATAATTTGAAGATGGTCAAGAATGATATTCTTGAAGAATGCATGGATGTCTTGTCTACTCTTAGAGAAGTAATTATCTTGAATAGGGAGCTCAAAGACATGACTGTGAAGAGTAGGAAACAATATAGAGACTTAGCAATGGTGATTGAAGAGTTGGTGATAAATTGAATTATGCCTTTGCTTTTATTGTTCTGTTGTTGATGGTAGCTGTCATTCTAGTGTATTTGAAATAGTATATGTAATGTAGGGTAGAATGAGTATGAATTGTATTGTAGGTTGAATGTGTATGTAATGTATAGTGGACCACTATCATTTTGTTGAAGTGGTAATAAATGTAATGGCTTTTTTTGTTTAATGAAGTGGTAATGATTTATTTGTTTAAGGGTTGAATGTAATGGCTTGTCTTATATTGTGGGCTGCTTCTCTAATTGTAACAGCATCATATGCTTGCTAATGTATAGGTTAAAAGGAGCTGATATGAGTGTTATACCAAATCATAGAGGGTTATGCAAGGGAATATCCCCTTTTGTAAATAGTAACCTGCATTCTTTGTTAAAAAAAAAAAAAAGATTGCCTCACATGGAACACATTGGACCTACATAGTGACTCGTATTCTTTGTTATTACTCAAATGGAAAAAATTTGATTTTGCCTCTGCCTCTTAATAGGCATGCATTGCACACAAAAAATGAAGTACATATTATTCCTTAGTCCTGATTGTTTAACAAACACATCTTAAATTCTACAAGAATCCAAGTGCTCAAATGCTGCTCAAATTTTACAACAATCCAAATGCACTCATCTTTACATGTTGACTCTAAAAGCCCCATGTTTTACTACAAGTGGACTAGAACATGAACAAAAAACAAAACAGTTAGTAGATTATGAGGCATAAAAAGCAGCAGCAAAGTTCAAAAACAATTCATCTCTTATGCTTGAAATTTGAATTGCTTTCCACCTCTTTGTGGCCATCCAAACCCTTAATATATATATATTTTTAAATAAAACAGTAGCATCAGAGACAACAAACCGCAGCAGTTATAGCACAAAATAACAGCAAAATAGCACCAAAACATAATCATTTCAGCAGCAACAAATAGCAATAATTTGAGCACAAAAATTGACAAAAAAAGGCACCAAAACAGCACAAATTTAGCAGAACTTTCCAGCATAAAATAACAGCAAAACAGTAGCAAAACAACACCATTTTCAGCAGCAACAAACAACATTAATTTCAGCACAAAAATTGACCAAAAAAAGCAGCAAACCAATACAAATTCAGCTACAATATTTCTCTCATAACCTTCAAATAGTGACTGCATAAAATCCCTTTCCTTTCAAACTTTGCACAACTACAAGCCAAGGAGCAATTCATCTCCATTTTCACTTTCCTTGCATTTTTCCCACTAGAATAAACAATTGTGTATAGGCTACAACCATTACCGTATTCAATTGCTTGTATATCTGATTCAACAGAAAGAAAATACTCATCTTGAAACTCCTCAAAAATATTTTTAGTGTACACATTGCCCATTTGACTTAACAGTATGAATGGCCCTTTCATCCTTGGCAACCTTTGGCACAAAGCGTAACTAGTTTCTAACTCTTTGTACCACTTCTCACAAAGTACCCTTTCAAAATGCATGAAGAATTCGTTTAAATTAAAATTAGAACGAATGTAATCCTTCAAAAACGCATTAAAAGATTTACTAAGTTGTGTTAAACTCATTCCCGTAGCCCATGTTGATCTAACATATGGCCAACCCCATTTTTCCTTCACCCCAAAAGTTAACTTCAACCAATGATTATCATGAGCATTATATGTATCAAGCATTTCCCCCCACTTCATTTTCCATTCATTTTCATCCTCAATATCAAACATGAATCTATTTAATACACATTTCACCCCCTTATCTTGAAAGAGACAATTAACATGCCTTAATGCATTTTGCATTAAATGCCAAGTGCATAAACGGTGACTCATGTCACGCATGATAATGGGTATGGCCTTAGCCATTGCAGCATCTTGATTGGTAAACAAAGTTTTGGGTGTTTTTTTTGACATAGCCTCTAAAAAAGTTTGAAATAACCATATTAATGTTTCGGCAATCTCATCATACAACAAAGCAGCACCAAAAACAACTGTTCCTCTATGATTATTAAATCCCACAAATGATGCAAATGGCCTATGCTCTTTATTTAACTTGTAGGTAGTATCAAATGTAACTACATCACTAAATTGGGCATAATTCATGATCATTTGTGCATCGCCCCAAAACATATTTGTTATTTGCTCCTCTTTATCTAATTGAAAAGCATAAAAAAAGATGGATTCTGCAAAGATTTTTGATGAAAGTATTGCAACACATTACCTACTTCCCCATATGCTAAACTTTTTTGCCTTTTGGTTCTCAAGTAATTTTTTTGATCTAATTTCATAAACCTAAGAGATTGTATGAGGTCCCGGTGTCCCACATCAGGAATGGATAGGGAGTTCCTGAGCTATAAAAGTAAAAACTTGGATCCTTATATAGTATTGAGGCCTTTTCTTGGGTGGTGAAATCCTTAGTAGAACTCCCCAGTTAAGCGTGCTTAGGTTGGAGTAGTTCTAGGATGGGTGACCTACTGGAAAGAACAAACCCGTGCAGACGTGACCCAAAACGGACAATATCGATGACATATGAAGGGTTGAGGTGTAACAAATGATATCAGAGCTGACTCTCTTGAGTACTAAATGTGGGCCCCTGGTGTCTCTCAGTACATGCGTGCGGGTTTGTGAGCTAGCAGGCTATTGCACTGTCACGACCCAAACCCGCCCCTATGGGTTTAGCACCGTAACCGGCCAGTAATCTGTGATTACCGAAGGCCTGCTTAACAGTTAAACAATAATACAGAGTACAGGGGCATGGCGGAAGCCAAAACAGTAAATAGACAATGTCCAACGAGCTGTGACAATCTGTATGCAAAAAGACTTTTCATATAGATTCACATTCAGAAACAAAACAGTATGTACAATCATTCAAGATAGGGACTTAATCCCTATTAGAACGGTACAGTACAATAACATTCAGTCTATACAGATTATAAGCAAAAAGGGAAAATCTAAAACTCCCCAAGCAGCCTCAGCTTGAACAGATCAGGAACCTCGAAGTGAGGCACAAAGGTTGGCTTGACAAAACTGGAGTTTACCCTGACGCTTCTAGCAACGGTCCAGTGCCTGTACACCTACATATATATATGAGCAGTGAGCTAAAGCCCAGTGAATAACATAATGCGTAAAGAGGTTTAGAATGAATGTCCTTTCAATATTGAAAATAGTTAATTGATTCAGTGTATCAGTCATTCAGTCATAACAGTTATATGTGGTACATCCATTAGCAGAACAGTACAGCAAACAGTAGGTCTTGAAAGACTGAACAGTCAATGATGGCCATCATAACAGTAAACAGAAGTTCCAAAATAGGAACTGACAGAGATCTCTATAACAGTAGCAGTAACAATAACAGTAGTTGCTAAGGATGCCACAATACAGTTCAGAATAGAGGACAAACATTCATTCAGTTAACAGTAAACAGTTCAAAAAACAGTTCAATTGATCATTCAGAAAGTATTCATTTTCGAACATATCTTTACAACATTGTTACTCCCAGAGTTCTGGGCTACAGATAAGCTAGTACGCGTCCTCGGATGCTAATCCTACACAGTTACAGAATGAACACACACTAAGCTACACAATTGGGAAACAATAACTTAATCCCTATCTTGACTCGGTGTGGCTCTACATCAATATCCTCATTAAGATGCCTTAAACTAGGCCTAAGAATGCCTAGAATGGAATGAGGATGCAAAGATGCACTTTAAAAATATTTTCAGAAAACAGAGTTCCCGCTCGAGCGTCACTTACCCCGCTCGAGCAGACATGCAAACAAAAGTCCCCGCTCGAGCGTAAGCTTTCCCGCTCGAGCGGACTGCAAAAGTACTGGATGTGTGAAAATCACGCTCGATTGGGCGCTCGATACTCGCTCGAGCGTGTGACACAAGTCCTCGCTCGAGCATCCAATACCCCGCTCGAGCGGACTGTAAAACAGTGTAAAGTACTGGAAACACGTTTTTCCCGCTCGAGCGCCAGTAACCCCACTTGAGCAGAAGTCCAAATTCTGGAAATTCCAGATTCGAACCTCAAGCTCAAAACTAAGTTTCAATGTACCAAATTCGATCATTTTGGGCTAATTTTCTAGAAAACACTTCAAAACCTATAATATAACATGTTTCAAAGATCAATTTGAGAAATCAAAGCCCAAAGGTAGTTCAATTAAATCCAATTTCAAACCAATTTTCATGAACATAACTCAAACATGACATGCATGAGTTTAAACCAATTCAAAGCTTCAATTACATGCTCTAATGAGCTAATTCTCCAAAAACAAGATGAATTCATGGTCCAACGCAAAAATATGGACATGCATGAAAAATTTCATGAACAATAACTTCAAAACTCAAGAATGGCAACATGCATGCATGATATATGCTACAATTCAATATGCTAGAACCAATTCATGACTTAGCTCTTCAATATGACATGAACCATGCAAGAACCAACTTAAAGACACAATTAAGAGGTTGAATTCCTTACCTAAGTCTTCAATTTAAGGTATGGAAGTTCTATTCTTGCAATCTTCCTACAATTTCTCTAAGTCTCCAAGCAAATATGAGATGACATCAAGCTCTCTCTTCTATCACTCTCTCTAGTCGGCTATAGCAAGGAAAACAAATGGATGAGCAAATGTGTGTCTAAGTGTAATCAAGTCTCAATATGTTTGGTGTAGTGGCCCACTAGGATGGCATGTTGGTAATTAAGCCAATTATTGCAATTTATACTTATTTAATCTAATTAAATCATACCAAATCACATTTCAAATAAATATGCCATAAAATCACATGAATTATGATTAACACATATCACTAATCAATTTCAGATTCGGCCGCCGATAAGGCCTTCAATTTGTAGTTTAAAGCATAAAACACGAACAGATAATTTAATAGTCAACAGATAGATATGCATTCAAACTAGCACAATCAATCAATCAGTTTAGTGATTTCAGTTAATTCAGTCAATTATCATAATCAGTCTCAGTTTAACAGTAATCAGTGATTTATCAGTAAACAGTGGTGAGGGTTGTCACATGCACGAAGACGTGCAGCCCTAAGGGGGGTGGATTGTAAGGTCCTAGTGTCCCACATTGGGAATGGAGGGGGAGTTCCTGAGTTATAAAAGTAAAAACTTGGACCCTTATATAGTATCGAGGCCTTTTTCCGGGTGGTGAAATTCCTAGCAAAACTCCACAGTTAAGCGTGCTTAGGCTGGAGTAGTTCTAGGATGGGTGACCCACTGGGAAGAACAAATCTGTGCGGGCGTGGCCCAAAACGGATAATATCAACAACATGTGAAGGGTTGGGGCATTACAGATTGCCTCCCACCAGCTTCCCTATCCATGAGTTCAAAAGACTACCCTAAACAAAGACCAAACTCTGAGGCTAAGTCCTCGTTTGGGAACAAACTTTTTAGTAACATTTTGACTTTTTTACTAAAATATAATGTAAAAAAAACTAGTATGTTTAGGATGACTTTTTGATTTTTAACGAAAACATGTACAAAAAGTAAAAAAAAAAGAGAATCTTTGACTTTTTGGTATAAGTTATTGGTTTTTTGATTTTTTTACTGACTTTTTAGTTTTTTGGTTAAAATCACCACTTGCTAAACGAGGCCTAAGTCTAACTGAATTGCTTGGACAGCTGATATCTTTCTTTGCGATGGCAACATAGGGGCATAATCAAGAGATACAAGTTCATGAATGTGTTTTTTTTTTGAAATCAATCACAACAAATTTCCCAGTACTGACATCCAATTTAACAAAAAGTCGGGCCTCACAACCAATCCTAGTTTTAGCTCTAGGGGTTTTTGTCAATGGATCTCGCTTGTCAACCTTCCAAAATCCCTCATTGTTGCAAACAAAATTTCTAAAAATAATTTGTTTCGTAAACTTGTTCTTTTTACAATATTCTCTTCTTATGCTAAATCTCATTCTTCCTCCATATGCATTATAAAAATCATACACATTTTCTTCCGAATCAAAGGTCATTCCTTCTTTTGGCTTCCAACCACAATCATTGTCAGGTTCCATATCCATATAAAAACGCAACTGAAAAGTAAAGGCAATGAAATGGGAGAAGTATCAATACACAATAATAATAGGGTTTTTTTTAGAGGAAACAAGCCTACCATTTCACTATTACTTCCTTGTTATAAGTTTTTTTCTTTTTTTTTTTTTCCTCCTATTATAAGTGACATTGGCCACTGTGACTGTTGACTATTAATAAAGAAACCAATTCTAATTACTAATTGGAAAGGTTAATGATGATATATTTGGATAGGATGATCAAAACCTTAAAACAAAAGGAAAAAAAAAAAAAAAAATTCCTGCCATTGGAATTGGTTCTAACTGATGACACCCCTGCATTTATGTTTTCTTTATAATTCAATGTGACTTAATCTTTTAGTGCATGAGCGCACTGGTGTACATGGCCATTAATTATATAGGTGTTTTCCTCTTTAATCACACAAGAATGGCTACATTTACCACTTTGTACACAAATTCAAGATCAATAACATCTGAAAATGGCAGATAATGGCTACATTTACCACTTTGCACACAAATTCAAGATCAATAACATCTAGAAAATGGCAGATTATTTGGGGGAAAATCGAGAAAAATGACAGGTTATTATAGGAAACACACATCATTGTTCAAGTTTTGAAAATGGTAGATTATTTAGGGGAAACAACGGGAAAAAACATATTGCCTTAACTTTGGTTTGCGGCTGAAATCGCGGTTGAAATCTTCGGAGTAAGACAGAGGGAGAGAGGGAGAGACCATCGATGTTCACTGCTGACTTGGATTTGCCACCGTTGGTGTCACGAGATGGAGTCATCGTTCACCAGAGCTCAAAAGGGATCGTGGTTGAAATCTTCGGAGTAAGACAGAGGGAGTGACTGTCAATATTTGTCGCCGACTTGGACTCGCCGCCGTCAGTGTCACAAGATGGATTCGTTGTTCACCAGAGCTCAAGAGGGAGGGAAAAAGTGAATGAGAGATATGGAAGGAAAGCTCTGTTTTGCTGTGTTAATGAAATTCAATTTTTTTTTTTTAAGCTAATCTAATCTGAGCTGTATATTTTGCCCAAAGTGACGTGGCCAAATCCTGGCCGTTGACCAGAGGAAGGGTTGGAGAGGATCTGGACTCGTTAAAGACTCTAAAAATTTTATTAAAATTTCTATCAAATTTCTTACATGAGTATGAGACTTACATGAGACTCACACGAGACTCACACGGTATGAGTCTTACATCCATATGAGACATTTGATAGAAATTTTGATAAAACTTTTAGGATCACTAACATATTTTACATTTATTTTTAAATTTCTATACACATTTTACATATTTTAAAACACTTTTTACATATATTAATCAGCTCAATTTGGTTAGATAGATAATACAAGAAACTGAAAGAAAAGGAAATTTTTTTTTTGTGTTTGTTTAGATCAAGTCCTAGAAAGTAATAGAAATTAAAGTTTTTTATACAACTCAAATTAGCTTGCTGCTTCGGCTAATAATTTCTTGCAAAATATACAGAAAAATTTGTTTTTTTTCACAAATTTTGACAAGGTTTATTTTGTTTTCTTTTTGTCCATGTTTATTTCTATAAATAACTCCTGTTATGTAATGATTATATTTTTTTCCATTATTTTTTTACAAAATTTTTCATTTATTCAAATGGGAGCTTTTTTGATAAATCCACTTTCTAAAAGGTTTATTCCATCCAACTCATATTCTTTTTGACTATTCCATTAGGTCCTATTTGAGATAAGAAGACCAAAATACCCTTTTCATCTACTTATGTTCCATTTAGTTCACATTATTTTCTTATGTTTCAACAAGTCTTATGGGTGACATAATTACCAAAATACCCCTAATATGAATGTTCACACTGTCAATGTGAATGTTCATATCGTCAATGTGTAGTGGCCCGGCCCATGTGGATCCTCGTGGGTACCCGGAAAAATTCGAGTCGGGCCAGGGCGGGCCCGGCCCATTGACAATGTGAATATTCACATTGACATGTTAACATTCACATTAATAGGAGTGTAAAATTGACCCGTGTCCCGTGGCGGCGCGAAACCCGCCCCCGACCCATGGCGCGGCCCAGGGCGGGCCCGGTCTGGCCCGTTGACAATGTGAATATTCACATTGACATATTAACATTCACATTGATAAGAGCAAAAAATTGGCCCGCGGCCCATGGGCGACCAAAAGCCCGCCCTTGGCCCAGGACGGGCCCGGCCCAGCCCGTTGACAATGTGAATATTCACATTGACATGTTAACATTCACATTGATAGGAGTGTAAAATTAGCACGCGCCTCGTGGCTGCCTGAAACCTGCCCACGGTTCGGGGTGGGCCCGGCCCGGCCTGTTGACAATGTGAATATTCACATTGACATGTTAACATTCACATTGATAAAAGTATGAAATTGGCCAGCGGCCCAAGGCGGGCCCGACCCGGCCCGTTGACAATGTGAATATTCACATTGACATGTTAACATTCACATTGATAGGAGTGTAAAATTAGCCCATGCCTCGTGGCTGCCCGAAACCCACCCATGACCCGTGGGCGGCCCGGGGCGGGCCTGGCCATTTTTTTTAATTCTTTTTAATTTTTTCTATCAAAATTTTATTATTTTTCACAAAAAAAGACACTAGGCCTCGGCGCGGGCCGAGCCTCGGATTGAGCCTTGAATGGGTCTTAACTGGGCCGATGGGTCGGGCCGGACCGGGCTTCAAAGTGATGGCCCAGGCCCTAGCCTAGGGTCTCGGACTAGGCTCGAGCCTGGGCTATAGCGATTCCGGTATTCCCTTTACTGTTTTGTTGCATTCCAGACTCGGTTCCGTGGAGTTGGTGGTTGTGTCTATCTGGTTGTCGTCCTTTAATTCCTTTTGTTTGAGTTTTAGGATGTGTTGGGCTTGGTTGTTACAGGTTGGTAGAGCTTTGGCTCCCATTGCTGTTGCCCAATTTTTGAGTGGTCCACTTGAGCGGGTCATTTTACGCTCGAGCGGGGTTTACACCCTTCCAGCATTTCGAGTCTCTGTAAAACTTCTGCAGGTGTGTTTTCTACGCTCGAGCGGGTTTATTGCACTCGAGCGGGTTGCGCTCAAGCGGGCTTGTTGGCGCTCGAGCGGTTAGTACCTCGTTGGTGAAAGTTCTAGGAGATGAAAATCTACGCTCGAGCGGACTGGTCTTTCGCGTTCGAGCGGGTGTCCTTTGTCTTTGTGTCTTGGAGCTCGAGCGGGCATTCTTGCGCTCGAGCGTACCCAGTTTTCTGTTCCTAACGCTCGAGCGTCCTGTTATCCGCTCGAACGGGATTGTCGTATATCAGTTAGCAGCTGGGCGTTTTAAAATTACTTTTTCATTCTCTCTCTCTCTCTCTCTCTTACTTTCTAAAAACGTTTTTGAGAGCTTCTCTCTCTAGGATCTCCCTTCTCTCTAGGGTTTGATCTAGTTAGAGTGTCTCCCTATCCTCCGGCCTTTGTAAAAAGTGTGTTGATCGTCGAGGGCTCCATTTTGATCCGTGGATCTTTGAGTTTGGAGCATTTTGGTTTTCTTCAACTTCCCCGTTTGAACTCTAACTTCGAGGTAGGGATATCCTACTCCTCTTTATGAACTTTGTCTTTGAATTTTAGTATTTTGATATGTTGGGGGTTATTGGGTAATTTTGAGAAAGTTTGGGTCTTTGTGTAATTTTACAAAAGATGGGGTTTTATTTATAATTAAACCTATATGCATGTTTGGCATAGAGAAATTATATAGATGATGAACTATGGATAAAAGTGGAACCTTGGGGTTGTTATGTTAATTATGGAAAAATGCCCTAATTAGTTGGATAAATTAATTTGTATAATTAATTTTGAGAAATGAGGAATTGAATTGAGAGTATTCAAATTGAAAGAGATTATGGGATTAACGGGTGTAGTTGGATTCATTTAATCGCTCATCCAAGTTGAATGTTGATAATATATCCATTTGGTGCATTTATTTTCTGTTTAGAAATAACTGTTTTGGACTATCGGTGGATGATAGTCTTGATTGTTGTAGACAATGCATGATGATTAGGCAAACTAAAACTAATCAATTGAGTAAGCCATTGAATATGGTGGTTGGTACAATACAGCACTAAAATGTATATTGATTGATTTAATTTGTATATGATAATTGTTTCTATACATTGCATTGTGTGGGAGGAGATGAAGGATGTACTCCACGGTTTATTGGAAGATGGGGGATGGACCTGTAAACCGGATTTCGTGTGACATTGATACAGCACTACAATGTGTATCAAGTGTTGATTATGGAAGTGTTTAAATTGATTTGATATAGCACTAAAATGTATATCGTTATCAATTGTGAAGTATAGAAGTGTTTCTATGTCATGTTGATACAGCACCACAATGTGTATCGTTCATATAGTATGGGAGTGGCTTATGTGTTATTGATACAGCATCAAAATGTGTATCCACCATGAATTTCGAAAGTGTTTTTAAGATGAGTCTTATTCTCATCAAGTTATTTGGCTAAGTTTTGAGCCTTGTTTTCAAACTCAAAGTTGAAAAAGAAATGAGAAATGAAATGTAACATGGACTTAAATGTCATGAAACCGTAATGTGATATAAATGAGTGTATCGATGTTGACCATCTATTAATTGCTAATCTTTTAGTCATTGTTCATAGCTGGTTTAGTGTATTTCTGCTGGGCTGTGGCTCACCCTTTATGGGACATCATTTTCAGGTACAGGTAGCATGCCACCTCCAAGGACATAGCTTGGGAGGCTAGAGGCAGACAGATTGCTTTGTTATTTGCTTTCTTTTGATGTATTATATGTAAATTCAAGCCAAATTAGCTAGAATAGTTAATTAGTTGGTTTGTAATAATTAGCTTAGCTTAGATTAGCATAGCTTATTTATTGGGACCCTCATGCGAGAGGGCGCATTGTTGTAATAAGGGTGCGTGTGCGTGTGCATGTCTTCCAACCTCACTTCATTCTCCCTTTTACTTAATCGCTTTTGACGGTTTGTTTTAGGTCATATTTCAATTAGCATAACTCATGTTTTGCATGCGTGCATCATTCATTTGTCGTGCATGCACCGGGCTCGGCGCATCATTCAAACTGCAATGTATTTCAATACCTATTTGAATACGTGCATCAATTATTGCATTCATATGCCATCTTAGATAGCCGAGCCTATTTAGTTGAATTTTGCGTGTGTTGCATTAGGCATATTAACAATGTTAGGATCATGGATTGTTTTCTAACTAGCTTTTGTTTTGGCTCGGAGTATACTATAAGTGTTACGCTTTAGCATACTTGCATGACTGTGAGTGTTGCCATGACAGCATGCTTGCCATGAGGCTATTTGCTTAAATGATAATCTGCTTGAATGCCTGTGGGTACATGCTTGATTGCCTGAATTGGAACAACTCGATGATTGTGAGTTTTAAGCCCACTTTGCGAAGTGGCAAATCATCATGTTTTAAGCCCACTTAAGGGTGGCAAATCTGCGCTTTAGCCTAATTGCGAGTAGCACTTTCAAACTATTTTCGAAAACAAACATGAGTTGTTTTGTTCCAATTCTCTTGATTGAGTCTATACTTGTATGTTGTGCGCATCACGTAGTAAAGGTAGCTAATAATCAGATAAGAAAACATGAGGTTTATAAAACAACATATCATGCGTAGTAGACGCTGATCCTTTGATCGGGTGAGCAGGGGTGCTCATTGCATGACCTTCCCCTCTCGTACCCAAGTTCTTGAGCCGAGGCAACTTTGGTGATGACGGACACGTAGCCTTTGGCACAAGTCAGGGTTTCCTAAATTTTTCAAAATAAAACATTTAGGTGGCGAATATGTAATCTGGCAAAGAAGTCCATGTTTTGTGCTTTTTCTTCAAAATTGATTTTCCAAAATGATTTGTTGGATTTGGACTCTTTGGTGTTTATCAGTCTCACATTGCACTTTATTAGATTAGATTTAGAATCGTGACAGGAGTCCGAACTGTAGTAAGACCAATTCGCGCCCTCTCCGAAAGGGGGGCGCGCGAAGAAAGTCGGGTCTACGGATTGGTTTATTGGAATGTTGTTTTCCTTTGATGAATGAAGTTCTCTTTTGGATTGTGTTCGTTGCATCCAATAATGAGGCCCTTGCCTAGGGGAAACAATACCATGGCCCATTGATTAATAGGCCCCTGCATGGGGGAAACAATACCATGGCCTATTGTTTAATAGGCCCATGCCTGGGGGAGACAATACCATGGCCCATTAGATAATTGAAACATAGAGATCTCTATGTTCGACCTTCTTGGTCATATTGACTATGGAACATTGATCG
>NW_021026050.1:163220-213075 GCF_004153795.1 Camellia sinensis
TGGTAGGGGCGGAGTGCAGGGAGGACGGGGAGCTGGCTGGCCTGCCCTGCCCGCTGTACTGACTTTCCAGGGGCAGGGTGGGTCGACCTATCAGATCCCCTTCGCCCCTCCACCGGCTGGTCACGAGTTCATTGACGTCCCCGACTTACCTCCGGTACGTTCTACTGTATTTTTGTACATTTATTCATTTCAGTTTACTTGATATTCTACAGAATATTGATGCATCTGATACTTTCGCAGGCTTCTTCTGGGTACACCCGTCAGTCGTTGGCGATGAATGCCTCGATGATGGGGATGTTTCAGCGAACATTTGATCTCCTAGCCCTCTACAGCATACTGGTATGTCCTTCTGACACTGGCCTCAAACCATTCATACACTGCTTTACATAATCTGATGCACGGCACAACACCCGATACACTGATCCCACAGTATCTGATACACTGCATACACTACATTCTGCACTGTTAAACTGCCCACGGCATTCTCATACTGTACTCATATACTGCATTCTGTACTGTTAAACTGCTCACGGCATTCATACACTGTACTCGACATTGCATTCTGCACTGATAAACTATCTACAGTATATTGATGCATTTCACTTTTGTGCACTTTTTCAGCCTCCTTTCCAGATTCCCATGGCAGGAGGTGCTCCAGCTGGGCCTTCTGTCTCTGTTCGGGGGAGAGATGAGGGGGACAGGATATTTCCCCGTACCAGGGGAGGGCGTACTCATGTCGGGAGTAGCTCGCGAGCTCCAGTCCCGGATGATGATGATGACGAGGAGTCAGAGGCGGAGGCAGAGGCGGAGTCCGAGTCATCGGAGGAGGGGACCGGAGACGGTTCTAGCTCGGGCTCTGACGACGACGCTGATGATGCTCCTGGACCCTCGTCCAGGAAGAGGACTAGGACGGACTGACGACCCCCCGGAGTCGCTGGACATAGATGCAGATTTTTGCTATCTTTTCTTTCTTTCTTGTACTTTTCTTTTTGGTGGTAGATAGATTACCTTGTACTGCCGCAGGCAGATTTTGTTTCCAAAACTTGTACATTCGAAAAGACAAGTAAATGAAACAGACTTTTTATCTGAAAAAGTGTTTACATTTACACATTTCATGCATTACATCGCATCTCATCATGTTACACCTCAATGTAAATGAAACTGATTGGTTATCTGAAAACTGAACACTTGCACTTGTAATAATCAGATAATTAAACAGCCAACAGCAAAATAACCCAAGCAACCCACTGCCTGATTCCGGATACACGATCCTTACTCTGTTGGGGATTAATCTGCATACAACCCATAACACAGCATTCGTTTCATTCTGCACACGGCAAATTCTGAACAAACGGCCCAATCTAACAGGACGGACCTCAAAGATGGAACCGGTTGGAGTCGAAACACGTTCAAATGTAGAGAATGGCACAGCATTCTGAGCATAAATGATTTTTGAAATTGAATGAGGGTTTTTCAAACCGGGATATCGAGTCTACAACTGAACACAGCAGGGAGGACTCAAATATAAAGGTACACGACCTAACATAACGAGACACGCTCGGAAAAGACCTAAAACAAAGGTTAAGGTAAACAAAACCAAAGACAAGACATACAGACGCGTTAGCGAAGATGGGGGACCTCGGACCACGAGGAGCCAGTTTCTCTAGGCATTGTTTCCCACCCTTTCTGATTTGTGATTCTCACATCACTCGGCTCTCGAGCTCGGATTTTCTTCGGGCCCGGTCTGTCGGGCTTGGTACCTGGGGGAGCGTTTTCTACGCCAGACCCTGGGGTTACCTGAGCAGATAGTCCCGGTTCCCCCTCCTGCAGACATGAGGGAGACCGAGGGGCTCACTTATGTATCAACGATTGAGGGAGAAAGGGAAAACAGAGGAAAAAAATATTTTGAATTTAACACCAAAACGACGTCGTTTTGAAATCACGGTAGGGACCATGGCAGGAAACTATGGCAGAGGATTTGGACTCGGGGCGAACATGGGATATCAAAATGAGTTTGGATCCTCTTCCATGCCTTCCTACGGCGTTCCCTGCCATGGTTTAAACGACGTCGTTTTGAGGATTTTTTTATTTTTCCTTTTGCCATTTTTATGAGAGCTGAGAACCTAACCCATACACTACGGAGACGGTGATGAGGCGAGGCGAGGCGAGGCGATGGAGATCGTGGTGAGGCGAAGCTAGGTAATGGCTGCAGCAAGGCCAAGCGACAGCAACGGAAGATGATCCGGATTATCCTCTCCTCACCACACCAAATAAACACTCCTAAACCCTCTCATCTTCTCCTGTTTTTCCTCCTCGTTTTCTCTCTAAAAAAGGTGTGATTACAAAATCTGCAATTTCACATCAAATAGTGTTAAATTTTGCAAGGAATATATGTGGTGGTGAGTAGAGCTTTCTTGATTTTGCTAACCTTTGCTGTCAATGTTTTCCATATTTCTTCGAGGATAGTTAGGTTGAAGAAAAGATGGAATGATGAGTAATTAAGTCATTTTGATTTTGTGTTTGGATTATTAAGTGGTAATATATATACCTCCGGACCTTGTTTATTCAGATAGGTTTTTTTTTGTGAGAGGATGTAAGGTTAAAATATAACTTTGGTTTGAAGAACATTTTCAGCAAAGTTAATGATGTGGCTTCTTTTTCGCTTAAAAACATTGAAATTGCTATTTTTTTTCTTTAAATTGATAAGTTGTCAAATATTCTTGGAGAATGGATAAGGTTTACTTGCAGGTTTTGAAGTTGTCAATTAGTTAAAATGAGGCCATGAATCGAGACCCTACAATAACGAACGAACGAGGACAACCGGAAATGGACGACCAACGACAAAAGCAAAGTTTCCAAATCTCTTGACCCACTTGACCATTGAAGTTGTTGAGCGAGGTTTATTAAAAAAATCTGTCATTTTGTTGTTTGACAAATCAATGTGATTCAATAAAAGAAGAACCAAATTGGGTTTTGAATTTACTTCGATTTTGCTGCTTGAGATGGCTAGCAATCAGCAATACCAGGTGAGAATGAATATTGCAAGACCTCACTGCGCCTCAGTCGTAGCCGACTCACCATGCTTGCGCCTACTACTCCGTTTCACCTTTGCTTCTCTCAACGGGTTAGGGTTCAAGAAAAAAAAAAAAAAAAAAACCAAAACAACGTCATTTTGGAGAGCACGACAGAGGATCTGGACTCAAGGTCCGCACTCTATCAGAACTGGAATTGGCTTCACACACACTCACAATGGGGTGTTCACGGGGTCGACTTGGTTTGGTTTTACACTATGTTTGGATTGAGTGATTTGGAGAGAAAATAAAAGAAATGGAGATATATGTATTTCTCTTACTTGTTTGGATAACTTAAGTGAAGAGAAATGGGGAGAAATAGAGAGAAATCCATTTCTTTTATAACTCTCATTTTTAATCTTCCCAAAAGTGGAGAGATTGGTAGAGAAAAGAAACCAACAGATTCTTATATTTTCATAATACCAATTTTGTCCCTGTAAAAATAAAAGAAATAAAATCATTGACACCCATGTCCTCAAGATAGTGACAAAATATAAAAATGTTATTTTGGTAATATAACATAAAACAGTTTCTTTTCTTTTCTCTTATGAAATCCAACCAAACAAAAAGGAGAAAAATTACAATAATTTCTTTTCTTTAATTTCTTACTTATCCAAACAAGAAGGAGAGAAATCATAATCATTTCATTTCATTTCTTTTCTCTTATAACTTAAGTAATTATTTCTTTTCTTTTCTCTCCTAGGTTCCCAAACATAGCGTTAGTGTTAAACCGCCACCCAATCTTGCTATAGATTTTCTTTTCGAAATTCGCTATCACAGCTTCAAATTATTGCTTCACCATCTGCTTGCCTATTTGTGAATAAAAAGAAGGGTTGTGATGGGAGAGAGAGAACAAATGCTCTCTAGTATATCACTCGTGATATACTAGAGAACATAAAGGAATTACACAGGTATACTCTCAATTACCTAGCGAATCCATGCCCGAATTGAACCAACTTCTATGTGCCTCTTCCAACCCCGTCTTCACCTCAGAATTGTCTTGACGATGAGCCACTCCGGAATCCACCAAAGCTTCAGGCTCGAATTCTTCAGAATCCACTGAAGAACAACTCTCTCTTTTGTGTAGAATTAAAAAAACAATCCTTTGATGTAAACTTCTAAAACCATGAGTTGAATACTCAATCAAAACATCAAAGAAAACTAGCAAAATATCCCTAGATATAAACCTTAGAATCCAAAAAGAAGATCTGGAGGACTTGTCCAAGTTTTGGGGGAAACCCAACTACTTATAGAAAACCAAAGTAATCCTAGTTCTGGAAGAAAACCAATTCCTTATAGAAATCCAAGAATCTGTGTTCGCGCGGTCCGCTCGAGCGTGGGAATTCTCGTTCGAGCGGAGGCTTCAAAATTGTGTGATTCATATAGGCTTCACGCTCGAGCGAAAGTTTCCACGCTCGAGCGTCGAATCACACCATCCAATATTTTTTCAGGCGGAGCAGAGATGATGTGAGCTTGCAATCCTCACTCGAGCGTCACTTTCCCCGCTCGAGCGGGACGACAAAAATTGGAAAATCTGGAAAACTAGATCCTGTTACAACCTCGGTTTTGATCCATGGAAATTGACAAAGGCACGATTCGGGTTGGATTCGCATCTAATAAACTCATAGCCTCACTAAAATTAAAGGTGTGAAAACAAATACAACTGAAAGGAGTTTTGTCAAACGGGGTTGCCAAGAATAAAACCTAACATGATGTAGTAACTACTATTCTATAGTATTTATCTACTTTCAAATATCTCTATGACAACAACCATTAATCCCATTCTCATTCTCCGTTTCAAAACTAGTTCACCGAAATATTCATGTTAACAACAATTCCCAACATGCGCAAATCACAATAGTTAGCCTCTTCAAGGCAAAATGAAAAGCTTTCCAAATAATCACCAAGATTTTTACAAGTTCCACATTTCATGGTACATAGTCAATTCCCACTCTTCCAACATCACACATTCATATGTTTAACCCACATGTTACCATAATACCTCATATCTCATTCATTCAAATAAAAATTCATTTTCATCAAACATGTTATGAGATTACTCTCATTCATCTTCTTAACACAAAATGATAAAGGATCTCATAGGTATATCCTTATTTTTTCAAAATCCCCAATATCTAGGGTTTTCTTATCAAAATATAGCATTTCCCATTCCCCTTAATAAAGCCCCATTAAAACCCATTTCTTTGATGTGTTTCAAAAGAAGAACATCCTTATTGATAAAAGAAAAGTTGGGATTTTAACCCATTTCTCAAACCCTCTCTAGTTTTGGAGCAAAACAAATTTTACACAAAATTTTTTTTCTCAAGAAATTCTTTAATTCAATCTTCAAGATAGCAAAACAACATATATAACTCAAGAGATTTCCTATCTCAAAGTTTGATGAAGAAATGTTGAAACCCTAGAGCCAAAATGGTTGGTTTTTCAATCTCCACCACACCCAAGGAGCCCTAACCTTTGATCTCCAAAGTTTGAGAGGAAGAGGTAAGGATGATGATGAATCTAGATGCAAAAATCAAAAAGTGTTTTGATGTTTGGGAGGGTTCTCTAGAGAGGAGGAGGAGAAAATAGGGTTTAGAGTGAGAAAAGAGTGTCTAAATTATGTTGCAAGTTCGGCCAAAAAGGCAAAAAAAAAAAAATAGAGTTTCGGATGCCCGTCTGCCGCACGTGCAGAGCACCCCTCACGCACGTGTGGCCCTCACCCCCACACGTGCGGTGGTCCTCCCGCACCACCTCCCACACGTGCGGTGGTCCTCCCGCACCACCGCACGTGTGGGGGTGGTGCGGGAGGACCACCAGCCACCCTTCTCCTCGCACGTGCGGCTTGGCCTCCCCCATGTGCGGCCCTAGCCAAGCAGTCCAGAAAATTTTGGTTTGGCTCCCGGGCACTCCGGACTCGGTCCCACACTTCTCTGGAACACTCGTTATCCGACACCAAATGCCATAAGAATAAGAACCTTAATTTCAAGGAGAATTTCCGAATGTTTCAAGTTCAATGACAAAATAAAAGAGAGACAAGGCAAGAAAGAAAGAAAAGAAAAGAGAAGGAAGAAAAGAAGGACCCAGTCGTCACATATATGAGTAAAACAACTCATTTTTTTTTTATTTCTTTTCCCGATGTGGGATTATCAAATAAAAATTAGCCAATGGAGATTTTCTTAATTATATAAAATTAAGAAAATCAAGAAAATTAGTATGAGATATTGAAACTCTCACAAGGCTTCTCATTAAAAATATCATTTTCTTTATATAATATACTAGTATATCACCCGTACTATGCACGGGATAAAATAATATATTATTTAATAAAAATATGATAATTATATTCAATTTTTTTATATTATGTAAAATAAAAGTAAAATGGAAGCTAGCCAATTGGGATTTTCTTAATTATTTAAAATTAAGAAAATAAAAAAAATTAGTATGAGATATTGATCATAAGTCTCCTTACAAAAAATCTCATTTTGCTTATATAAATGAGAGTATAAGATTCACATTAGGTAAGTGAAATAATTCATTTTTTTCTTCTTTTCTCAATGTGGGATTATAAAATGAAGGTTCAATAAAAGCTAACCAATGGAGATTTTCTTAATTGTTTAAAGGGTAAATTACAAACACACCCTTGAGGTTTACTTAAACTATAAATTACCCCCTATGGTTCTAGAAATTACATTAAGCCCCCTAAGGTTTCTAATTTCATAACAAATAGATCCTTTTATTAATAAATCATCAAGTTAATTAACAGTTTTTAATAATGTTAAAATTTTATTTCAATTAATAATTCAGATAATTTTATTATCGTATAGGTGAACCGTTAGAAATTTCACTTTTTCAATTAATTTTGTTAAATAAAAAATTCTGACAGGGAGGTATTTGTAATTTTCCAAACTACAGGAGGCAATTTGTATTTTAAGCAAACCTTAGGGGTTGTATTTGTAATTTACCCTTGTTTAAAAGTTAACAATTGTTTGGGCGAGAAGTTTATTTTGAATCAAGCAATCTTAACCATTTAATTTTTAATTAGGTCAATCTTTAATTTATTTCGAATCAAACAAATTTAACCAATATATTTTGATAAAACCGCTAAAAGCGCAATTAAACCAGCGAATCAGTCAAACCGAAAACAATTCACTCTATCGGTTAGATCAAAGGACTAACCAACTTCTACAAAAATTAATTAATTAAAATCTTTAAATTTTATTTTAAAATTTAAACCATCTTGAAATGAAACATGCACAAGGCTATAATATTAAATGAGAGTATAAGATTCACTTTATATAAGTGAAACAACTCACTTTTTATTTATTTTCTCGATGTAGAATTGTAATTATTTTAAAATTAAATATTATGAGAGTTTCAAAATCTCATGTAAAATTATTTTTAAAATCAAACGTCTATGTAGGATTATACAATAAAAGTTAAATGGAAACTAATCAATAAAGATTTTTTTAATTGTTTAGCATTAAGAAAATCTTAAAAAAAAAATTGATATTGATTATAGGGTTTTTCACTAAAAACCTTTTTTTGCTTATATAAATGAAAGTATAAGATTAACTTTATATAAGTGAAACAATTCACTTTTTTCTTTTTTTTCTCGATGTGGGATTGTAAAATAAAAATTAAATGGATATGCACATTGAAACTGTGTTTACAAAAGTATCTTCACATGACACATGTGATATGTTAGGAGTATTGTACATGTGTTCTTAAACACACAAATAGAAAAAATTGGTATTGATTATAGAGCTTCTCACTAAAAATCTTCTTTTGCTTATATAAATGGGAGCATAAGATTCACTTTATATAAGTGAAACAATTCACTTTTTCCTTCTTTTCCCGATGTGGGATTGTAAAATAAAAGTTAAATGGAAGCTAAAGGTCATATTGTTTGTCATGTGTACAAGTTGGTTCTAATAGATTTGTTTTGCGTAAAACTTTTCTTGGCTACAACATGGCCGCAAAGAAAATTATTGCTGTTTGTCAATCTGGGGGTGAGTTTGAGACAAATAAAGATGGGTCTCTGTCATACAATGGTGGGGATGCCTATGCAGTGGACCTTGATCAGCAGTCGAAGTTGGGTGATTTCAAGCAGGAACTAGCTGAAACATTTCATTGTAACGTTGATGGCATGTTGATCAAGTACTTCCTCCCAGGAAACAAAAAGACTCTCATTACAGTCTCCAAAGACAAGGACCTTAAGCGCATGGTAAACTTTTTCAGGGATTCTGACCAAGTGGAGGTCTTTGTTATGGCAGAGGAAGTTGTTGCTCGAAATGTATCAAATATGCCTGCCAGTAGGTACATACCGTCAGTCCTGGCTTAATTTGTACTTGTTTAACTGTTGCCTCATGTCTGCAATTTACACTTCAGTATGTCCACAATTACAGTGAACACTGACTTTAGCAGTCATTCATGCTTGTCGTTTTACCAAAATGAAGCTGGTGAAAGCTATACGACAAACATGCGCTGCAATACCTTGCTGCATTACACTGTGATTGTGAACCTAACTGAATTTTGGAAATTGTGAACCAGAAGCAATATGAATTCTACCTGTGGATTAGTTAGAATCTTATGGCAGCCTTGATCATGCAGGTCGAGCAGGACAACCGTGTCAGAAGCAGTGGTTCCTGCAGCTGTCCCTGTTGATATAATGAATGCTGATGACCAATTTGACATGGACACAGCTATTGAAACACCACTAGCTGGTTCCCTTTTCGATATGAATGGTGACAAACATCGTAGAGCTGCGACGCAGTGGGAGAATACGATCACTGGCGTGGACCAAAGATTTCGTAGCTTTACTGAATTCCGTGAAGCTTTGCATAAATACTCAATTGCACATGGGTTCGCTTACAAATATAAGAAAAACGACAGTCATCGTGTAACAGTCAAATGCAAATCTGAAGGTTGTCCATGGCGGATATATGCATCTAGGTTAGCCACCACCCAATTAATTTGTATTAAGAAAATGAGCACGACACATACGTGCGAGGGAGCTGCCGTAAAAGCTAGGTATCGGGCAACAAGGGGCTGGGTGGGAAGTATCATAAAGGAGAAGCTGAAAGTTTCTCCAAACTACAAGCCAAAGGATATTGCCAGTGATATTAAGCGGGAGTATGGGATTCAACTGAACTATTCTCAGGCATGGCGTGCCAAGGAGGTTGCAAGGGAGCAGCTTCAGGGTTCTTATAAAGAGGCATACAATCAGTTACCATATTTCTGTGAGAAGATAATGGAGACTAACCCAGGTAGCATTGCTACATTTGCCACAAAGGAGGACTCGAGCTTCCATCGCCTCTTTGTCTCATTTCATGCCTCAATATCTGGTTTCCAACAGGGTTGTCGTCCACTCCTTTTTCTTGATGGCACCCCTTTGAACTCCAAGTACCCAGGGACCTTATTGGCTGCAACTGCTGCAGATGGGGATGATGGTGTCTTCCCAGTAGCTTTTGCTGTAGTAGATGCTGACACTGATGACAACTGGCATTGGTTTCTAGTGGAATTGAAATCTGCAGTATCAACATCTCGGCCAATCACATTCGTTGCAGATTTCCAGAAGGGCTTGAGAGAGTCATTGTGTGAGATATTTGACAATTGCCAACATGGTTATTGTCTGCGCTATCTTGTTGAGAAACTTAATAAAGATTTGAAAGGGCAGTTTTCTCATGAAGCAAGACGTCTTATGGTTCAAGATTTTTATTCTGCTGCATATGCTGCTAAACTTGAAGCCTTTGATCGATGCACTGAAAACATAAAGGCTATTTCGCCTGAAGCTTACAATTGGGTCATACGAAGTGAGCCTGATCACTGGGCAAATGCATTTTTTGGTGGAGCAAGATATAACCATATGACATCTAACTTTGGAGAACTCTTCTACGGTTGGGTATCAGAGGCAAATGAATTGCCAATAACTCAGATGGTTGATGTATTACGAGGAAAGATGATGGAGTTGATATATACACGGCGGGTTGATTCCAATCAGTGGGGTACAAGGCTAACACCCTCCATGGAGCAAAAGCTACAAAATGAGACTTCAAAATCGAGCTCGCTTCAAGTGTTACTCTCACATGGTAGCACATTTGAAGTACGTGGTGAATCTGTCGATCTAGTTAATATCGATCATTGGGATTGTAGTTGCAGAGGATGGCAACTCACTGGACTGCCTTGCTGCCATATAAGATTTACTTTATATAAGTGAAACAACTCACTTTTTTTTTCTTTTCTTGATGTGGGATTGTAATTATTTTAAAGTTAAATATTATGAGAGTTTCAAAATCTCATTACGAAATTATTTTTAAAATTAAAATTATGTGGAATTATAAAATAAAAGTTAAATGGAAGCTGGGGATTTTCTTAATTGTTTAAAATTAAGAAAATCAAAAGAATGAGTATGAGATATTGATTATAGGGTTTCTCACTAAAAATCTCTTTTTGCTTATATAAATGAGAGTATAAGATTCACTTTATGTAAGTGGAACAATTCATTTTTTTTTTCTTTTTCCGATGTGAGATTGTAAAATAAACGGTACATGGAAGCTAGCCAACGGAAATTAGAGAGGCATAATTTAGGTTGGTGAATTTGTCATAGTCGATCATTTTGTAAACTCATATGCATATTAAAACGAAAAAATCAAATTCATTCTAAAATCATGTTCATGTGATTTCAATGTATTTAGTTTTAATAAAAATATATGATCTATTTATAAAATTATATATATTATTTATTTTTAAAAAATAAATATAATAAAATTATGTGATTATAAATGATAGTTTCGTTCAAAGTAAATCAAATTTTGATTTGTTCAAAATATTGCTAATAAAAACTAAAAATGAATAAAAGTCAATCAACTGACCTCTTCTCTTTTCCTCTCCGACATGTGTCTTGTTACATTGTCATTTAAGTGGTCATAATTGTGGAATTAACTTGCATCATTGCATTTGGAGCAAAATATTGTTTTAAAAATATAATTAATTGTAGTCATGTAAGCAAGATGGACCCAATTGGGAGAGATGGGTGACGACCTCCAAATTTCGAAACCCTTTTATTATAATAATAATAATAACATTAATTATTAAAAAAAGCCTTCAAATTATATAAGTTAACCTCCTATTATAGAGGTATATTTTCACCATACAATTTGGTGAACCATCTTAAATTATGATAAAAGCTTCCAACCTAAACTATCACAACCTAAACAATTCACCTTTTTCTTCTTTTCTTGATATGAAATTATCAAATAAAAGTTAGCCAATGGAGATTTCTTAATTGTTTAAAATTAAGAAAAAAAAAAATAGTATGAGATATTGAAACTCTCATAAGGCTCCTCACTAAATAGGAGTTAACTTGGTCGTGGCATATTGCAGTTAGCTCGGTCATACTATGTTGGGCCGAAGTATGTTAAGCTTTCCTCAGAACCCTGCTACTAGTTAGCTCGGTCCAAGCTCATTGTGGATAGCACGGTTTCGGACAACCCAGTTGGAATGTCAGCCGAGGTACACGCGCAGTGAAAGGAAGAACCGAGCTAGTTGGAGCTCGGTCTAGTCTGCGGCTTTAGCGTGGCCATGTTATCTCGGTCGTATGGACATCCAACCGTGGTAGAACCATCTCACTTGGTTCAAGCAGTGAAGGGGGTGTTGAGGGATAAGCATTATCTTTCAAGAATGTGATTCCTAAGAGGACTCTACATGGAGGAGTAAGAGTCCTACATGGATTGTGCCACACGGAACCTATAAAAGCTCACAACATCACCTATGGAAAGGTAACATAACTTTGATTCTCGAATACACAGAACTTTTGTTTATTTGTCTATTTTGCTGACTTAGGTATCGGAGAGGTATCCGGCACACACCCGCGGCTAGCTCACGTTTATGTTTTCAGGGGATAAAGCGACGTCGTACGGGGGAGCGCAGACTTGATCAACAGGATTATACGAGAAGGTTTATTTTTTTCCCGTACAATTGGCGCCGTTTGTGGGAATATCAGAGAAAGAACAAAACCTCTTGATCAAGTTTCTCTCGCTAATTGAATGGCGCACAACGAAGATTTGCCGCAATCCGCCATCGACAGACAAACCCCAGAGGGGGGTAGGAGGCGCGAAGGTTTGCCCTCTATCCTTCCCATGGCGGACTTAGAGCCCTAGCGATAGAATCCCCGGAGGGATGCAAGGGGGAAGCGGAACAACAGCCCCCGTCGCTCTCGCTCACAAAGTCCTGAAAGGCAAAGGCGAAGAATCGACCCTCAAGCTCTGGAGGATCGCGTAAAAGAGCAAGATGAACTAATAAGGAAGATAGCGGCAGACATGGAAGCCATGAAGCGCCAGATCAAGGGAAAAGGGGTGGCGACAAGAGAGGGGCGCAAAGACAACACGCCCCCTCGCCACTCGGAAGATCGTGGTGGGCATACCACACCATTGCAAGCAGAGAGTAGAAGCCTCAGGACAGACGACACTCAATCAAGGACTTCCAGAACTCGTTACTCCAGGTCTGAAAGAACGAGATCATTGAGGTCTTACACTGAGGGAAGTACCTATCGGCCTTCACATACGCACCAGACGGCATCCAGGCAAACGGAGTTGCCTAGGTAAACCGACTTACGGACTGTGCTTGAAGAAAGGGCACGACGAAAGGAGGATGCCAGGGCACGCGACCCACACAGAGTGTCAGCCTTTTAGCGGTTGGCTCATCGGACGCATGGGAGCGTCGAGGTTGGAATGCCAATACCGCACCTTGCCTACGAACCAACAGATAAAGCATTGGCAAGGCTACATAGCTCGCCGTTCGTCCCGGCGAAAGAACGCACCCTTACCTTCAGGCTTCATCCAGCCTAAATTTACGACATACGAAGGGAAGACAGACCCTTACATGCACCTAAGCCACTTTCGCCAGGTCATGGCAGTATACCGGCGAAACAAGGCTTTGATGTGCATCCTATTCCCATCCAGCCTTGGCGACCTAGGTTTAACCTAGTTCGAAAGACTACCAGAAGGCAGCATAGCCTCCTGGGCGTAGTTAGCAGAGGCGTTCGTGACAAAGTTCAGAATGAACACCAAGACGCCAGTAGAGATCGATCAGCTACTCTCCATTGACATGGGCGACAAGGAGATGCTGAGATCCTACAACAGTCGTTATTGGGAGACCTTCAACCAGATAGGAGATTGCCCCACAAATCTCGCCATCGCGCAATACAAAAGAGGTCTTCCAGTCGAAAACAGGCTAAGGGATTCGATTACTATGACTCCGCCCCCTCACAATGGAAGCCTTGATGGAAAGGGTGCACCAACATATTCGGGTGGAGGAGGATGGCGCCCGTGCCAAGGCAAAATCTGGTGCAACAGCAACACCAGAAAAGAAGACTGCAGCGAAGGTCAATACGGTAGAACGTCGAAGCAAGAATGGACGAGGCAAGCGAGACAACGAATAGGACCGAGATAAAAGATGGTTGAGAGTCCGCACTGCCATTACCATGGTATTCAAGAAACCAATCTACCGGATTCTCGGTGAGATACGTGATGAACCTTTTGTCAAATGGCCAACTAAATTGGGAGAAGCACAGAAGGACTACGACGAAAGATCTTGGTGCAGCTTCCATAAAGAAAAGGGGCACCGCACTGAAAATTGCACGTCGTTGAGACAGCATCTGGAGGAATTAGTGGCAGCTGGTCACCTGGACCGGTACATAGAAGGAGGGACACAGCCAGCCCCCCAAAACCACGACCACCCAGATGGAACACCAAACGACGCCCCACCTCAAGGTGTGATAAACGTAATACATGGGGTATTCGAGCCTGAGCGAGTATGTGAGCTCAGGGGAATGATAAAGAAGGCTGAGCACTTAAGAGAGGTATTAAGTGCGCAGCTCACCATTAAAAAGGGAAAACAGAGGCCACGAACGTCATGTCTTTTTCAGACCAGGACTTGGAAAGGATATATTGCCCTTACAACGGTGCACTGGTCGTCACTCTCCGCATCAAGGATTACGATGTCAAGCGAATTTTGATTGACCAAGGAAGCTCATGTGAGATAATGTACTACGAAACTTTCAAACAGTTAAAATTGAAGGACAAAGACTTGGCACCCGCCGTATCCCCCCTGATCGGGTTTAACTCAATGCCAGAATAGCCAGTCGGCAAGATAATCCTCCCAGTCAAAGCTGGAAGCATGACTAAACAAGTGAAATTCTGGGTATTAAAAGTGCCCTCCACTTACAACATAATCTTGGAAAGGACATGACTGCACGCCATGAGATCGATAGCATCAACGTACCATCAAGTCATGTGGTTTCCCAATGAAGCCGGAGTAATTGAAGAGGTCTATGGAGACCAAATTATGTCCAAGTAATGCTTCATCACAGTAAATGGCAGCCAAGCTGCCAAGGGGTTTGTTCAGATGGTAGAAGACCCCGAAAATAATGAACTGTTTGCGGATGTTGGCAAAGCCGCTGAACAGAAGGCAGTGGAAGACTTGGTACAGGTAAGAATAGATGAAAAGAACTCGGATAAGTTTTTTTTGCTTGGCTCATCTATGTCCAGCACTGAGAGAATAGAGGTCATGGAATTCTTAACCTCTAACATCGAAGTGTTTGCCTGGACGCCGTATGACATGCCTGGCATTGACCCAAGCTTCATCTGTCACCAATTGAATGTCCACCCAACTGCCAGACCAATTATACAGCGCACTCGCAGATCGGCACTCCACCATGCCAAGATAGTGACGGAGGAAGTAGAAAACCTGCTAGAAGTAGGAGCTATTAGAGAGGTGCACTACCCCAGATGGATCTCCAATACAGTGATAGTGCCTAAAAAGAATGAAAAATGGTGTGTCTGTGTGGATTACAAAACGGTCAACAAGGCGTGCCCAAATCGCTATGTATGAACCAGACCAACTGGTAGATCTGACTGCAGGACACAACTGTCTTAGCTTCCTCGATGCGTACAGAGGCTACCATCAAATCGCTATGTATGAACCAGACCAAGAGGTCACATCTTTTACAACGCCAAGAGGACTGTACTGCTACAAGGTCATGCCCTTTGGCCTAAAGAACGCAGGGGCAACATTCTAACGGATGGTCACCAAGATGTTTGAACCATTGTTAGGCAGAACAATGGAGGCTTCCATCGACGACATGGTGGTCAAGAGCAAGGACAAGAGTGACCATCTCAAGGACCTAGGCGAGATGTTTCAGATCCTGAAGAAACACAAGTTACGCCTTAATGCATCTAAGTGTACGTTCGGCGTAGGATCTGGAAAATTCCTAGGCTTCCTGGTAACCAACCGTGGCATAGAGGCAGACCCTTCTCAGATCAAAGCAATCCAGGATCTAGAGAGGCCCAACTCAGTAAAAGAAGTACAGCATCTCACCGGTATGGCAGCCGCGCTAAGCCGGTTCATAAGTCGGTCGTCAGACAGATGTCGACTATTCTTTCAAGCATTGAAGGCCAAGTTTTAGTGGGATGAAGAATGCGACCGTGACCTTGAAAGTTTGAAAGAATACATGTCTTCTCCACCGCTGCTAGTGACCCCAATACCTAGAGAAGAACTATTTTTGTACCTGGCAGTCTCACAGCACGCAATTAGAGCAGTATTGGTCCGAGCGGAAGGAATCCAACATCTGTCCATATTTTATGTCAGCAAGACATTACTGGGCGCAGAAACCAGGTACTTACCATTAGAAAAATTGGCCTTAGCCTTGATGATGGCCTCAAGGAAGTTGTCGCACTACTTTCACGCCCACACAATAATCGTCCTCACAGCTTTCCCATTAAAAGCTCTGTTTGTGAAGGTGAACTTTTCTGGGCGAATCTTGAAGTGGGTAGTGGAATTGGGACAATTTGACATCAAGTTCCAACCCAGAACCGCGATAAAAGCCCAAGCCTTGGTAGACTTTGTCGCATAATTCACCCTAGGAAGTCATCTTATCTGCCCGGTCGACCTGACTAATACAACCGAACTAGGGTAAGAAGTTGACGCCAGAATAGCGCAACCCCTAGTGCAGGATACCCAGTCAGACCTTAAGGCAGAACAGAGTAAAGTAAGGGAGGAAAAAGCAAACCATGCTACACCAAGCCAAAACTCACCAACAAATAAAGACTTGGTACAATCAAATAGGGAGGGACAAAAAGCAAGTATGGACTTTGAAGAAAACACCAGCAACACTTTTGACCCCAAGGCATCATTTGATCCCTCCACTTGCTGGAAACTGTTCGTTGGAGAGATGTGGAAGCTCTTCGTGGATGGAGCGTCCAACAGGCACGGTGCAGGACTAGGCATAGTCCTCATCTCACTAGATGGCCTAGTGGTGGAGCAAGTAGTCAACCTTGGCTTTCCAGCATCAAACAACGAAGCGGAATATGAAGCGCTTCTGGCAGGATTAAAATCAGCATCCTACATGAAGGCCACCGAGCTAATGGTTTACAGTGACTCACAGTTGGTGGCAAACCAAATTTCAGGTGACTTCGAGGCAAAGGATGACAGGATGGCTAAGTACCAAGAGTTAGTCAGAAAAGAGATCAAGAAATTTGAAGTAGTCCGGATAGAACAGATTGGCAGGGAAGAAAACAGCCGAGTGGACGAACTAGTAGGCTTTGCTTCGATGGCCAATACATCCATCCCTCATCCATTCTTGATTGACTACCTACCGAGGCCAAGCATTGAAGAACCTGAAGTAGCTGAGGTATGCTATGCCGAACTAGGCCCTTCATGGATGGATCCCATCATAGCATTCTTAAAAGACGGTGCCCTACCAGAAGAGAAGAAAGAGGCCAACAAAATAAGAGCAAAGTCGCAGTGATTTTGGCTCTCCCCATCAATGGCTTTGTACAAGAAATCCTTCACAGGACCTTATCTAAAGTGTGTCCATCCCAGCAAAGTTGAAACGTTCTTGTTTGAAATACACGAAGGCGTATGCGGAAGCTACCAAAGAGGAAGATCATTAGCTTACAGAGCCATTTCGCAAGGATATTGGTGGCCATACATGCAAGCAGATTCAGAGAAGTATGTCAAGAAGTGCGAGAAATGCCAGAAGTTCGCACACCAAATACATCAACCAGCCAGAGAGCTCCTACCTTTAACTAGTCCATGGCCATTTGCAATGTGGGGCTTGGACATAGTCGGACCACTTCCAGCAGCACCCGGCAACAGAAAGTTCTTTCTCGCAGCAACAGACTACTTCATAAAGTGGGTGGAGGCAGAAGCACTAGCATCAATAAAAGAGAATGATGTAAAGAAGTTCGTCTGGCAAAATATCATCACTCGGTTTGGCATACCGAAAGTTCTGATATCTGACAACGGCACTCAGTTCGACGGCAAAATTTTCAGAGGCTTTTGTGAAGAATACAAGATAGAGTTCTATAATTCTACACCAGCATACCCCCAAGCGAATGGCCAGGCAGAAGCATCAAACAAAGTCGTCTTGGATGGATTGAAGAAAAGGTTAGAGAACTAAAAGGCAAGTGGGCAGAAGAACTTCCTCATGTTTTATGGGCTTACCGTACCACACCTCGGCGATCAACCGGAGAAACATCCTTTTCCTTGGCCTATGGCATGGAAGCAGTAATCCCACTGGAAGTGGGCCTCTCCACAATTAAAAGTGAAAATTTTGATCCAGACTTAAATAGAGAGGCCATAGCATAAGAGCTCGACCTTGCAGAAGAAAGAAGAGAAAGAGCACTGGTTCACATCGCTTCATACCAGCAAGAGTTGTCCAGAAAGTATAACAAGACAGTGCACCCAAGACAATTCAAGATTGGAGACTGGGTACTGCGCAAAGTAATGGGAAACACCGTGGTACCCGGAGATGGCAAGTTGGGGGCCAATTGGGAAGGACCTTACAAAGTGGTCGGATTAGCTGGAAAAAGGGCATACCACTTGGAAGATGAGGACAACAAAGCCATCCCTAGGCCACGGAACACTGCCAATCTCAAACTATTTTATTTTTAGCTTTTTCTCCTTAGTATTTGTAATTTTCTTCTTTCTTTTCTCAATAAAACAAGTAGTTTCTTTTCAGTATAGTTGTTTCTTTCTGTAAAAGATTGTTTTAGTGAGTTAGGAGCACTGTAAGCATAGTTGGCTGGAATAACCAACTTCGCATTCTCTTCAGCTAAGATGTGGATCAGTGCTGAAGAAGTTGGCTGGAATAACCAACACCCTTCCTAAGCCCAGGATAAAAATCCAGACTGCAGGACGTTTGGACGGAATAACCAAACACTTTACTCTAGGTTGGTAGGAATAACCAACTTAGAGGTTGGCTGGAAAAACCAACACCCCTCCTAAGCCCAGGATAAGGATCCAGGCTACAGGACGTTTGGTCGGTATAACCAAACACTTTACTCTAGGTTGGCAGGAATAACCAACTTAGAAGTTGGCTGGAAAAACCAACACCTCTCCTAAGCCTAGGATAAGGATCCAGGCTGTAGGACGTTTGGTCAGAATAACCAAACACTTTCCTCTAGGTTGGCTCGAAAAACCAACATTTATTGTTCTTCAGCCGAGATAAGGATCTAGGCTGAAGAGGTTGGCTAGAAAAATGAACACTTGTTATTCTTCAACTGAGATAAAGATCTCGGCTGAAGAGGTTGGCTAGAAAAACCAACACTTGTTGTTCTTCAGCCGAGATAAGAATCTAGGCTGAAAAGGTTAGCAGTTATGGATAGCTAGATTGAAAAAATAAGATCGGGATAAGATACCTCGGCCAGAGAATATTATGCTTCATTCAGACACAGTCAGAAAGTTACATGCACGGCACAGTTAACCGAAATAGCAGTTGGAACAAAAGAAGCTTTCGTTAAAGATTCAAATAGATCATCTAAGTCAGCATCAAGCACAATCCGGTCTTCACCAAGGGGTAGCTCGGTTGTGGCAAGCACCCTTGGTTAGGCTCGGTCGAAAGCATCGCATCAGCAAGCAAAGGTGGGATGGAGACCTCTGGAGTGGGGGAGGTAGACTGGCGACCGGGCTGAGTGTTGTCTTCTGGAGCCTCATCCTCATCCTCCTCTTCCAGAAATTGTTGCTGGACTGTAGTAGCATACTCCGCCAGTGAGCTCGGTATGAAATATGGAGGATGATTGAAGACCTCGGTCTCAGGTCCATGACTAAGCTGCGCCGTAGCCCCCCTCCACCCGCATTTGAAGAACAGATCCTTCGCAGCCTCGCACTGCTTGATGTACAAGGCTTCGCCCTCTTTGAAACCGATGTTCTCCGCATCCTCCAGCTTCTTCTCAAGCTTGGTTATTTCGGCATTCTTTTTCCCTTCAAGCTTGGCCAGCTCGCATAAATATTTGTCTTTTATCACGGCCGCAGCCTTTTGTTTGTCCGCCTCAGCCGAGGTAACAAGACCGGTCAGACGACCATTCTCGGTTCGTAGCTCGGCTAGCTGCTTTCTGGCCTCTTCTAGCTCGGCGATTTTTTCAGTTACTTCGGCCATAGCCTGCCTTGTTGTTTTCTGAAGTTCCAACACTCCCTTGTGAGCGATATGGTTCTTCTCTATGGCCTACAAAAGGATGGAAACTTTTTAAGTACGACCAAGCAGAAAGTTGTAAGAATTTGAAAGATAAGCAAGTGAGCTACTTACCAGCACCATGGATTTTGTGGACGAGCGAAGGGCCTTCAGCTCGGTTAGGTGGTCATGGTGCTCCATGTCAGGTGGAAGGCAAACACTCTTGGCCAGATTGAATGCCATTAGGTGGTCTTTTTCAGCGACCACTGAATCAGTATCCTGTATTGCACGGTTCTGAAAAGTGATCTTGGGAGCCCACTTGGAAGAGTTAGCTCGGTCGGAACGCTCCGGCTGAGGGTTTGGTGGAGGGCTTGGCAGAAGGATGGGTTCTTCTTCATCAACAAGGCGTGGCTCAGTTGTAGGAGTCCGAGCACGCTTCTTGGAATGAGATGATGAGGGTTGATGGGATGGAAACGCCACCACAATCTCCTGAGTCTGACCAGCTGGTGGTACCTCGGGCTGGTTTGTTTCGGTCAGGAGTGCCCTTACAGCTCGTTTCTTAGCCATCTCTTGCTCAGCAGTTAGAGGGATCAATCTGATTTGGGGCAAGTTTGGGTCCGGTTCAGGAAAGGCTTCCAATAAGAAGTCAGTTACCTTGGTCTTTTGTTTGCCACTATATCGGTAGGTCGGCTGAAAGTCCAATAGCTCGGTCTAACTTCGGTTTGGATATTGTAGGGCGGCGCGAAGTATATTCAAGTTGGGGTAGTTGTATTGAGACTTGAGGAAGTTCAAATCTGCATAAAAAAAAAAAAAAAAGACAACAGTTAGTGCGGTTTAAGGTGAAAAAACCGAAGTAAAGAAAGGCATAGTATGAAGCCGAGATAACTCTACCGGCTACTCTACCGGCTACACCCTTTTTCCAATTTATTCTGTCACTAGGGATCTGGGCCTGTTGGTCCTCAAAATTTCCAGATACCTAGAGGAAGTTATCATCGTTTACATCTTTATCCGGGGTATCATTTATTATCTTTTCACGCCGGCGTCTTATTCTTAAATAATAGACCCATCCATCTTCGGCGGAGCCTATAGAATATTGATGGAAGAGCTTGGCTAAACCGAGATTAAGGCTAGCTCGGCGGTTTAGCTCGGCGATACCATTTATTATATGGTAAGAATTGGTGGAAAGTTGGGTTGGGCAAAGGTTGGTCTGCCTAAGGAATTCACAGAGAAGAGGCTGTACAGGGAATCTTAGTCCGGTTTCTACTATGGACAGAAGGGTAAAGGGAACGAAGTCGTGTTTTCCCCATGGTATAATATCCAGGTCGGCTAAGATGAGATGGACATCATCAGGGATGTTATAATCCTTTCGGAATTCGGCCATGGCACCTGGTGAGTTAACTAAGAACCTATACTTTCCCATTTGTGGTTTAAGTTATAAATAAGTTAAACAGTAATATTAGCTCGGTCGAAGTATAATGCTGAGTAGCTCGGTTGAGTGCTCAAAGGAGTGCCTGGGCAACCTAAGTCTGCAAAGTGAAAAACAAAGGTGTTAAGCACAGATCGCTGGACCGTGCCACAAAAAACAAGGGCAAGATTAATGAAATCCTAGCTCAGCTACATAAAACACTATCAGTTTTTAGCTCGGTTTGAGTAAGGGGCTTTTTAGCCCGGTTGAGCTTTTGGGGCAGCACCCTTATGGTTCAGCCCCAAGTTTTATCTCGGTCGGTGGTTAAAGCTATTGGGGGAGCAATCTTAGCTCGGTCTGAACTAAGGAAGCTGGTTTAGCCCCAAGTTTTATCCCGGGCAGCGATTGAGGTTTTCTAGCATGGTATTGCGCAAACTCAGTGCAGTTCGATAGCTCGGTTAAAAGAAGCAGAGGGTCCCTAACTTGTGGAAACTACAAGTGTGACATGAAGTTTCAGTTCGGTTATTGGGTATGGCTAGGATAACACCTAATACAAACAACTTCCTAGTGCGGTTAGAGTATGATGTTGGATCAAAATCAGTGTTTCTCAGGTTATTCATGGAGTACCAGAGGTTCTACTACATGGTTTTTTCCAGAAATATTGAAGCAAAAGTGGAATGTGCTTTGAAAAAACATACAAATAAAACATTCTATGTGTTACAAAACAAGCTCGAAAACAACAAAAAGGAAGAGGATTCGAACCACTTACCAGTTCAAGTTGAAGAGGCTGAAGATAAGAGCAACGACAACAAGAACACGAGCTTATGCAGTATAGAAATGGGGTTGCAGAAGCTCAAACAAGAGAGAGAGAGGATGAATAGTGCAAATGAAGGGTTTCAAAACAAAAGGTTTGGTTTTGTGAAAAAGAAAGAAAAAGGCGGGACTGTTCAAAAATTACAGAGTATGAAGACGGCTGACAGCTACATTGGGCCAATAACAGTTCGCCACGTGTCCATCGGATGGGAATCGATTCAGTTACAGCGACTAAAGAGACGTTTTGACCGGACAGACAGAGCTCAGTATGAATTTAGCTCGGTTGGAAAGCTAAAAGCTTTTAGCTCGGTTGGAAGGCCAAAAGTTTTTTTAGCCCAGTTGGAAGGCTAAAGTTTTTTTTTATTATTTAGCCCGGTTGGAAGGCTCAAGTTTTTTAGCTCGGCTGATAAACGGGTAATCCCTATCATGCTGCGCAGATGGAATTAAGGGGCAATTCAGAGGGTAATTTTTAGGTAAATTGGGCCGAGCTGGGTAATGGGCCGTTATGGGCCACAGTAAAAAGGGCTTGGAGATAGCCCGGTCTAGAGAGAGCTTCGGAGTTAAGCTCGGTCCATGAGAGCTTTATAGGTAGCTCGGTTATCTCACGCAGAGTTTGCTCGGTCGTGACATATTGCAGTTAGCTCGGTCATACTATGTTGGGCTGAAGTATGTTGAGCTTTCCTCAGAACCTTGCTACTGGTTAGCTTGGTCCAAGCTCATTGTGGATAGCACGGTTTCGGACAACCCAGTTGGAATGTCAACCGAGGTACACGCACAGTGAAAGGAAGAACCAAGCTAGTTGGAGCTCGGTCTAGTCTGCGGCTTTAGCGTGGCCATGTTATCTCGGTCGTATGGACATCCAACCGTGGTAGAACCATCTCACTTGGTTCAAGCAGTGAAGGGGGTGTTGAGGGATAAGCATTATCTTTCAAGAATGTGATTCCTAGGAGGACTGTACATGGAGGAGTAAAAGTCCTACTTGGATTGTGCCACACAGAACCTATAAAAGCTCACAATATCACCTATGGAAAGGTAACACAACTTTGATTCTCGAATACACAGAACTTTTGTTTATTTGTCTATTTTGCTGACTTAGGCATCGGAGAGGTATCTGGCACACACCCGCCGGTTAGCTCACGTTTGTGTTTTCAGGGGATAAAACGACGTCGTAGGGGGGAGCGCAGACTTGATCAACAGGATTATATGAAAATGTTTATTTCTTTCCCGTATATATAAATATATAGATATAGATATAGATATGTAAGCAAATGTAGTAAGTTTTCAAAATTTTCCAAAAGTCATCATCTTCCCTTCCTATTCAAAGTTATTTTTCTCTTTTCTACATGGCAAACCCTCTTGTCTCATATGCACTTTTCCTAATTTCTAATTATTAGTATTATTATTTTTTTTAAAATGACAGAAAAATGAGATAGAAAATATTAAGTTAACATAAAAAAGACATAGCTATAAGAAGATAAATAAGAATATTTTTTTAACTTATCTATCCATCTCTCCAGATTCTTCTCACTTTATAAAAATAAAAATAAAAAATAACATTTTTTATATGAACATAAATAAATAAATAAAGCTATGGAAAGATAAATAAGAATATTTTTTGACCAATCTATTTCAGCATTACAATCAGACCAATCTATTTTAGTATTACAATCAGATAAGTATTAACATATATAAGATAATATTGATTTTTTAATTTTAAAATACTAAAATAATGGCATACTCAATTTTTTGTCAAATCATATATCATTTTATTTAATAAAAAACAATATCCTTTAAAAACCAAATAATTGATTGACTATTAAAATAAAAACAAACCAACAAACACTACAAGAAAAAACACCTTTGGTGACTAAATTTTTAGTCGCCAAAAGTCCTTTTTTAGTCGCCAAATGTCGAATTTTGACTTTCCCCGACAAAAACTTTTAGTCGCCGGTTTTGTCACGAATACATGGTCGCGAATACCTTTGGCGACTAAAAAACTGTTAGTCGGCAATATATAGGTCTTCAGCGACGAAAGAATTTGTCGCCAAATGCAATTCCATTTTTGGAAATTATACATTTCGCGACTAAACTTTTAGTCGCCAATACTGATTTTTTTATTATTATTTAACCATTTACCGACTAAATTTTCGTCGCCAAAAAGTATTCCTTTCGGCGACCACAGACTTTAGTCGCCAAAACCATTTTTCAGAAAAAAAAAAATAAATTGCCTCTACTAGTCCCAAGTTTCGAACCCACAACGTCCCAACATTGTCAACCTTTACCAACACTTTCTCCCCACTACGCCACTACAACATCACATGAATATTAATGCAACATTTATTATTTATATACTATATTGACTGGTATTAATACAAAATTATATATATAAAAATAATTATTTTTATTTAATATATTTTATTTAAAAAATAAATTATTTACTAAAAAAAATAGGATAGCACTTTTGGCGACTAAATCTAAATTTTCGTCGCCAATTCTTTATTTTTTGGCTACTAATTTGTTTTCTGTCACTAAAAGAATTAAATCCCGCCTAAGGATAGCACTTTTGGCGACTAAACTGAATTTTAGTTGCCAAAACCTCTACTTTGGGCGACTGAACTGCATTTTAGTCGGCAATTCTTGATCTTTAGCTACTAATTTTTTTTTGTAGCAAAAAAGCTTCACTTTCAGCGACTAAACTGTTTTTAGTCGGCAAAACACCTATAATCGGCGACCAAACTGCCGTTTAGTCGCCAAAACCATCACTTTTGGCTACTAAATGAATATCTATACTATATGTGCAAGCAAATATAGTAAATTTTTAAAAACTTCCAAAGTCTTAATCTTGCCTTCTCATTCAAAGTTACCTTTCTCTTTCATACATGGCAAGCCCTCTAGCCTCATTTGCCATATTCCTAATTTCTAATTATTGATTATTTTTTAAAAAATATGACCAAAACAATGAGATAGAACATATTAAGGTAACATAAAAAAGATTTAGCTATAAGAAGATAAATAAGAATATTGTTTAACTAATCTATCTATCTCTCCATATTCTTCTCACTTTATAAAAAAATAAAAATAAAAAAAATAACTTTTTTTATATGAACATAAATAAATAAATAAATAAATAAATAGATAAAGATATGGAAAGATAAATAAGAATATTTTTAACCAATCTATTTCAATATTACAATCAGATAAGTATTAACATGTATAAGATAATATTGATTTTTTTATTTTAAAAATACTAAAATAATGGCATACTCAATTTTTTGTTGGATCATATATCATTTTATTTAATAAAAAAAAAACAATATCCTTTAAAAACCAAATAATTGATTGACTATTAAAATAAAAACAAAAAAAAAAATATTATCCTTAAAGGATTGAGTATTCAAATTTCAAATGATAAAAGTTATTTTTGGTAAAACAAAATCAAATTATTATCATTTTAATATATGAGATAAGTATTAACTTCTTTATATATATATATATATATAATGTATCATCTTAATTTATGCCTCTTCACTTGAACTTTCCATAGATATCAACTCAAGAAAAAGCAAAAATTGTAAAAATTTCAAACATTAGTGTATCTCTCAACCAAAACTTTCTTTTTCATCTAAACTTAAAGCTTATATCAGGTATACAATTAATTTATAACTCTATTACATGTTTTTGCTTATTAGAGTTAATATATTTATAGTAATACTCAATAAAACTCTATTAGAATATGTGATATGTTTATTAATTTAGAGTAATTAAATTTAATGTATTTACAGTGATGCTCAATCAAACACCAATAGAATATATGATTTATTCAATAAAACTTCGTTAGAGTGTATGATTTGTTTACAAGTGTAGAATAATTTAATATTTTTATAGGGGTATTACTTTCACATTTTTACATTTCATTTTTATTTTTGTTTGTTCATTGAAGGTGCACTCAAAGAAATAAAGGTTAATCATTTACTTTTAATGAAAAACTCTATTCATACAAAAGAGTATTACAAATATGTAAAATTAATTTGGAATTTAGTTTAGGGTTAAAATTTGGAATAGCTTTAGTAATGAGTTTTGTAGTAATTGATACTTACATATTAATACTTAGAATTTGATCTAGAGTAAGTTCTTCACATTACAATTTGAATCATATATATATATATATATTTGAATAAAACTATGAATACATTTTTTGAACATTGAAAATTAGCCCACCAAGTATGTAATTAAGCCTAAGGTTTTTAAAGTAATTTTTTTAGTTTTTTTTTAATTTTTAATTTTTAGTTATAAAATCCATTTTGTCATTTTTCAAATATCAACAAGTCAAAAAAAAAGAAGAAAAAAAAAAAACTTATTTCATAAAACAAGCTAAAAGTGAAAATTTTAAAAATTGTTACAGTTTAGTCCCCACCCCAAAAAGAAAATCTTATTCCTTTTATTCCTTGACTTAATTCATCATGTTGAATTTTGTTTTTCAAAATCCATGTTTTTTAAATAAAAAAAATGGGTTACACAAAATTTTAAGCCTAAGGTTTTCAAAGTAATTTTTTTAGTTTTTTTTTTAATTTTTAATTTTTAGTTATAAAATCCATTTTGTCATTTTTCAAATATCAACAAGTCAAAAAAAAGGAGAAAAAAAAAACTTATTTCATAAAACAAGCTAAAAGTGAAAATTTTAAAAATTGTTACAGTTTAGTCCCCACCCCAAAAAGAAAATCTTATTCCTTTTATTCCTTGACTTAATTCATCATGTTGAATTTTGTTTTTCAAAATCCATGTTTTTTAAATAAAAAAAATGGGTTACACAAAATTAAAGTACGAATAAAAATTTCATTCAATTTCTTTCTTTTTTAAAAAAATCATTAAAAATGAAAGTTTAAAAAAAGGGGTTAAGAAAACTAACAAAATTACTAAACAATATGACTTATTTAACCATTACAAAACTAAAAAAAAATGCAATATGCTATAAATTAAAAAAATAAAAATAAAAAAGTAAAATGAGATTATCCAATCCTTTTAATATATAGTATTGTAAATGAATTTTTTAATTTTTTTTTTAACAAAGACTGTTTTTAGAGTTTTAAGGTCTCTAACTACAAAATTTTTTTTAAAAAAAAAAAAATCTATTGTTTAGGCCATTCAATCCTAAATATTTGTAACTTAAAATTTTCATAATAGAAATCCTTATCAATAAAATTTCAAAAGAAATGTCTTATACTATTATTTTGTTCTTTATAAAGTTCTTAAGTTCTATTAATTTTAAATTTTCATTTAATTGTGCTCTTTTAATTAATATTTTTAATTTTTAAATAGAATGAACGCATTTTATAAAATTATTTGTACTTTTTTAATTTATTTTAGTAAATTGCTCATATTATTTATACATTTTAAAGGAAAAATACTGAATGTATGGGTTGGGAGAGAGAAAACTAATAAACTAAATTGTTTATTATTATATTTTCAAAAAAAAAAAAATTAAAAACACATATTGATTAACGATTAAAATTTGTTTTGGTGGGGAGAGAAAGTAATTAATATACAACTCATAAATTTATATTTGATTTTTTATCTATGAGCAGTAAAATAAAATTTAAAAAAAGATTAAATGTAAATAATATGCATCTTGTTGAAAAAATAATATATTATTTTATCCCGTACATAGCATGGGTCATATACTAGTTTACTTATGGATAAGTTTGTTTGATTGTATTTTTTTTTTAATTTTAATTTTAATTTTTATTAATTTATGGATAAGGTTAAAGATGCCAATAAAAGTGACAAACAATAGCATTTCTATCCAAATTTTCAAAAATTTGTATTAAATTTTTTATTTTTATTTAAAACTCAGGGTGTCAAATTGATGTACAAAAATTTGATATGTCTAAAAATAATAATTCACCCAATATGTGAAATTTATCATTTTATTACTTTTATTTTAATATTTTTTGAACTTTTTATTGATTTCTATCATTAAAATAATAAAAATAAAAGCATTTGGCATCTTCTTTTGGTTTGCTAAATTTTGTATGGCTAAGACATGCCAAATTGACAAGTCACTTTCAAAAACTTGGGAGAAACACAATTTGAATGTCAAATTTTGTTGTCAAGAGTGCCGCCTCAAAATTGCCAATTCAGGTAGATATGCTCAAATCAAATTCAGTTTGGTGTCCCAATTAAATAGGGTTCGTTACATAAATTCATAAGATTCATGTTTATTAGGAATGTGATAAATTTTTTACATACGGACTATTATGCTATCTAACACACAATCTTTCTTTTTATTTTGCAGTAATGCTACACACACAGAGAACTAAACACAGAATCAAGCATAGAAATTGTTCTACTAGACGATCGAAAGATAATATGATAGTCGTGATCGACACCATGACAACTACGGTCGACAAGTTTTGGCCACAATGACAGCCGTGGTCGATACTATGACAACAGCGTTCGATAAGCTCTAACCAATCGTCTGACCAGACGACCAGATACACAAATTTTGTATTCAAACCTATATTTAATCATCCATGCACCTAGACGTATAAAAAGAGTAAACACTAAGCATGATACATGTAAAGTAAAAATAAAAGCAATGGAAGTACAACACAAGGACGCTTAACCATGATAACTATTAGGCCTCGTTTGTTTTCAGAAGTAGAATAGAGAGAATTTATAGTGAAATGATTGTTAGCGAGAGGATTGATTGTGAATGAATTAAGTAAAATTGTATTTGTTTTAATGATAATTGTTAATGTAAGAATTGTTAAATTATTTTTATATAAAATAATAAGACAAGTATAAAAAATACAAGAATTAAACATTAATGTTCAAAAAAAAAATCCCGATATGTTAAAAAAAAAAAAAAATTCTAATCCCCTCACTATTTTTCTAATACTACCTCCACCTCCTCCATCCTAATCCTCCTTCCAAACCTCCATCTTAATCCGCTCCTCTAATCCTAATCTCTTCCCCAACTTTACAAACAAACACAATACTAAATAACTCTACCTTCATCCTAATTCCATTCCATCCTTTACCCCTCAAAACAAACGGGCCTTAATGCCTCTTGATGATTTATGTCTAATGTAGGCCTCTTTTCGCAGCAACTAGGTTGATAGTCAATTTTTTATTTTTATTTTTTTTTTGACTTTTTTTTATCACTTCTCTATTTTTATTTATATTTTTTCAAAAAAAATAATAAAAAATCAAATTTTAACTTATTTCTCAAAATGGGCCATAATTATGATAAATAACATGATAAACAAGATAAAATAACATGTGACGATTATAATATTATTGAAAAGAAAAATAGATATTAATCTGACTACAAACACCTAGGTATCAATGGGTAAAGTTTACAATTTATTATTTTTATTTTAAAAATAAAAATTATTATTTATTTTTGATAAATATAAATATATTAAAGAAATTTGCGGTACGCTCAATAAGGAGAACTTTAAAGAATAATAATATTACATACCTAGAAAATTATTCAAAAAATTATATTAGTACATTCATTCTAACGGTGGCCAACGTCACACCAATTGAAAATTAACACCATATACCTCATTTTTTTGGATAATTTCGAAGATAGGTAAATTATAATTTGCCTCCTTCATATTTGATCACTTTTTTATTTTAGCTCTTAAGTTTATTTTTTTTTTCTACTTTGATCCATTATATTTCAAATTTTTTTCAATTTACTTCTAAAATTAACTTATGTTCAAAATTAGACCCTCCCCTCCCCCTCCTTCTCCAAAAAAAAATGATATATTGATAGTCACTTGGTATAAAATTATTTTATTATATATAATTCGCACCTCTAATACAAACTCAAATTTTAATATAATAATATATTTTTATATTATGTGATAGTTATTGTTGCATTTTCTATTTAATTTTGAATAGAAGTAAGTTTTAGGGGTAAATTGGGAAAAACTTGAAACATGAAGAGTTAAAGTGAGAAAAAATAAATTCTAAGAGTCAAAATGAAGAAATGACCAAATATAAAAGAGACAAAGTGTAATTTATCATTTCAGAAGTGTAAATTATAAGTCCATAGTATTTTTCTCTTAAAATGCACTAAATAAATATTTTTCCGCACTCACTCGTGCAATAATTTCTCTAAGATATGATATAGTGATAAAGAAAGAAATTTAAGCCTGACCATTCCATTTTTGGTCAATTTTACTAAAAGAAAAAGCTTAATTAATTGAAAATAAAATAATATTCACTCTGTTTGATTTTGATTTTTAGAATTCACTTTTTAGAAAATTTTATATTTTTATTTTCCACATTTTTTTTTTGTTTTCATTGATTTTTTTAAAAATATTTTAAGTATTTTTTTTTTAATTTTTAAACACACCTAACATAAATACACTTAAGAAGTATAATATTTTTGAAAACAATCTTAAAAAAATTTACTATGTACCAAAAATATAAAAAATATAAAAATTGAGTACAATTTTCATATTTTTGTGTATTTATTAATTTTTAAAAATATTTTTTCACAAATATTTTACTTTTTAGATACATCTAAGTAAGGTGCATCTAAAAAAGTAAAAAAATTACTTAAAATTTTAAAAATATTTACTAAAAAAATAAAAAATAAAAAATTCAATTTTTAAAAAATTAAATTTAGAAAATTGAAATAAAACACACAGATTATGATACCCAAAATTATTATTTTTTTGTTGGGCTTTATGATACCCAATTGGTTGAAGCCAACTTCAGCTTTTTGTGGTGGCATAGGGGTGCAATTTGGGTGGACTCAACCCAGCAATTTGAGTTTAGATAGATATTTTTTAAGGTTTGGATAAGATATTTTTGAATTTGATATGGGCTTAGGTAAAAATTTAGAAGCTTGAATTAAATTTGGACGAGTTTGGGTAAAGCTATCAAACAACTTGAGCAACCCGAATCCCGAATTATACATATATCGATATATAAAAATATTAAATATACATATAAATTATTAGCCATTACATAATATTAAAGTAATTTAAATTATTAAATCATATTGAATATATTATATATACAAGTAACACAAAAACTTATTTTTTTATTCTCACTCAAATTGTAAATACTACCATAGAACATCTCTCTTACATTATATAAATTATTTATTTTGATATTATTAATGATTTTCTAAAAAAAATGCATATAGAGTCCAATTTTAATAAATTAATAATTTAGCTACACACACCCAAAAAAAAAAAAAAATTGAAATTTTTGATAAACAATCTTGGGTTACAATTCAAGCCTAAATAGGTCTCAATACAATCTAAACTGAGCTTGAATAATCTTCTAATCCGAACCTGCCCGAGTTGTACCCTTAGCATTGAAGCATCCAACTGACCCAACCTAAATTCATGTTTCGCCCATTAACTATTTGGCCCAGGCCTACACAAATTGCTATGATACAACATGTTTGATTGGGCTGGGCCTGGGCTGCATTAGAAATAACCTCACAACTACGGAGATTCTATTTGCACTACAAAAAAAAATCATTAAGGTCTATTTTGGGAATGAGTTATTTTACTTGATTATTTGACTTTTTAACTATTTTAATCTGGTTAAAAAAGTTGTGTTCGGAATTATTATTATTATTTTTTTTTTTTATTCTTATTATTATTATTTTTTTAAGTCAAATTGATGGTTGTGAGAGAAAAAATAAGGACAAATTACCAACAGTCCCTCGAGGTTTGACTAAAATGTAGATTCTCCCATGAGGTTTGAGAAATTGCATCTCACCCCTTAAGATTTATATTTGCATAACAAATTAACCCTTGAGGTTTATATTTGCATAACAAATTGCCTCCTTATTTGTTATGCAAATATAAATCTCATGGGGCAATTTGTAATTTCTTAAACCTCAGGAAGAATCCGTATTTTAGTCAAACCTCGAGTGGGTATTGGTAATTTGTCCAAAAAATAAAGGTCTTGTTTGGTTTAATTCTCAAAGCACAATTTTTGAAAAAAATTTCCAACAAAATAAATCATCCTAAACTCTCATACTCCAAAATTATTTCCAAAATATAAAACCAAACAAACCAAAAAAATTTCTAAACTCTTTATCTCCCAAAACCAAACCAAACACATTGAAAGTGACTGTAGATTAGATGTGACATTTTTGTCTTATTGACTATTTAGACTATTTTGTCGTTATTAGCTATTTTAGCCAAATGAGGACCTAAGTACGCCAAATTTCTCAGTACAATCTATTAAATTATTTAGGGTTATAATTTACTCTCAATACACTCAATGTTTTTTTGTTTTCCCTTTCCAAATTACCTTTTAAGGTACACCAAAATAATAAGCAAATCAAAAACCCCTAATTACACCACTTTGAAAAATCATTTTAAAAATCCTTAAACAGATTTCTCATTAAAACTATTCCTTTTGTTCACATACAGGCAGTGGCAGAGCCAGAAAATTAAATATTTTGATGTTTCTCGAAATCAATCGTAAAAACTTGCATGAAATATTTTGGTAAAAATTTTCGATATTGTAATTAATAAGTACGCCCTCTAATAATATTATTTGTAAGTAGTGTATCATGGACAAAATAAAAAATATATATATGGATATAAGTCTTAAAATAAATTATATAATTACAAATTATTTTTTTATACAAAATTTGATTAAAAAATTAATATAATGGTAATATTACGTCATCATTGATATGTGATATTACTAGGGATGGCAATGGGAAACCCATCCTATGGATACCCATGGAGATCCGACCCAAATATGTGGATTTTTCTTTTTCTTTCTTTTCTTATCCGTCGGGTCAATTAAATGGGATTTTTTAAATATTCATAAGATATGGGTCGGGAATGGGAACCCGCTCATTTCCCCCATATGTTGTGTTTAGTTAAAGAATGAATATATCAACTTCTGAATGCAGTAGTGGATGTGAATCTGGTTGGACAAACTACTTAGATCAATCTTCATATTCTGCTGCATATTAATTCCAGAAAGATGGTAGTGAAGATTGCATATACAAATTAGGAGCAAATGTGGAGGACAATGGTGAAGATGAAGATTTATGGGAATGTGGATGGTGTCGGATGCATTGTCTGGGCCTCTACATTTCCAGGAAGATGATGAAGAGGATTGCTTTGATGAAACTGGGTATTTTTGTTATGGTTCTTCAGTTTCTGAGCAACCAAGCAAGACAAAGAAAAAAAAGAAAATCAAACAACAACGAGGTAAACATCAATTTTCTTGTCTTGATGACACTGCTACCTCCCCTATAATAATTGTCTCAAAATTATATTTGATTATTTTAAAATAAACTGACGATGCAGCTGATCCAAAAGAGAGCGAGTCGGGTAGACCCACGCTTCCTACACCATTCACCAATCTTTGAGCTCGCTGGTGTGCCTGCAAAAATATCCAATAGGGAACGGGAGTCCCCTAGCGGACCCTCCGACGATCAAGTTACAAGAGAGGAGATTGATAGTGTGTAGAGAGAGAATAAGAATAGAGAACTTAACCTTTTATCTGTCTTGGAAGCCTCCTTATATCCTTTGCCCATTATTTCCTGGTCCACTCTAACCTGTCGTGTTGGCCGAAAGTCTATACTCTAGCATGCATTGTTTACAGTGAAGCTGCTCGTTCCGTCGTGAAGGGGTTATCGCATTTAATGTTGCAGGAGCCTCATTAATGGCTGATATGTGGTGCAATAACTCTGCAGGATCTTTGTCTACTTACGTGGCTGGTTCTCTTCTTGACAAGTGTTTAGATGCCATTGGTTCCAGGTGCAGTGTTTGGTTCTCAATGGTATTAGGTTTTGGTGTTTAAACTGTGAATTGAGCTCTAAGTGGTAGGCCAAAAGCTTTTGTAGGCCCATTGATGTCAACAGTCCCCCATTCCCAAGTGCAGCTTTAGTCCAACGAAATGAATAAGAAGAAAAATGGGGGGTGTGTGGAGTCGAGCGTGAGGACCGATCGGGAGGAGAGCCGATCACGGAGAGAAGGTCTAGCGAGAAGACTGACCGAGAGGAGAGCCGACCACGAAAGGGAGGTCGAGCGCGGAGACCGACCGAGAAGAGAGCCGACCATGAAAGGGGATCGAGCGAGAAGACCGACTAATAGAAGAGCCGACTGCGAAATGGGGGTCTAGCGAGAAGACCGACTGAGAAGAGAGTCGACTGCGAAAGAGGGGTCTAGCGAGAAGACCGACCAAAAGGAGAGCCGACTGCGAAAGGTGGGTCGAGCGAGAGGACTGACCGAGAGGAGAGCCGACTGCAAAAGGGGATCGAGCGAGAGGACCAACCAAAAGGAGAGCCGACTACGAAAAGGGGGTCTAGCAAGAAGACCGACCGAGAGGAAAGCCGACTGCGGAAAAAGAGGTCTAGCGAGAGGTGATGGCAGCGCGCTAGGCTCAAGGAGCGATGATGCACGTGATGATGTGAAGTGGAATAGACAGGGAAGGGGAAAAGGTTGGGGTATCGTGGTGGTACACGTGGTAAGATCTAAACCAATAGTGAGGGAGGTGAGACGTTAGTAGGAATCGAAAGGTTAGGACTAAGGAAAGGCCGGGGTTGTAACTTTTTGAAATTTAATTTTCCAACTGGCAAATTTTAACCATGATCCTTAGCAAATAGGCAAATCGTGGGCATTTGGAGTTATCCGTTTTACATACCTCATCGCAAGAAACCAACACATCTCCGACCTGACTTCATTCGTTTCGTGTGACACTCCCCTCCAAAGGTTCGCGAACTTCCTCGCGCCTGCGTCCAAAGCAATATACAGGAACGTAAAAGAGATGGCTTGAGACGAAGCGTCAGCCATGAGGCTAGAAACGTTGGGTGAAGACGACGCGGTGGATTTGGCGAAGCAGTATAGGACGGAGAGGCCAAAGAGGGGCGAAGCAAGCGGTGCGACCGCGTCCGTTATCCACAATGATCATGTCCACGAGGTCGATTAGCCAAGAGGGACCTGACCACTGGCACACTAAGGCTGAAAAATCGCCGTTCACAGCAGAGGAGTTGGAGAAGGTGCGTAAAAAGTAACAGACTCTTGCGGAGATAGAGTTGAAGTTGCCGACGGCCAATGAGAAAGCGTCGGATGTGCGTCCGATGGAGTTCACGCTATACGAGGAGGCATTGCGGGGGGGGTTTGAGGTTGCCACTCCCACGGATGGTAGTAGATGTGCTAAATCGGCTGGAGGCTGAGGTGACGCCAGGTCAGCTTATGTCTAACGGATGGAAGATACTGTTAGCCTACGCGATCGCATGGCCACAGGTGACTGGTGGGGCAGCAATGACGGTGAACGAGTTTTTTTCTTGCTACAAGGCCATTGGGCAGCAAGAAACATGGGTGACCCTGCAGACGGTGGCGGGTAGAGAGTTAGTGGTGGGTTTGCCATTATCGGTGAAGGGGTGGCGACCAAGGTGGTTTTATGTGTCTACAAATGGCAGAAAGGGGGGTGCGCACGATGTGAAAGGTGCCCATCATGTCGGTGGAGCCAAGGCTAGGGGCAGAGGCGGAGGATATGATTAAACGGGTAAAGGAGTGGAGGGAGAAGGAGGGGGTGAAGTGAAATGACCATGTCCAGTCGTCAAGCGTGTTTGCCTTAAGCCTGAGGCCGTCGCCGACCGAAAGACATCCCGCGCAGGAAGAGTTAGAGGCCAGAAGGAAGATGCAAGAGGTAGAGGATAAAAGGACATTCGCCAAGGTGGACAAGTATAAAGAGGCGCAGTTAGGCCGAGCACTGAAGTTGGTCATGAAAGAAAGAGTCCGACTGCGTCCTAAGCCTCTAGGCGATAAGGATCTAACTGATTTTGCACTGCTGCCGCCCCCAGTGGATCCGCTGAAGGAGAGGAGCAAAAAGGAGGTGGGGGCTATGTTGAAGAAGAAGAAGAAGAGGAGGACGGCAGTGGAGGAAGGTGAGGGGGGCCCAGTTTTGAAGAAGATAAAGGATGGGGTGGCAGGGGCAACCTTAGAAGTAAAGGTGGGAGAGAGAGGGATGGGGGAGGCCATGGGCCCAAGTGCCCAAGGGGTGAGTAGTACCGTTGAGCTAAAGTCGTTAGCAGAAGGTGTGATGTTGGGAGAGCAAGCGCCCAAGACTGGGCCTATGCCAGTAATGTCCCCAAGTCTTGGGGAAGGGAAAAGGGAAATGAGTGAATCGGAGATGAGCACCACGTTGAAGACCGCCACGTACCATGTGCGCGTAGTGGCCGGTTGATCAGCGGAAGAAGGGGGAAAAGCCAAGGTCGTTGCCAGATCGTCTTTTGGGGGTAGTAGAGGATGCGGCTATGCGGTCGATGGCACGATTTACAGAGACCGACTTGCTGAGAGGGTTCTGCTCAGCAGAGATGGAGGCTACGACTTTGGTGGTGACCCTGCTAAATAAGGTGGCGTGCGCGAAGGTAGAAACAGAGCCGCTAAAGGCCCAGCTGGAAGGGGTGAAAACACAGTTGCAAAACCTAAGGGTCGAGACGGCGGGCTAGAGGAAAGCCGCGTGGAGTGCTTGTGCAAAAGGCCTGGAATATGCTTAAAGGACGAAGAAGATGGAAGTACTGGCGGTGGTGCAGAGCTACTTGGTAGAACGTGCTGCCTCTGAGCTCCCCGTGACAAAATCAGAGCTTGAAGCGGTGCGCTACAAGGCAGTGTCGCTGGAGTTTGAGTTGGCGGGTGAGCAGAGGAAGGTAAGCAAAGTCCAAGAAGCCTGTACTACTGCCAACGAAAGGTTGGAAGAGGCCCTCGCCAACAACGAAGATCTGCGCGACCAGGCGCTTAAAGACAAGGAAAAAGCAGATGGGCGCATTGCAGAGTTGGAGAAGATGCTAGAAGAAGAGAGGGCCAAAATGGCCTCTAAGAGGGCGGCGTACCCCGACCTATGTATGGCGGCTGTGGAGCAATTTAAGGGGTCTGCCGAATTCCAGATGGCCATTGACGCAGCGGTCGCGAGGAGCTTGGCTAAGGAGGGAGAATGAGGTGTTGGGCCGTCGGGAGTGGCCGCTGGAGGTAGGAGCGAAGAAGAAGTGATCCAAAGCTTCCAGCGGTCAAACTTCTACAAGCACGAGATGAGCATGGGACGACGGCTGGATGAGCTTCAAGTATAAGGCGCACGAGCTGTTCCCAGATGTGGACTTCAATCTGGTGAAAGTAGGAGAAGACGACGTTGCCCAGACTCCCTTGGACGAGGGGGTAGAAGAGAAAGATCTCACGTCAAGCGACGAGGATTAAGGGCAGGGTGTTTCATTTGTTTTTTTTTTTTTTAAAGTAAATGTAATTTTCTGTAATGAAGTGTATAATGGTGCAAATTGTTAATAAAACGGCGAGTTCTGTTATTGTTGTTTTGTTTTGTTTTGTTTTTTTTTTGAATGGTAAAGTTCAAATAGTAAAAATGGATAAGTAAAGTTTTTGAATGTGAAATTGGACAAGTAACCTAACTTGCATAAATGGTAGAAAATGGGCAAGCATGAACTGAGATTGAACCCAGTCTGGCTAAGACTAATCGTGACTAATTGTAACTGCATGCTTTGTCTGGATGAGACTAGTTTTGACTCAGCCTGGCCGAGCTCTTCATGCTCAGTCTGGTTGAGCTCTTTATGCTCAATCTAGCGGAGGCTTGGAGGGCTCAGTCGGGTTGAGGCTTTGGTTAACTTAGTTTGGCTAAGCTCTTTATGCTCAGTCTGGCTGAGGCTTGGAGGGCTCAGTCGGGTTGAGGCTTTAGTTAACTCAGTCGGGTTGAGCTTATCAGGCTGAGGCTTGGAGGACTCAGTCAGGCTGAGGCTCGGTTTAAAATTTGCCATTGAAACACAACACAGATAAATGGAGATATGAAATTGTTGTCATTAAGGCATAATCTGTCGATCACAAATTTACATCGTGTATGGAAAGGGCAAAAATGAACAAGTGCACAGATCAGCCAAAGAGAACAGACAACAATTGAACGATACAAAAACATGAGACGTCATTATTGGAAATAATGCTTCAAGTACTCGACATTGTAACACCCTCAAAATATTATATAAATCATTCATTCACGAGATCTATAGACATAATAGAAATGTTATATTTTCATTCATCAGAGTTAATATTACAAGAGATATCACATGCTTTACATTTTTATAAATGTTCATCTTGAAACTATAACATGTAACTCTAATTGAGAACAGTAAAATAAATGCCCTAAGGGCTTACATCTTTCCAAGACTTCGCTTGGTTACAACAAAAGAAGAGTCTAGTCTCTATAAAAGTAAAGCCCTTGGCTTGAATAAACATTCAACACAAAAAGAAAATCACAAAAGTGGAGCCTTCAGCCCCTAAGCCTCCCAAGCTATGTCCATGGAGGTGGCATGTCACCTGTACTTGAAAATGATTTCCCAAGTAGGGTGAGTCAAAGTCCAGTAGAGACATGCTAAACAATATATGAGAATTAACTAAAATATGAGCATCAGATAAATGTATAACATTCTTGGCCAACACATATTCTTTTCAAGGTCATTCAATATAGATAACCAATATCTCAATTCATTTTCATTTTTCCATTTTGGGTAAATCAATTAACCAAATTCATTATTATCAAAGCAACCAATATGAGACTATAACTCAATGGTTCACAATTCAATACATTCATCAATTCAACACTTCTATTTCTTGCCATTTTACGGAACCACGTCCGAGGGAACCGACATCCATAAATATATAAGATTTCGGGACTTTCACCCTGGACACTCCGGCCAACTTAATTATCAATGAAGTCCATCCCTTATCTCCTCCCAAACAATAGAGTACATCCCCTCTCTCCTCCCAAACAATGATACATATACAATGTATTTAACACTTTGTCATATACAATGACTAATCAAAACACATATTCAATGGTTTAATCAAGCCGTCATATTCAATGACATAATTTAGTTGATTGGTTTCAATCTTCCTAATTCTCATGCAGTTTCTACAACAATCATAGCTATCCTCCACCGATAGCCCAAAATAGATATTTCTAAACAAATAAATAAATCTATCAACAGATAATTTATCAAATTCCATAGGTGAATGATTTATCAAATCCAACCACACCCTTTATTCACACATCTTTCCAATTTCATATTTCCCATACCAATTTCATTATTCAAACAAAATAATTATTTAATTCAAATTAGGGCAATCTTCCCCCTTTCACAAATATTACAACCAAGACCAAATTTCACCAATTATACCCAAGCAATACCATGTTCAAGGCCTCTTATACACATAAGGTACCAAATATGGAAAACCCCTCTTTCAAATATCAAAATCCTAACCTTAACTTCACCCAAATCTTTCCAAATCTCACCATTTATTCAAAATGACAAATATCTAGGATAAAGCTCATATTAAAGAGTAGAATATCCCTACCTCAAATGTAGAGCTCAAAGAGGAAGAAGGAGAAACTTGAAAATGTCAAAACTCAAACTTTTTCGGATCAAAAGGAAGCTCACGCAAAGCTCTAACTCTTTAACAAAGGGAGTGGGGTAATGGTGCTTGGATCAAGGAGTATTTGTAGAGAAAGAGAGAGTGTTTTAGGGAGAGAGATAGCTAGATTAGGGTTTTGGGGGGAGAAGAAACCAAAAAATGATCTAAAATGTCGCTGCTGCAAACTGATAGACGTAGTCTTCGCTCGAGCGAAGGAGTCGTCGCTCGAGCGACCAGACACAACAGTGACCTCGCTCGAGCGCAAGAAGCGTTGATCGAGCATAGAATGCAAAGCTTTAAGACTGCCACTAACGCAGACGCACGCTTGAGCACAAGAAGTCTCGCTCGAGCGAAGAAACAATTTCACAAGGCTCGCTCAAGCGTATGAAGCCTCACTCGAGCGAAGCACTCCACCTTTCTAGAAAAGCTACGTTTGAGAAAAGACCTGAGGACTCTCAATCCTCGCTCAAGCGTAAGAACCCTCGCTCGAGCGACGAAACAATTTACACAAGTCTCGCTCGAGCGAAGAAGCTAAAATCTGGGCAACAACATTCTAGACCAACTAACAACCAACCTGTTCCAAACATGCCCAACATAATCCAAAACTCAAATACAAAGAGTCAAAAGAGAATAACAAGACAAGGATACGATATTCAACCACGGAACCCAAGTCCGGGACACAAAGAAGGTCGGGCAAAACCGGGATCGCTATAGGCATTCCATGGATAGGGGAGGTCTCTACCTTCCATATCTTGGAGACGGTAAGTTCCCAGGCAGGGTCTGCCCTTGACAATATAAGGTCCTTCCCATTTGGCTACTAGCTTGCCCTCAGTCGGATACTAGGTCCCTCACTGCGAACTCTCGAGGTCGGACTTTGCGGTTATAATGTGTTCTCATTTTCTGCTGATATGACACCCGTCTGACAGCAGTTGTCTCTCGAAGCTCTTCAATTAGATCTAAGTCAGCCCGATGCAACTCTTCGTTTAGTTCTGGATTCAAGTGCAAAACCCGAGGGGTCGATAGGCCGATTTTCACTGGGATGACTGCCATGGCCTCGTATGTTAGGCAAAAGTGGGTCTCCCCAATAGGGGTTTGAGCGGTCGTCCGATAAGCCCAGAGTATAGCTCGGGAAAGAGAAGCATGGTCTAATGTTGAGCTCTTCACAGAATTTCCTAAATTTGGCATTGTCGAATTGTTTCCCATTGTCCGAAACGATGGCCTGGGGGATTCCGAATCGGCATACGATCGATTGCTAGATGAACCTGGTGGTGTTTTGCTCAGTGATTGTAGCAATGGGTTCTACTTCCATCCATTTGGTGAAGTAGTCAATAGCAACCACAGTGAACTTGGTTTGGCCCCTACTAGTGGGCAAAGGGCCAACTAAGTCAATGCCCCACTTAACGAATGGGTAGGGACTGCTGAGTGTAATCAGTTCTGTTAGTGGAGCATGGAGGATGTTGGTAAAGCACTAGCATTTATCACACTTAAGCACAAATTCGCCGGCATCTTGATCGAGAGTAGGCCAGAAGTAGCCGGTGCAGAGGATTTTATGGGCCAGAGATCTTCCACCCGGATGATTACCGCAAATGCCCTTGTGGACTTCTCTCATCACATAGGTCGCTTGATCGGGACTAAGACACCTGAGGTATAGGCGTGAGAATCTTCGTTTGTACAGTTAGCAGTTGATGAGGATGTAATTAGATGACAGAGCTTTGACTTTGGCGGCTTGCTGTTTATCGTCTGGCAACTCTCCTTATGTCAAGAATGAAAGGATGTCAGTAGCCCATGGGATAGGTTCATTTTGTAGGAAGTGAACCTCCTGTGGGTTTGGCGAAGTAGCCGAATGGGTCAGGTATTCATTGCGGATGCCATGGCTGAGGTCTGACTGGTAGGCCGAGGCTAATTGGGCCATTTTGTCCGCCTTGGAGTTTTCTGACCTAGGGATGTGTCTGATCTGGAAAGTATTGAAAAGGCGAACAAAAGGAAAGGTAATGTTCCTATATGCCCACATCGTGTCTTCATTTGTGTCGAATTCCTCAATAATCTGGCCGACAATCAATTGGGAATCACTGAATACTTGGATATGGCTTACACCAATGTCTCTAGCCAGTCGAAGACCTACTGTTAAGGCCTCATATTCGGCCTCATTATTGCTCGCGTCGAATAGGAAACAGAGAGCACACTTGAAATACTCACCCTCTGGGGTGGTGTGGATTAGACGGTCCCACTGCCTTCTTTGCAGAATGAACCATCAATACTAAGGGTCTAGGAATGGGAGTCTCTGCATCAGTGTTAAAGTGCGCCAGTGGAGGGGGCACGTTCGGAGTAAGATTAGTGAATTCCAAGATAAAATCGGCGACGGCCTATCCTTTGATCGCTGTTCGAGGTCGGTAAGAGATTTCAAATTGACTTAGATCAACGGGTTATTGCATAAGTCTGCTTGACAATTCTAGTTATTGCATGACCTTTTTCAGAGGCTGGTCAATGAGAACCACTATGGAGCGAGCTTGGAAATAAGGTCGGAGGCGCCTGGAGGCTATAACCAAGGCGAGGGCAATTTTTTCCAGCAGAGGATAGTTCTGTTCTGCCCCCTGAGAGCGCGGCTAATATAGTAGACTGGACGTTGTACTGAGTTGTCTTTCTTGATGAGGGCAGCACTGACCGCAGTGTTGGATATAGCTAAGTAGAGAAAGAGGGTTTCGCCTAGGCGAGCTTGAGAGAGGAGGGGGAGTTGGCCATGCACTGCTTCAATTGTTGAAAAGCCTCCTCAGATTTGGTGCTCTACTCAAACGCCTGTCGGAGGACTTTAAAAAATGGAAGACACTTGTCTGTTGCCCGGGAAATAAAACGGTTGAGGGCAGCAACTCCGCCCGTGAGCCGTTGAACCTCATTGACCGTTCTGAGAGGCCGTATTTCTATTAGGGCCTTGATCTTTTTGGGGTTAGCCTCGATACCCCGTTGGCTAACCATGAAGCCCAAGAACTTCTCAGATCCTACATCGAAGGCGCACTTCTCTGGATTCAGCTTCATCTAATATTTGCGCAAGGTTTCGAAGGTCTCTCGCAGGTCTGCCAAATGATCGAAAGAGAGTTTACTTTTGATTAGCATGTCATCGACGTAGACTTCCATGTTCCGACCTATCTGGTGTTGAAAGACAGCATTGACTAGGTATTGGTAAGTTGCTCCAGCATTTTTCAAGTTGAACGGCATAACACGATAGTGATAAGTTCCTCTATCTGTGATGAAGAAGGTGTGTTCCTGATCGGCCGGGTGCATCAGGATTTGATTATAGCTGGAGAAGGCATCCATGAAACTAAGCATTTAATGTCCGGCAGTTGCATGGACCAGCAGATCTATTCGGGGAAGGGGATAACTATCTTTGGGACAAGCCCGATTAAGGTCAGAATAGTCGACGCAGAGTTGCCATTTACCATTATTTTTGCGGACCGAGACAACATTGGATAGCCACCTGGGGTAGCCCACGCTTTTTATGAACTGCGCCTTCAGTAGTTTGTCTACCTCAGAGGTAATAAGGGTATTGCGTTCTGGGTGAAAGATACGTTGCCTTTGGCTGAAAGGTCGGAAGTGGGGCTTAATACTGAGATGATGAGTGATGAACGAGGGATCGATGCCCAGCATATTTGAATGGGTCCAGGCAAAAACATCATTGTGCTCGGCTAAGAGAGCTGTGAGATCGACCTTGGCCTAAAAAGATAGTTGGCTACCAATCTTGGCTGTTTTGGCTGAGTTGGTAGGATTGATAGGCACTTCAACAAGTTCCTCCACTGGTTCCCCTCTGACTAACTCTTCCTCGTCTCTAACGTCGAGACCTTCGATGATCATAGCCTCCTTCAGCTTGACCTCTTTTAGTGAGACAACGTAGCATTCTCTGGCCATCGTCTGCTTGCCCCTCATAGTGCCGACCTTAAGGTCGGTCGAGAATTTCATGGCTAGATGGTATGTGGAGGTGACAGCTTGGAAAGCGTTAAGAGTTGTACGGCCGAGGATCATGTTATAAGCACAAGGACAGCCGACGATAAGGAAAATGAGTAGCTTGGTGGTCTGCCGTGGATACTCTCCGATGGTGATGGGAAGATTGATGGAGCCTATAAAGGTCACTCGATCGCCAGTGAAGCCGACTAGCGGGGTTTGGAGAGGGGACAATTTTCTTCCCTGACCTTAAATTGGCAATAAGCGTTCAGGAAGATGATGTCTGGAGAGCTGCCATTGTCGACTAGCACCCGTCTGACTTTGTAATTTGATAGGAGAGCGGAGATGACGAGGGGATCGTCATGGGGGTATCGAATGCCTGTGCAGTCGGCCTCCGTGAAGGTGATGGGTTCAAACCACTACTTGGGGTGTAGAAGGGGCGATCTAATGTCGTGACTTCTTTGTCGGAGCCTTGTTTGATTTTTCTGAGTTCGGCATGCTGGGCTGAACAAGATGAACCTCCGCACACGAGCCCATCAGTAATGACTCTAATCTCTCTGACTAGGGGGGCAGGATTGCCTTGTGCTCGAGGTTGTGGTGGGGGCCGATCATTGTCTTGCTTAGGTTGTGCGGGTTGTCGGGGGGGTATGTCAGCAGTGGCCCCCCGGCGGGTCGGTCCATGGTCGCTACTGGGGACGGGCTGCCGTGAACCGACTGAGGCGCCCCTGGCGTATCAGATCCTCTACCTGGTCCTTAAGGTTAACACATTCTTCTGTGTTGTGGCCGTGATCCTGATGGAAACGACAGTACTTGGATTGATCTTGTTGGTTGGAGGGAGACCGTGATGGTTGAGGCCATTTCAGGTTGTAGTCTCATTGGATCTGGTTCAAGACTTGTTCCTTGGGGGAATTGAGGGGGGTGTAGCGCTCGAACCGACCGGGTGGTCAGTGAGGGGCCGGTCGGTCGACTCAAGCGAGTCGGTCGGTATATTGAAAGGATCTGGTTTCGAATTCATTTCTTTTGTCCTTAGGGGTTGGATTTTTAGGGGTAGTATCTTGGTGGGCTGCCAAAGAGTCTTCGGCATTCATATATTTTTAGGCTTTGGAAATAAGAGTGGCCATGGTGGTCGGAGGGTTTTTGGAAAGGGAGAAGAGGAAATCGAATGGTCATAAGCCAGCCATGAAGACTATGAGGATGACATTGTCGTCGTTTTCTGCCACCTGTAGGGCCTCGATGTTGAAACGGGTGACAAAACTACGTAATGACTCTCCTTCCGTCTGTCGGATGTTAAGCAGTTGAGTTGCCAGGTGCCGCTGGCACTGAACACCAATGAAATGGCTCAGGAAGAAGTCACTTAGGTGTTGGAAAGTAGAGACAGAATCTGGAGATAGCTAACTAAACCATAGTCGAGCCGACCCCTTAAGCGTTATGGGGAAAGCCCGATACATGATCTCGTCAGGAAAGGCATGGAGGATCATGAGGGTCCTATAAGTCTCCAAGCGGTCAACTAGATCCATTGTGCCGTCGAAGGAGTCGACCGAGGGCATTTTGAACTTAGGGGGTAGGGGTTTGTCCCTGATGGAGGCAGCAAACAGGGAGTTAGCTGTTGTGGAGGGTTTATTCTGTATGTTCTGCATGACTCCTTGAAGCTGGAGTTTCATGGCTCAGAGTTCCGCATCCCAAATAGGAATATTGTCTCATTCGAAGTGCAGTGGGGGCTGAACACTACTAGCCTCCCCTTTAGGGACAGGTGCTTGAATTGGTGGATGTAAACCTCGAGGTGGCGGGTTCATGTCTTGAGGTGGGGCTTGCAGACCCTCTAAGTTGGAGATGTGGGCTTGTTGGAAAGGGTGGCTTGGGGTTTGTTCTCAATTGTGAGGGATATCTTGTGGTAGTAGAGGAGGTATAGAGAGGTTTCGCTGGAGTAAAGCCCTGATCAAGGCCTGGTTTTGCTCAGCCAAGCGGTTGATGCTGTTGGTGAGCTCTGTGAAGTACTAAGGTGGGTTGTTTGGGTTGGGAGGGTCGGCTTGGGGGTCGACGATGTTGTGTTGGGAAGCCATGGATCTCGTTGTAACCATGCACTTCGATGGCAGGTGAAGAGAAAATATCGGGGACGGGTCTCCGGCAACAATGAACACAACTATTACCCGGCGTGGTGTTCCCACAAACGACGCCACTGATGATGTAGCTAATCCAAAAGAGAGCGAGTTGGGCAAACCCACGCTTCCTACACCATTCAACAGTCACTGAGCTCGCTGGTGTGCTTGCAAAAATATCGAACGAGGAACAAGAGTCCCCCAGCGGACCCTCCGACGATCAAGTTAGAAGAGAGGAGATTGATAGTATGTAAAGAGAGAATAAGAATAAAGAACTTAACCTTTTATCTATCTTGGAAGCCTCCTTATATCCTTTATCCATCATTTCCTTGTCCACTCTGACCTGTCGTGTTGGCCGAAAGTTTATACTCTAGCTTGTATTGTTCACGGTGAGGTTGCTCGTTCCATCGTGAAAGGGGTTATCACATTTAATGCTGCAGGAGCCTCATTAATGGTTGATGTGTGGTGCAATAACTCTGCAGGATATTTGTCTATTTACGTGGCTGGTTCCCTTCTTGACAAGTGTTTAGATGTCATTGGTTCCAAGTGCAACGTTGGGTTCTCAATGGTGTTGGGCTTTGGTGTTTAAATCATGAATTGGGCTCTAAGTGGTGGGCCAAAAGTTTCTGTAGGCCCATCGATGTCATAAACTTTTTAATTAATTAATTATTGTATATTTGATTTTATTGTTGAGCCAAATTAAATAAAATAAAATAAAATTGAATATATATTTAGTTTTGGTTGTGTATTTTTAAAAAAAGAAAAAGAAAAAAAAAATGGTCAAGTTGGGTTGGGAAAAATCTAAACTCATTAGGAGATAGGAAGAGTAGTACTTATGTGGAATGGGAAATGTGGAAAAATTATTATAGGGAAATGAGGATGGAGAATTAATAACTACCTCATTAATCCCCATTGCCGTCCCTTGATATTACCAACTAATGGTAAATAAACGCATAGAGGGTGAATCTCATGTGTCAAATGTAACAATCTAATAAATTTCATATCCTTATAGTGAGATTTAATTATACTTACATGTCAATAATAATGACATTACCGTTATATTCAAAAAAATTCATAAAATTTTCATAAATAATATGCTTTATAGTAATCTCTTCATTTTCAATTAAAATAACCATTATTATTCTCATAATTTTAAAAATATCATTGATATTTCACTTTAATAATATTTTTATAACTTTTTAATTTAAAATATTTTCTTTATATTTACAAAATAAATAAATAAAAAAATTCCAAAATATAGGGGGGCATGTGATGTGACCCCAGATCCCCCATTCCCTCCACCTCCGCATACAGGGAACGATTGCACCGTTGAAGGACGCTTGTGATGCACCAAAATCACTTAAATCCTGGTCATCATCTTCCATAACATGCTCAAAATATTTCTCAACCGAAAACGGTTGTTTCTTGAATTCTATAAGATACAAAGCGAGATACTCTTGTGAAAATTCATCAACTTACAACCATTTAAAAGGGCGAAAGTAAAAATATCTATATAATAACGATATTAATGATAATAATGGGTTTTGGTGGAATGGATTGAAATTATGAAATGAGAAAAAAAAAATTAAAACTTAGACCCAAAAAAAATGAAGAGAAATTTTATTTTATTTTATTTTTTTCAAAAACGACAGAGATATTATGACGGATAGCAAACCTTTGCATCAAAGACCAAAACCATGAGCCTGCAATGGTCCTAAAAGCCAAACAGGAGGCAAACCCTCTAAAGTTTGACTTCCGGATACACGAACACCAAACCTCGCAACTCTATGAGCAGCCCCATTATTCCTCCTTGGAGTATATGTAAACGTACGACCTACAAATGTTGGCAAGAAAGCAGCCACATCCTTCAACACCACACCCATTGTGCCCTCTCCTCCATCCCTTCCGAAATGAAGAGAGTTAAATATAAAAAAATAAGTGATTTAGGTACTATTTTATTTTAGAATTTAATTTGTATTGTCTTTATATTATTAATAAATTTCCATTAGAATATAATAGGAATTTTAGTTAGGCTAAATTATTATTTAGGTGCAAATAGAATCACCTTACTACAGGTTGAGAAGAAAAAAAAAGAAAAAGAAAAGAGAGGGACAGAGAGAAAGGAAAAACAAGGGAGGCAACTGACTACAAAAGGAATGATAATAATAAAGGAGATAATCAATAATAAAAAACAACTTTATTTTGGAAAAATTAGTAAAACATCTTTATTTAATTTTGGATAATAAGAGAGGTCTAATATTTTATTTTTGAAAAATTTACCCATAAGTCCTAGTTTTTGAAACGTTGAACCATTTAGTCCTAAAAGTTTTCTTATGCTCCATTTACTCCCATTTTTACATCAACATGATGTGAATGATGTAAATGATCTGATGTTTCATTCCATAATTTGAAAATTTATTGAAATCTGATGAACATTAGATGTCTTTCATCCTATATTTTCAAACATTATTGAAATTTGATGAACATTAGATGTTTGAAATCCAATGTTTGTAACATGACTCTGATGTTATTAACATTGTATCTGATGTTATTAACATTGTAATGGGACCTTTCAGTCTATAAGAAAACTTTTAGGACTAAACAGTGCATAAGTTATTAATTTGGGATTTATTGGTGCATCCCCCTTTATTTTAATTAGTTAAAATCTCTTGATGAAATTTCTCTATGAAATCAGAGAAATTTTTGCGTTAAAATTGAAAATTTTGTGTCGGGACTAAATTTTTCTGTGTTGAATTTCTTTTTATAAAAATATTGAGAAGCCCTAACTATTATGAAAATATTATATATTCTTTATCTTATAAAATTTTAATATCAAGACCTTAAAAAAAATTGCTCCTTTGCCTCTCAATTTTTTGACTTAAATTTTTGTTTTTAAGAAATGACGATTATAAGCTTTTTAGACCTTTTAATTTTTTAAAAAAAAATAAATAAAAACTGCGCCGTCTGGACTTTAGTGGCATTCTTTCAAAACACAATTTTTTAAAATTTTGTTTTACTTTATGGACTTCTAGACTAAAAGCTCTAAAAAGTGAAAAAAATAAATAAATTAAAGATTAATTAAAAATGAAAATGAAAGCAAAAAATGTAATTAAACATGACTTTTAAATAGAACCAAACTAGCCACAACGGTTTAATTTTCAATGACTATTGTTAGGGGTTGTTTGGGATGTCCTAAATAAGTGTACTTTTTGACTTTTTATGAAATATGGGTTGAGTTTAAAGTACTGTGTTAGAAATGTGATGTGACTTAAATAAGGTGATGTGACTTAAATAGGATAGTGACTTTTTAACGTTTTGATTTTTTTTAAACATGTCAAACCAGGCCTTAATACCATATTAATCAGTGTAACTTTTTGTCATTAGAAATCTATGGTCATGTTTGATTCACAAGACTAATAGTGAAGTATTAATAATTCTATTAAATTAGTATGATATTCACTACCTAATTAGATTAATAATCTCACCCCTACCCCATTACTAATAATTCTATAAATTTGTTAAATTATTAATTCTAAACCAAAATATTAAAATAAATATAAAATAATTGAATTTATGAATTAATAAGTTCAATTTCATACTCTAATCTATCTAATCAACCATGCCTATATGTATTCGCACTAGTGCCTCCAGAGCAGTGCTTCTTGGACCGATTCATGGACGGAAGTCTGACATACATACTGGGATTGACTTCTCACGTAGAACGAACAATAATAAGGTAAGGGATTTTTTGAAATGATTTAAATGAATATATTTTTTGATATTTTATAAATAAAAAATAATGTAGTGCGTTTAGAGCAGTGTTTCTTGGACTGATTCGTGGACGGAAGTCGACATACATGCTGCGATTGACTTTTCACGTACAACGAATAATAATAAGTTACAAGGGATGGTTTGAAATAATTTAAAAAAAGGAATTTTTATTGATAAGTTTAATTTAGAAGTGTTTTAATTAAAGAAGTTTATGAAGGAATTTTTTAACCCATTTAGTCCCATATATGTATAGTTTTATTCCATAAATCTATTTTCTTGATTTACACTATTTTCTTGGACACTTATGCCTTTATATTTAATTTTGATACCCTTATAAATATTTTTTCAACGATTAGCAATTTAATGATGTGAACATTTATATTTTAAAATTCACATTTGTAGGAATGTAAATTGGCCCGTAGGCGGCCCGAAACCCGCCCGCTAGCCAGGGCGGGCCAGGCCCGTTGACAATGTGAATATTCACATTGACATGTTAAAATTCACATTAATAGGAGTGTAAAATTGGCCCCTGTCCCGTGGCAGCGCAAAACCCGCCCGCGGCCCATGGGCGGCCCGGGGCGGGCCCAGTCTGGCCCGTTGACAATGTGAATATTCACATTGGCATGTTAACATTCACATTGATAAGAGTATAAAATTGGGCCGCGGCCCATGGGCAGCCAAAAGCCCGCCCGCAGCCCGGGGCGAGCCCGACCCAGCCCGTTAACAATGTGAATATTCACATTGACATGTTAATATTCACATTGATAGGAGTGTAAAATTAGCCCGCGCCTTGTAGCTGCCCGAAACCCGCCCACGACCCGTGGGCAGGCCCGGCCCGACCTGTTGACAATGTGAATGCTCATATTGACATGTTAACATTCACATTGATAAGAGTATAAAAC
>NW_021026050.1:213100-258918 GCF_004153795.1 Camellia sinensis
CAGTCCCGTTGGGCCTAGCCCGGAGTAACCGATTGCCAGTTAGGAATTAACCCACCAAGTGAGGGACCCACCACCAGGGCACTAATGGAGGACCAATCCACGCCGCGAGCAGAGGGCCGGAGCCGTAGAGGAATAAAGCATTTTGCTCACAGGAAATTTAATCACTAATGCCCCTCCAAAATGACCCTGGTCTGATTGCTAGGAAATGGACCCGCACCTCCCCAGGCCACCAACCCTGTGGTTTTGATTATTCTATGTTATGACACACGAAAAAGTGACATAATAGGTCGAAAGATTAAACTGAAGCCTGCAACATGGGTGATGTAATTAGAACTTTTTAGGGTGTACTAAAAATGTATACTTATCTTTTATTTTTATTTTTTATCGTGTCAATTTTTTTTAATTATATTTTTTAAAATATCAAAAATTATATTTTATTAAGGAGTTTTTTTGATAAATCCATTTTCTAAGAGCTTTATTCATCCAACTCATATTCTTTTTGACTATTCATTAGGTTCCAATTTGAGTAAGGACCAAGACAAATACCTTTTCATCTACTATGTTCCATTTAGTCATATGATTTTTCTGTTAGAATTTACCATCAACTACCACCTCACCTACTCCACTAAAACTAACCCACACACCACTACCAGCCTCACCTACTCCACTAAACCTAACCACTACACACACTACCACCATCCACTACACCTACATCTATATAAGGACCATTTGTAATAGACAGAAATTATTAATATCAATCAATAATACATTGAATTTTAAACTTGGTATAGAGCGGTTGAGAACCAGTATTTCACTTCACGGCAGGCGGCAACCTCACCTTGGCCGCCTGCCGGACTCAAACTAGTCCGCTAAATTCTCTACACCATCCTTCACTTTCCCCAGTTTTCTTCGAACAGCTCCTTCACGTTTGAAATCACTTCCTCGTCCAGTTCCCATGTGGCGTTCAAAATCACCACCGTCTTGTCTCTCTCTCTTTTTTGCTTGCAGTTAGAAGCATTCTCGCAGATGAGGGTTTTGCATTTTCTCTCTACTTTTCTCTTCTAGCTACTAGTCTGCCAAAAACGGTTTGTGGGGGAGAATTTGGCTTTAGGGTTTGGTGGTTGCAGTAGCAGAGACTGCTACTCTGTTTTTTATCTGCAGAATTTGAGTGCTTTGACTTGGATTTAGAGTTGGGTTTTGGTTCTAATTTTGCTGGTTGAAATCTGAAATGGAGAGAGACTTCTTGGTTTGAATTCTAAAGATTCTGTAGTTGGTTGTGAAGGAAGAGGCTGTTGAAGGATGTAAAGACTCAGCATTTTCAAAGGTTCAGGAGTCAGTGGCCCTTGTCAAACAAGGTTCGGCCCTTCCTCTTTCATGCCTTTAAAGTTGCTCAAGATGAAATGAAGCCAAAGTGATGTCAGACCCACTTGCTGCTTCTGGATTCATGTCTATATCAACAGCACATGCATTGAACACCTCGGGCACCATTCACTATTCTTATTTAACAATTTTCCATTATAACATATTTTTACATCTTTTCCACCCAGCACCATCATCACATTTTCCACTTTTTTTGTTTTTAATATATATATATATATATATATATTTTTTTTTCTTTTCTTCTTTCCACATAAAAAAAAATGTTGTCTGTCATCTCCATCATTTGCTTCATTTATTCCACCCACCAAGCGCAAATAAAATAAAATAAAATAAACCAACATAAAAAAAAAAAAAAAAAAAAAATTACAAATTTGCACACCAACCATATTTTATTCATCTCCGGGATCACCCCCGATCACAATTTTACACATAAAAAAAACAAAAAAAAACAAACAAACACACACAAAAACAACGGCTTTGTTTTCTTTTCTGCAGACGGCACACACCGACATCCCTTCTCTACTTGCGCGTCTCTTCTTCTTCCTCCGTCCTGACGGCCCTTGCCGGTGTTGCCTCCGTGTTTCTTGTCCACCGAGCACGTTCATCCCCCTTGCTCCTCCACTGCCGATATGGCGGTCCTCCAAATCGGAACATCACGGCGCCTTCCGCTTCAGCTCCTTGTTTTCTGCCCTTAGCACGCTTATCTCTCTGCTCGCGCATCTTATACATGCGTTGGAGCAAAGCAGCTGGGAGTTTAAATGCTGCACCTCATTTGTCCTACTCTGCAGCCGGTTCGACAAATTTTGTGACCGCCGTCATGCTTTCCACAACATGCCTTCAAAGTATACTGATTGGCTCCACATCCGACTGCACTGCATCTTTGCTCCACAGACCGCATCGAAAGTTCAACGGAGTAAACTCCGTGGCGCTTGGTTGAGGTTCCAGTGCCACCACCAGTTGTCTCTCTTGTTGACTCATTGAGGTCGGAAAGAGAGTGAGCAGACTCCGGAAGATGAAGCCATTTTCTGGGCCCAGAGTATTACAGAGTATCTCTCTCAGACAACAGAGTGTTACGGACTATCTCTCTCAGCAAAACGAAGAAGAGTTTTTGTTTTTTCAGAGGTTTTTCGCAGCTTTTCTCTGCTCAGCCTCAGCCTCTGTTTATAGCCGAGGCAGCCACGCGCATCGCGCGCCTCTTATCACCAGCCGACAAACGGGCACGCAAGCCAAGGCGCCCACGTGCTTCGCATCATGTCGGCACACCTTTTGATGAATTGGGCCGCCTTTTGATGGCACGCCTTTTGACAAAATTGGGCACGCCTTTTGAGGATGCCACTTTTCCAAGGGTCGACAAGACTCTATAACTGCCCGACATTTGTACCGGTTAGCTCCTTTATGGTCGACAAGACTCTGTAAACTGTCCCGACATTGATTCCGGTTAGCTCTTTATGGGTCCGACAAGACTCTATAAACTGTCTCGACATTTGATTCGGTTAGCTTTTTCAAGGGTCCGACAAGACTCTGTAAACTGTCCCGACATTGATTCCGGTTAGCTCCTTCATGGGTCGACAAAGACTCTGTAAACTGTCCCGACATAGATTCGGTTAGTTTCTACAGGGTCCGACAAGACTCTGTAAACTGTCCTCGACATTAATTCGGTTAGTTTCTACAAGGGTCCAAACAAGACTTCGTAAACTGTCTTCTACAACGTGTCCGACATGACCCCATAAACTGTCTTCTACAACGGTCCGACATGACCCCATAAACTGTCTTCTACAACGGTCGCGACATGACCCCATAAAACTGTCTTCTACATCGGTCTGACACCGCCATCCAGTGTCATTACAAACGTTATGACACCCCATACAGTGTCCTCTACAACGTTATGACACCACCATCCAAGTGTCTTCACCAATGGTCTGACACGACATACAGTGTCTCCTATCCTTTTTTATTTTTATGTATTTTCTTGTTTTTGTTCTCTCTTCAAACTCAAGTTGGTTAGTTTCTATCCTCCTTGAGTTTGCGGGGGTGTAGAATTTACCATCAACTACCACCTCACCTAACTCCACTAAAACGCTAACCCACTACACACTACACCTCACCTACTCCACTAAAACTAACCCCACTACACCACTACCACTCACCTACTCACAAACCTAACCACTCACACTACACATCCATACCTACATCTATTAAGGAACATTTGTAATGACAGAAATTAATTAATATCAATCAATAATACATTGAATTTTAAACTTTTTTTCATTTCAATAAGTCCTATAGGTGACATAATACCAAAATACTCTTAATGTGAATGTTCACACTGTCAATATAAATGTTTATATCGTCAATGTGTAGGGGTCCGCTCATGTCGATCCTCGTGGGTGCCCGAAAAAATTCGAGTCGGGGTAGGCCGGCCACAAGCCAAAAAATAGGCTGACCCGGCCGTTGATATATGAATATTCACATTGACAAGTTTAACATTCACATTGATAGGAGTGTAAAATTGGCCCTGCGGCCCGTGGGCGCCCGAAACTAGCCGTCGCCCGGGGCGGGCCCGGGCCGGCCCGTTCACAATATGAATATTCACATTGACATATTAATATTAACATTAACATTGACAAGAGTGTAAAATTGGCCCATGATTCGTGGCAGCCGAAGCCAAGCCCGGGCCCGGGCCTGGGTCGAGGCGGGCCGGCCCGGCCCGTTGACAATGTGAATATTCACATTGACATGTTAACATTCATATTGATAGGAGTGTAAAACCAGCCCGCGGCCTGTGGGCGCCCGAAACCCGCCTGCGGCTCGTGGCTGCCCTGGGCGGACCCCGACCGACCCGTTGATAATGCAAAATTTCACATTGACATGTTAACATTCACATTGATAAGAGTATAAAATTAGCCCGCGCCCGCTGGCTGCCGAAACTAGCCCACAGGCCCATGGGCGGCCCGGGGGCGGGCCGACCCGACTGTTGACAATGTGAATATTCACATTGACATATTAACATTCACATTGATAAGAGTGTAAAATTGACTCGCGTCCCATGGGCGGCCCGGGGCAAGCCTGGTCCGGCCCGTTGACAATGTAATATTCACATTGCATATTAACATTCACATTGATAGGAGTGTAAAATTGGCCGTCGCCCGTGGGCGGCCGAAGCCCGCCCGCTGCTCAGGGCGGCCCCGCCCGGCCGGTTCGTTGACAATGTGAATATTCACATTGACATATTAACATTAACATTGATAAGAGTGTAAAATTAGCCCGTGACCCGTGACAGCTCGAAGCCCGGCCCCGGGCCGACGCGGGCCCGGCCCGTTGAAAACGTAATATTCACATTGACATGTTAACATTCACATTGATAAGAGTGTAACATTAGCCCGTGCCCCGTGGCTGCCCGAAACACGCCCACGGCCCGTGGGCGACCCGAGGCGGGCCGGACCCGGCCTGTTGACAATGTGAATATTCACAATTGACATGTTAACATTCACATTGATAAGAGTGTAAAATTGACTCGCGTCCCATGTGCAGGCCCGAAGCCCGTGGACGGCCATGGGCGGCCCGAGGTGGCCAGGTTTGGTCGCGGGCCTACCCCGGGCCGCGGGCGAGCTTCGGGCAGCGGAACAAGTTTTACACTCCTATCAATGTTAATGTTAACATGTCAATGTGAATATTCACATTGTCACGGGTCGGGCCAAGCCCCCTCGGGCTGCGATCGGGCTTCGGGCCGCCCACAGCTGGCGGCCAATTTTACACTCTTATCAATGTGAATGTTAACATGTCAATGTGAATATTCACATTGCCAACGGGCCGGGCCCGCCCTGGCCCGAGGTCGAGCTTCGGGCTGCCCACGGGTCAAGGGCCATTGTACACTCTTATCAATGTGAATGTTAACATGTCAATATGAATATTCACATTGTCACAGGCCAGGCCGGGCCCACCCGGGCCGCCCACGGGCGTGGACGTGTTTTGGGCAGCCACGGGGCGCGGGCTAATTTTTACACTCCTATCAATGTGCATGTTAACATGTCAATGTGAATATTCACATTGTCACGGATCGGGCCAAGCCCGCCTCGAGCTGCGGTCGGGCTTCGGGCCGCCCACGGGCTGTGGGCCAATTTTACACTCTTTCAATGTGAATGTTACATGTCAATGTAAATATTCACATTGTCAACGAGCCGGGCTGGGCAGGGCCCGCCCCGGGCCGCAGACGGCTTTTGGCGTCCATGAGCCGCGAGCCAATTTTATACTCTTATCAATGTGAATGTTAACATGTCAATGTGAATATTCACATTGTCAATGGGCGGCCGGGGCCGCCATGGGCCGCGGACGGGTTTCGCGCCGCCATGGGACGGGGGCCAATTTTACGCTCCTATTAATGTGAATGTTAACATGTCAATGTGAATATTCACATTGCCAACGGGCCGACCCGGGCCGAGTCGGGCCCGCCCTGGGCTGCTGTCTAATGGAAGGGTGCATCAGAAGTCCCAACATTAATGTATTCACACCAAATTCAACCTCATACATGTTCACACACAAAACAAGAACAAATTCTTTTGATTGTGATACCTGAACCTTAATTTAGATTGGAGACATTTGTTAATAATATTTGATTCCACATAAGCTGGCTATTATCCAAAATTTTGAATGTTAGTTATATAATACAATACCTATCTAGGCCTTGAAAACAAAATTAGGCAATCTGTATTCATTTTGCGTTTCAATAACTCTCCTGATCACTAAGAAAAATTAAGCAAAAGACAGCAAAGATGAAATAGGAAATTGATTTTAAAATAGGAAAACAAAAATGAAATAGGAAATTGATTTTAAAACAAAGATGAAATGAGAAACAACCTCACTCCTCAAATCTGAGGCACCACCAAGGATAACTATGAACACAAAAAACTAGAACCCCTTACAACATTATATAATTGATAACAGAGATCAAAACAGAATTTCAGCAAGCCATAGCACACAGTTCAGCCCAATTTCAGCAACTACAACTGCAAATTCAGCACAATTTCATCAACTTTTCTCAGCAACATGAACAACAACCTTTGGCACAGCAACAATTAACAAAATGTGGAACATTTCTAGTGTTTATATCTGCTACAGAAAAAAAAAATTAAATAAAAAGAAAACACACAGTAGCAGATTGGAGAAGTGATAAAACACAATTAATTTCCATCCTTATTAATTTCCTTCACCATTGTTTTCTTAGCAGCCAAACAACATATTTGTGAACACACAGGTTTTCCTTCACCATTGTTTTCTTAGCAGCCAAACAACATATTTGTGAACACACAGGTTTTCCTTCACCATTGTTTTCTTAGCAGCCAAACAACATATTTGTGAACACACAGGTTTTCCTTCACCATTGTTTTCTTAGCAGCCAAACAACATATTTGTGAACACACAGGTTTTCCTTCACCATTGTTTTCTTAGCAGCCAAACAACATATTTGTGAACACACAGGTTTTCCTTCACCATTGTTTTCTTAGCAGCCAAACAACATATTTGTGAACACACAGGTTTTCCTTCACCATTGTTTTCTTAGCAGCCAAACAACATATTTGTGAACACACAGGTTTTCCTTCACCATTGTTTTCTTAGCAGCCAAACAACATATTTGTGAACACACAGGTTTTCCTTCACCATTGTTTTCTTAGCAGCCAAACAACATATTTGTGAACACACAGGTTTTCCTTCACCATTGTTTTCTTAGCAGCCAAACAACATATTTGTGAACACACAGGTTTTCCTTCACCATTGTTTTCTTAGCAGCCAAACAACATATTTGTGAACACACAGGTTTTCCTTCACCATTGTTTTCTTAGCAGCCAAACAACATATTTGTGAACACACAGGTTTTCCTTCACCATTGTTTTCTTAGCAGCCAAACAACATATTTGTGAACACACAGGTTTTCCTTCACCATTGTTTTCTTAGCAGCCAAACAACATATTTGTGAACACACAGGTTTTCCTTCACCATTGTTTTCTTAGCAGCCAAACAACATATTTGTGAACACACAGGTTTTCCTTCACCATTGTTTTCTTAGCAGCCAAACAACATATTTGTGAACACACAGGTTTTCCTTCACCATTGTTTTCACCATTAATTTCCATCCTTATTAATTAATGTTTAAGAACAAATCAATTTACTTAATGTTAAGGTCAGAAACTGAAAACTCCATGAACAGTTTCCACACTATTAGCTCTAAATGTCTTTATTGACTTGGATTCACATTATTCAATCAAACACTTGATTTAGATCATTGACAATCATATTATTCAATCAAATCTTCCAAATATATATATAGTTGGTTCAATCAATATAGTTGGTTCGATCTAGTATGCAGTGGACAAATCAAACCCACTTCATAAAATTTCAAAGATATTTCTCACAGATATTTCAGAGCTATTTCATAAAATTTCAGAGGTATTTCACAAATCAAACCCAAATATATATAAAGTTGGTTCAATCAATTTTTTCTGGTAATCTTCTTTGACAATTATAATTATTTCAGAGCTCTTGATCGGTGAACAAAGAAGATTACCAGAGCTATTTCACAAAATTTCAGAGCTATTTCACCATCATGATAGCCAAAAATCTGAACATAATACCATTTTATAAAATTTCTGAGCTATATTCAGATTTTTAATCTAATACTTCTGGTGTATAGCTAATACCGAAATCTGAATATAATCTAATACCATTTTATTTAAATCAGATTTTTTATGTAATACCATTACCATTCCAAATAATTGAATATAGCTCTGAAAGGAAATCATTTTATAAAATTATCATATTTCTGGATGAAGATTACCGAAATCAAATGTTCAAGTAGATTCACTCACTTTGAGAAAGATTACAGAGATCTGAGAACTTCTCGCCGTCGTCGGGAGTGGGTCGCCGGTGAAGGTGAGTCGCCGATAAGGGTGGGTCGCCGGTGCGGGTGGGTTCGGTGGAGAACAAGCGGGCTGAGTGAGAGTGAGTGACAGTCAGTGTATACTCTATAACCTGTGTAAAGCTTTGGGCGGGAATTTTCTGAAATTTCAATTTCAATTTTTTTATTTTATTTTATTTTTTTATAGCCGTTGGATGTGCAACGCAGGAAGTGAAGGAGGATTCTCAAGGAGGGGATCCGAACTCCTTGACAATGGCCCCAGAAAAATATTTTAAAATTTAAGTTAAAATCTAATAATTATATATCTCTTTTTGTTGTGTGAGATTTCGGATTCAACTCCTATAAAAATGAGTTTGATGTTCTTTGTGGTGATATATTTCTTTCCCCATTATGGGGTTTGTAGCTAGTAGTTTTTAGGCTTGGGCTTAATGGGCTTGGTAATTGGTTGTTAGGTAGGTTTTGTTAGTTGTGCACCGTAAAATCCCACAAGTGTCGATATAGATCAAAGGGCGAATTATACTAACAGTCCCAATAGTTTGGGACTTATATCACTTTGGTCCCTAACTTTTCAATTGTGACACATTTGACTCTGAATTTTGAATTTTGTTCCAAATAAGAACAATTAAAGATATCATTAGATTTTTCAGGGGTAAAATTGTCAATTTGATAAAATATAAACTAATTTGACAAAAATAAATGTAAAACAAATATTTTTGAATTTTTAAAAATTATTTCTACCTACTAAAAATAAAATTATGTAAAATTAATAAATCTTTTAGACATTTATTTTTTTTTACCAAATTAATTTTTATTATATGTTTGGATGATGATCATATAAAATTAATTTTAAAAAATTAATCATGTAATTTTTATGAATTTTATATAATTTTATCATTGGTGGATAAAAATAATTTTAAAAAAACTAAACATATTTTTTTGATATTTATTTTTGTCAAATTAGTTTATATTTTATCAAATTGACGATTTTACTCTTGAAAAATCTAATGATATTTTCAATTGTCCTTATTTGGAACAAAATTCAAAATTCAGAGTCAAATGTGTCACAATTGAAAAATCAGGGACCAAAGTGACATAAGGCCCAAACTATAGGAACTATTAGTGTAATTAACTCTTAATATTTTAAAATTTTATAATAAAATTATGTTCAATTTATAATAAGGAGCTTGTATGTTTCCCATGTCTGTTAGACAGCTCCATACCTATCCCGGTACCCTTACAAGTTACATTAAAAAAAGAATTTAAGAATAAATTATACAAGTCGGTTGTTTGGCAACGTTGAATTTTTAAGGGCAAATTATATATAGGGCCCTCGAGATTTGGTTAAATTATACATATTCCTGAGGTTTGAGAAATTATAAATTCTCCTCTGAATGTTATATTTGCATAACAAATTATGGGGTAATTTGTTATGAAATATAAACCTTAGGGGCAAATTGTTATGAAAATACAAATTTCAGGGGGCGGGATGTAATTTTTAAAATCTCAAGAGTATTTGTAATTTAGCTAAACCTCGAGGGAGGGAGATATTTGTAATTTGCCCAATTTTTAAACATCTTTGCTGCAAAATCAAATGTTATCTGGACAAGGAGAACTTAGTGGTTGGTATTGGAGTATTGTTAGGTGGTATCTTACGGATTTGTTTGTGATATGAGTTAATTTTTTGATTATTTTAATTTGGGGTTAAAAAATTTCGTTTGGAATAGACTTTTTGACTTTCTTAACTTTTGTGAGAGAAAAAATAAAATAATTATGGTTTGGATATGACATTTTATTTTATTAAACTAAAAAGTCTATTTTGTCATTTTGTGACTATTTTAGCAAAAAAGTCCTGTTTTAACTTATGCCAAACGAATGCTAAGTATATTGTCATTGGTAAAGGAAGTGAGATTTATGATTTTGTGCCGAGTAATTGTGGAATAAAAAAGGGTATGGTGAATTATGATTGGTGAAAAATAAAACCATGTGACATCCCAGGAAAACCAAATAATTTTTTCAAAAAAAAAAGCCCATTCCCATCCAATTCTAAACCTATGTTTATTTGGTTGGAGGATTTGAAGATATATTTAAAAAGGGCAAAAAAAAAGAAGATGTGTGAAGCTAATGATTTGTTTGACATGTGTTGAAACAACATATGCTATTTTAACATATCTTATTTTGATTATAATCATTTTATTTGGGTCATATTGCATTTCTACCACATCACTTTAACTCTAATTCACATTTCATATTTTTTCATAAAAAATTAAAAAATATACTAACCTCTAAGTGAAATATAAGTATATGTTGCCGTTGGCAAGTGTGTTGGGTTTGACTTAAGATTAAAAAACACAAAAAGACAAAAAATAAGTCAAAAAGAAAAATGACTCTTTTAAGAAGTGGATTAGTAGCCAAAAACTAACTTTAACCTATTTTGAATCACATTATCTTTCGTATTTTTTACACATTTTTTTAAAAAAAAACTAAAAATAAGTTAAAAAGTCAACTTTTAATCATCTTCTCAAAATAACTCTTTACATTCAAATCATTATCATTTTACTTTTTCTTTAACAAAAAAAAAAAAAAAAAATCTTCTTAAACAAAGCTAATTTAACCAAATTAAATTAGCAAAAAAATTAAAAAAAACTATTCCCAAGCAAACCTATTCTCAAATGTAATGATAGAAATAAGTTTAGAGAGCTCTACCAAACATAGTCGTGTTTTAAGTTGATAAAAAATTAATTTTTTTACTTTTTTAATCTATATAAAAGATAACGTACCGTTTTGACAACTAAACAAAAAATTGCGTTTTTCCAACTTAAACAAAACGCCAAACCTTCCCAAAATGCTGAAGATCTCGTTTGGAAAGATCCAAAAAAGCCACTTAAAAATTTATCAAACTACCCTCTGGAACATTGTATTTAATTAATTCAAAAAAGTGTTTTTAATTAAAAAGTAAGGATTTGGTCATTTTAGAGTGATGTGACATTTTTAAAAAATATTAAATCAAAAATAAAAAAAGTCAACTTTTTACTAACTTCTCAAATCATTTTCAAAAAAATCAAAAAACTTGATAAAAAGTTAAAAATTAATTTTTTACCAACTTCTCAAAACACCCCAATATTATTCAAAAGGGGTGAAAAACTAAAAACTTCATTTTTTTTTATACTTCCCAGAGGACCTAAATCTTTCCACAAATCTCTTGCAATTACTCGTACTGGTGGCCTCGGCGAAGATGCCTCCCAACTTCCTGTGTTTGACTTTTATTTCCTGACTTTAATCATTGACAATTGATATTCATCACGGATTTCATTTGATCATTTTGTCTTTATTATTATCGTTTTATGTATATTAATACAATAAAAATTATATTTGTATATATACGATTTGAAAATGTTATATATAATTTTAGTTTTTATTTTATTTTATTTTTTTAGACATAAATAGGTGAGTCCTATATATATATATATTGATATGGATCTTATTTCTTTATATCTAAAAATGATAAATAAAATTATATATAACATTATTCATAAAATCTGCATTATTTAATAAAGGAAGAATTATAAAACAGTGGAATAAATAATTTGCGCATTTTTTTTAAGCATTTGTGTATGATAAGAACTAGTATTTGTGTATTTTAATAAGGGAGAATTAAATAATGTGCACGTTATTTATCCCACTAAATTATAATATACAAATGTTTAATATATATATATATATATATAAATTATATTGTTAGTTCTTGTAATTTGATTATAATGTCATTTTGATTCGTAGAATTTTAATTGAATCAATTTTGATTATGAAGTTTTGATTTTTTCTTAAATTGGTCCAATTGATTCTAATTATTAACATTTTTATTTTTTTTTATTTTTTATAGTTTATGTACATATGAACAACATGTGTTATGCTTTTAGAAGTAAAAAATTATAAACTTGATCAATTCAGTCACTTAATTTCATCCAATATAGTAAAAAAAATTAGAAAAATTACAAATGCACTCCCTAAGATTTACTTAAAATACGGATTGCCCTCTATAGTTTGAAAAATTACAAATACTACGTTGTCAACATTTTTTATTTATCAGAATTAACTGAAAAAATAAAATTCTTATCCGCTATCCTATATTATAATAAAATTACTTGAATTATTAGTTGAAATAAAATTTTAATATCATTAAAAACTATTAATTAATTTGATATTTTATTAATAAAATGAGTTATTTGTTATGAAATTAAAAATCTCAGGGAGTGAGATATAATTTCCAGAACCATAAGGGGTAATTTGTATTTTAAACAAATCTCAGGGGGGTGTGTTTGTAATTTACTCAAAATTTTTTATAAAAAACCTAATAATATTATCAATTGAACTAAATTGATGTAAAATCTAAAATTAATGATTGAAATTGAGTTAATTTAAATGTAGGTACTAAAATGACACAAACAGTAAAATATAGGGACAAGCAATGTAATTTGCTCAAAACAATGGTAAACAATTCAGATAATCTTTACCAAACAACTTTATACAAATTATTATGTGGCTTTGGGATATCACATGACAATACTCTCACCCGTCACCAAATGCCATGTTGCATGCATAAATAAATAAAAAAAAGAGACAACTAAAAAAAAAATAAAAAACAAAGATTTGAATATTTTAATAAAATAAACTTTGAGTTTTTAATTTATCAATTTAAATTTAAATTTTTTGATTTTTTAAAATCTAAATCATTCATCTGTTTTTATTGAGTAAAATCAATAGAAAAAAATATTTTAGTCATTAATCTCAATGTAAATATACAAAAGATGCTATATCATTTTTATTATGTTTAATAACTAACATATTATTTTTTAATTGACTTTATTTAATAAAAATGAACAAATAATTTAGATTGAAAATAAATAAAAAATTTAAGATTTAAATTGACAAAATTAAAAATTAAAAATTTATTTTGATATAAGAGTGAAACTTTAGATTTTTTTTTGATTATTCCAAAAAAAGAAAAAAAATCAAATCATGAGTCCCACTTCCCACTTCCCCCTTCCCCCTCACCACCAATCATAAAACGCTCCACACCTCTTGATTAGAGGTGTGCATTGTGCGATTCAGACAGTTTAAGAGTAAAATTATAAATTAAATGATAAATTGCTGAATTAACAAATTGGCAAATTATGATTTTGGTAGTTTTGGAAGGATTGAAAAATATTCTAATTAATTATCAAGTATATGAGTAATATATAATATTAATTTACATAATATTTTTTATATATATAATACAAATTAATTTTATATAGTAAAATTTTTCATATATATATAATTATTAATTTGTAACAAATTTCATATCTTAAATCTCTCTTGCACTCATTTTTATTTTGATATTTTATAAAATATTACAAAATATATATGTATTAACTATAATGGAGTGAAATGATTTTAAAGATAGATTATAAATTTAAAAATTTAATCTATAATTAACAAATTAATACGAATCGATATTGTTATTTTAGTTAAATAGGATAAAATGTAATATCTAACTTATAATCATTTTATTTTTTTCTCACAAAAATTAAAAAAATCAAAAAATTTATTCAAAATAAAATTTTTTAATCTCAAATTAAAATAATAAAAAAAAAATTAAAAAGCCAACCCCGTTTCAAACTAATCCAAAACCTAGCGAGTGTCGGAGATATCAAACTCTTACAGCAACGATTTTTATAAGAACGAAAAAAGTGCACGGGAGCACCGTGCACACCATCAAAATCCCATCGTACAAATACAGAGAACGTGTAAGCAAATCACGGCTTCCACGTGGCAAATAAATAAACCCACCAAAAAAGTTGGGTGGATAAGATAAGATAAATTTATGTAGTTGGCAGCCTTTTTTTTAAAAAAAATCAATAATACTAGGTAATTTAAAATTTTGTGATTCAAATGGCTCAAACCACTTAAAACGACGTGGTTTTGACAGATTTTGAATGTAAAACGACGTCGTTTTGACAGATTTAAACAATTTGAGTCACAAAATTTTGAACTACCAAACATTTTCCTTAAAAATTTTTTTATAGAGAAATAACTATCCACTAAAAAAAATATATAAAAATATAAGTAAATTACAAATACATCTATTGAGGTTTGTTTAAAACACAATTTACCTCTTGTAATTTAAAAAATTACAAATATCTTTTTATTATAATTTTTTTAACAGAATTAACTAAAAAAAAATTTCATAATTACTCTCCTATGCCATAATAAAATTACTTAAATAATTAATTGAAATATGTTTTTAACATCATTAAAAATTATTAATTGACTTGATGATTTATTAATAAAAATGAATAATTTATTATGAATTAAAAAGTTCAAATGATGAAATGTAATTTTTAAAACCACAGGAATAATTCGTATTTTAATCAAATTTTAAGAATATATTTGTAATTTACTCTGAAAAGATAAAAGTATAATATTTTTTAATTATTAAAATGTATAATTTTTTTCATTAATTTATAAATTTTTTTACCGTACTATTGTGCAGTTTTCTCAAAAATTATAACGTGGTGTAGGAAGGTCACGTGACTTTATTCTTGACCAATTATAATTTATAGGGCTGAGCAAGGAATCCGTGAAATCCGTAATCCGATCCAGTCCAGTCCAATCCGATAGGTTTGGATTAGTTTTTTGAATCCGCGGTTCGGTTCCGGATTGAAGAATTAAAAATCCGTAGTCCACGGATTGGTTCCGGATTGAACCCCACGGTTCCGGATTGGAACCGATCCGGACCGTATACAAATAGTCTATATTTTTATTATACATCCTCCCCCATAGTATCTTCTCTTATTCTATATAAAATTTAAACTCAAACCTAAAACCGTATAATATCTTATTTTATTACTTTTGTTTGTATTTTCTTATGGTTGTTTAAATTCAAGAACAATATGTCACTATTATAGAAAAACATGTTGCTATTATGGAAATGATATAGCGCTATATTTATATTTTTATGAAATTAAAGTGTTATATATATATATATATATATTTGTTATTTAATTATGTGAATCCGTGGTCCTAAACTGATCCAATCCGTATGTAAATGGATTGGTTCGGATTGGTTCCATGATTTAAACGGATTGGATTGGTTCCAATTTTTCAAGAACCGTAGATAACGGATTGGTCCTGGTTTTCCCCAAATCCGGTCCAATCCGGACCATGCTCACCCCTAATAATTTAGGGTAAATTATAAATACACCTATTGAGATTTGATTAATTATAAATCGCTCCTTATTATTCTGAAAATTACATTCCATCCTCTAAGGTTTCTAATTTTATAACAAATTGGTTATTTTATTACTAAATTATCAAGTCAATCAATAGTTTTTAATGATATTATAAATATGTTTCAATTAATAATTTAGGTAATTTTATTATTATATAGGAAAGTAATTATGAGTTTCTTTTTTTTAGTTAATTTTGTTAAATTAATTTTTTTAACAAGGGGATATTTGTAATTTTCAAACTGTAGAGAGCAATAATTACTTTAAGCAAATCTTAGAAGGTGTATTTGTAATTTATCCTATAATTTATCATATCCTTTTTGTCCCTCAATCATCTAATAAAAAATTGTAAGGCTAACTTTGACATCTTCAAAAAAAGTCAAAAATCACTATCCTATTTAAGTCACATCATCTTATTTAAGTCATATCACCTTTCTCCCATATCACTTCAAACTCAACTCATATTTTATAAAAATTAAAAAGTGCACTTATTTAGAACATCCCAAACAACTCCTAAATCTCAATTTCTTTACCAATCATAACTCATTTAGCCTCCGTTTGGGAAGTGGATTGGCTTTTTGACTTTTTGGCTTTTTTGGCTATTTTAGCCTGGGCTTAAAAGCTTGGTTTGGGAAGGGCTTTTTGGCTTTTTGGCTTTTTTGAGTTTTTTTGTGAGAGAAGAATGTAATGATTATGGGTTGGATGTGATGTTTTGTTTGTTATGGCTAAAATAGCCTATTTTGTTTTTTGTGGCTAAAATAGCCAAAAAAGCCTCCAACCCACCTTCCCAAACGAATATTAAGTGATTGTGTCGTGATTTGTGCACCATTATCTCCGGACAATTAATGACGTCATAATTATAAAATAATACTGACCACGCATAACATTACATTGAAATTCTTACCTCACAATCTTGTGTCAGAGCATTTCCAACCTACTAGACATATAATGTTTGTTAGTCAAAATGTCTAATGTGATTCACTTTTTTCAACTCCAATGCATTAGGTATATGATTAGGCATTTTGACTCAGCTCATATTCACTAACTACATGTAGCTAGCCTTCAAGGCTAGACAAAATGTATTTAATCATTAGGATTCATTCCTTCCATCTTTGTTGTTGACGTTACATTCTATAAAGTTAATAGTATTTGAATGAATAGTTAAAATAAATAACATGGTTGTAATAGAAACATAAAACAGTTGACAGATAAAATAAAATGTATATTTTATAATAATATTTAGATAGGTAAAATACTTACTACTGTTGAAGATGCTCTAAGCACACTAATGTAGCTAAGAATTTTTTGTTAATAAAAATAATTTAATTGTATTTTTATAGAATGGTAGGAGAGCAAATGAGAATTGCACCGTATATCACGAGTTTCATTTGTGCGGAATACAGGCCCACTTGCACTTTTAATTCAATTATTTAAAATTATTTCTATTTAAATGTATTTTTTTGGTAACACATTTAAAATAATATTTAAAATTATTTCTATTTAAATGTATTTTTTTGGTAACACATTTAAAATAATCATATATAATATTTTAATTTTTGTAAATATTCATAGAACACTTATAATAATCATATTTTATTTATTAAAGACATTGATTTAGTGACGGTATAATATCATTTTGTAGAATCACTTTGTAGATTTAACTCCGACGAAAAGGAGTTCGATATCTTCTCTTATTGAGAAGGTGGTATAATGAGCATTGGACTGGGTAATTTCTTTGTTGTGGTTGTTGGGTTGAGCTAGATAGATTTTTGGAGGAGATTATTGAGTTTAATAATATGTATAATTAATTTCTTATCAATTAGGAAAAAATCATATTTTATAGAATTATATTGGGAGAATTACTGTTCAATTGAGAGAAGGAAAAAAAATTATAAACACACAAGGCTACAAATGATTCTATGGTGGAGTGAAAGTAAAAATTTGTGGGGGTGCAAGTTTCCCTTGTAGCCCTTTATGTTGATGTAATTTTTTTTCTTCTACTTCTCTGGACAGTAATTTCTCCTATTATATATGTCAACATTATATTGATAAAATTATAGATAAAATATGATTAAAAAATATAATATATATTATTTTTAAAGGAAAATAAATATTAAAAAAAACAATTAGTCGATGATATCAAAGCGTTTGGCACTACAAAAAAATTGACTTTTTGCGACGGTAAAATACCGTCGCTAATACTTTAATGCCGTCGCTAATATTTTTTGCGACGGCAAAATGACTTTTTGCGACGGCAAGAGGGGGTCGCAACTGTAGGGGTTGCAAAAGAGTTTTTGCGACGGCACAGTGCTGTCGCTAATGTTTTGCGACGGCATTTTTGCCTTTTTGCGACGACACTGTGCCGTCGCTAATAACGTTTGAAATTTCTTGACTTTTTTGCGACGACACTATTTTACCGTCGCTAAAAATGTTATTTGAGACGGCAAAAATACCGTCGCTAGTAGTCTTTTTTTGCAACGGCAAAAACACTGTTTTGCGACGATGTGGTGCCGTCGCAAAAAGTATTAAAAATATGAAAATTTCTATTTTTTGCGATAGTGTAATGCCGTCGCAAAAAGTATTAAAAAATAATAAAATTACTATTTTAAATAATAAAATTTCTATTTTTTGCGACAGTATAATACCGTCGCAAAAAGTAAAACCTATAACAAAATTAATAAAATTATTAAAATTTTCTATTTTTTGCGATGGTGTAATGCCGTCGCAAAAAAGAAAAAAACATCCTACGATAAAAGGGAAAATTCAAGTACAAAAATTGTTACACTGATATACATGATAGACATCTGCTCCACCAATACAAAGATATGCAGGAAGCATTAAAACACATAATTTTTTCCCTATACCTAGCAATAGGGGTATGGCATGGTGAGATTTTTTTTTTGGGCGATACGTATGGCATAACGAAACTTTTGCTAGAATTATCACAAAAATAGATCACTACATTAGCCACCCAACTCTTGGAAGACTTAAATGCTAACACTCTCATAGCCAAAAATTCATGCTTGGCCACACTTGCTTAGACATATAATTCCCTCTTCCAGGTAATCTTCTCTGCTAATTCAAAACTCCGGTGCATCCTGCACGAGTAATCAAATTTCTCAATGTCCAACTTCATATCAATTCATGTTTTTGTTCCCTGTATCTAAAAAATTGCTTTTTGTTAAGAAAGTTATTCTCCCTTTATTTATTTTTTCTTTGCTTGCTTTCCTTTTTTGCTCTTCATTTCAGTTTGTTTTTCACAAATCTGAAAGCAACAAATGCACTGTCCAAATATTATGGTCTACTTTTAGAAGCACAAGACATACTTAACATGGGGGTGAAAAATGCAAGTTGACAAAACACATCATTGAAACCACTGTATCCTGGTTTGTATGAGTGAGAGAGAGAGAGAGGGGCAACACTGTACCTTCATAATTCTTGCAAGGACTGCTCCTCCAAGGTACACCATATGCTTTCTTCGCGGTGGATCCTCTATCCGCAACCGTAGTTTCTGCTAGAAGTAGAGGAAGATCAGAAGAATTGTTAGCTAACATGAAGTGAGAGCCTCATTGTTAAATTGGATGAACAAAATAAAAAAAAACATGATATTTTTTCCTTTTTTCTTCTCCTTCCATACCATAACACATGTAACTTGGGTCTTACCTTCAACCCATCCTTCTTTCCCTTCAGAACAGCTTCAAGATAACGGTCTAAAATTTCTTTCTCCAGGCTGTAGGAAAATAAAAATGAAAAACTTCAAAAACTAAATTTAAAGCTATATCGAAGTATCAGAACTAAAGAGGGCATCTCCTTGGGTTCTTACGAAACTAGATTAGCGATTCACTATTAAAATCACAAAGGCAGATGACTACTTTAGTTGCAAGACTGTAAAACATGCGGATAGATGTTTTCCAAGAGAAGAACATAGAGCAATTAAGACCAAGTTTTCAAAAAGTCCAATAAGTTGAAAAATCACTGCAAATATAACTTGTGAGAGACAAATTAATCACTAAGAAGAAAGCAGTGCAATGATTTTATATAGTGTGGTGGGGCTATATGGGGTACAAGACTTTAATATTTTTTTTGACTAAATCAAACAGTAAATATAATAATTTTAATATAATTATATCAATTTTTTTTAATAAAATTAAAATAATCAGAATTAATACAAATACAAATGAAGTTGAGAAAGATACAAAATAATCAAGCTAATGCACATGGTGCCAAGATACGAAGATAACCAAGCTAAAATATATATTTTAATAAAAAGCTATGATAATATATATATATATATATATATGACTAACATATAATGTATCCTATTAAGTATTGTTTTCTATATGACTAACAAATTAGGAGGTTAAGTGTTATATAAGTTAACATTTTAAAAGAATTTAGTATAATTATACTAAAAATGTGAAAAATTTTAAGGGGGTAAATTCTCTCCAATACACTTTGTGGATTAGAGACGGTGTTGTTGGCTCCGTGGAGCTCACTATATGGGTTCCATTTCAGTTATTTGAACCGTCATGTGTTTCATTTCGATGATCCGAATTGTTAAATGTGTAAAACTCATCGAATATTTTATCATTATAAAAAAAATCATATTAATTAGATATTGATAGACACTCCATCAAAACACATTTTTGTCTTAAAATTATATTTACCATTGACAAAAACATGATTTGATCGAGGGGCTATCCATATCCAATTAATGTAATTTTTTATATGGATAAATTACTTGACAAACTATATATATTGACGATTCAGATCATTAAAATAAAACCCGTGGTGAGTCTTACGAGTCCAACACCAAATGGACTAGAGAGAAGCCTTATTTTTTTTTAACGGGTTGAGCTTCTCTCTACATCTCAACATGAAAAAACTTGAGGGGGCCGTGGGACCTATCATGGGTATCTTTTTTTATGATTCAAACCATTTATTTTGCAAAATTCGCAATGTATATCATTTGTAAAAAAAAATTATGCTAATATGATAATTATAACTTCTTTTATTTTATCGTATTTGTCTTTTAAATATATATGATATATTTTAAAAAATATATTTTTCATCTATTTTTCAGAAATAAATGCTACAAAATAAAACTGTTACAATTATCATATCAAAGTAAATTTTTCATAAATAATATATATTGATGGTATTACAAAATGAACTATTTAAATTATTAAAACGAGATCCGTAATGAATTTTTTAGGCTCCTCTAATTCTCTTGTGAACCTAAAACAAGTAAAATATTTTTTAAATCTCAAGGAGATGAAAGTTAGCGTAATTAACTCAATTTTTTTTAAAAAGTATTTTTTAATTTTTTTATAATAAAATATGAAAAAAATAAAAAAAAATCAGCTTATTTGATTCCATTTTTCAAAAAACAATTTTGAGAGAATTTTACTTTTTTATTTTTCTTATTCTAATGTTTTCAACGATTTTTTTAAATATTTTAAGTAATTTTTTTTAAAATTTTTAGACACACCTAACATAAATGCACTTAAAAAGTATAATATGTGTATTTTTTAAAAAAAATATACTAAATACCAAAGAATACAAAAAAAAAATTCAATACATTTTTCGTATTTTTGTATATTTATTAATTTTAAAAAATATTTTTTCACGAATATTTTATTATTTAGATATATCTAAATAAGGTGTATTTAAAAAAGTAAAAAAATTACTTAAAATTTAAAAAATATTCACTAAAACTAAAAAAATACAAAAAATAAAAAAAATCAATTTAAAAAAAATTATATTAAAAAAACTGAAATCAAATATACTAAATATAACCTATTAAAAAAAAAATGCTAATATAGGACGAGTCAAATAATAGCTTATCTATTTTGCTTAAATTACTTGACAAACAAACCTGGCTACATTCCCGAGAAAAAAATTCGAACAAAAACTATGAAGTCCAAATTATCCATCACGTTAACATCAAAATCTTCATAATCTCTCTCTCTCTCTCTCTCTCTCTCTCTCTCTCTTCATACTCTGTATTTTGGGATATAACTGAAAGGAGAAGAAGCAAATGGCGGAAAATGAAGAATTGTTCATTGGTTCAATCGATCAAGGAACAACCAGCACCAGATTCATCATCTACGACAAGCTTTCTCGCCCAATTGGATCTCACCAGGTGGAGTTCACTCAGTTCTACCCAGAAGCAGGGTAATCCCAATCTCTCTCTTTCTCTCTCTCTCTCTCTCTCTCTCTGCAATTCCTCTGTTTTTTACAGTAATCTAGTTTTGATTGATTCGATGTCTGTGTAGATGGGTAGAACACGATCCGATGGAGATTCTAGAGAGCGTGAGGGTTTGTATAGCGAAGGCTATTGACAAAGCCACTGCTGATGGGTTCAACGTGGACAGTGGGCTCAAGGCAATTGGTGTCACCAATCAGAGGGAGACCACCCTGGTTTGGAGCAAATCTAGTGGATGCCCTCTCTACAACGCCATTGTTTGGATGGATGTCCGTACCAGTTCTATTTGCAGGTTCATTTTTTGTTTTTGTTTTTTTAATCAATTTATTTTTGCAAATTGAAGATTGGGAACATTTTCTGATTGTGATCATTGCCTGTTTCTTGAATTGTTTAGTTTTCAATTGGGTTTTGATTGATATTTGTTGGTTTTTTGGGAATGGGAATCTAGTTCTGTTCTGGGTATTCGTTGTTTTGGGGTTTTGATCAATACCCATTTGTTAAATGATCTAACTTTGAAATGGTGTGAGTCAAATTTGGATTTTAGTAGACCCCTCTTTTGGAATTTTGCATCCTTTGTCTGCATTTGTTTTGGGTGATTATATTTACACACCATGTTTTGTCACACTCACTATACACCATTTGTCTTGTTCATATATCAATTTCCGAACCAGATACAAATGTTCAGATATCAACTATTGAATGGGATTTTTGTTTGAACAGTTAGTTTTTGTTGAGAAGTTGATATTTGAAAATTTTATTTTTATTTGAAAATGATATCTGAACAGTATAAATAGTGTTTGTTGAGATAAAGTATTGTGTGCGAATATAATTACCCATTTGTTCCTCCATTTTTTAACGAAGGGGCCTACGTTATGATCAAAAGGGAAGAAGGGTCTATGTCTGTAGTTCTATTAATGTAAATTTGGTGAAAAAAATTCGATTAACAGTGATATGATACCATATCATCATAGAATGACCATTCAATTCAATAATAAATTACCATGAGTAGTGAACCCACTATACAAATATGATAGTTATTAGATTGTATTGGGTGGTAGTTATATTTAAATTATGGGATTCACTCATCCGATCAGGGATGAAGCGAGATTATGGCATGGGGTGGCCATGGCCCTTGTTAACTTTTTGAAAATCCGTCTCATATATGATATATATATATATACTGCTCATAAATATGTTGTGTTCAGTAGTGGCCCGGTCAAGAATTGGATTAAATATTAGGTATAATGGTGATATGAGTGATAATATTACCAATTGAAAATTTTCCGATTGGGTTAATGGAAGATAAGTAGCCTCCACCTGATCCCATTTACATTTTTTAATTGGCTGCTAATAACACCACATAATCTGATCGTTACTAATTGAGGGTTCCTGATTTATTGGTTATTTATTGTTTGTCTGTAACATGCAACTTTGTTTTTTTTTGTTTTTTCTAATTTTCTTATTGTGTTTGCGTTTTTTATTCATGATGACGTCTAAGATTTTTATTTTGAAAAAAACTTCCAATTATTTTTTGTGGAAAAAAGTTATAGGTGAAAATTTGATGAATTTCTTGAAAAAAGAAAAGAAAAGAAAAGACATGTGGAGTACCATTTTCATAGTAGACCAAGTGGTTTTGTATCAAAAATTTATTCATTTATTTTTTTCATGTATATATTTACATTGAATATTTTGTCTAATATATTTTTATTCATTGAAACTAGGGTTTGAAAAATATAAATATAGTCATTTTTATTTGTCTAAATTTTACTATATAATATTTGCCCCCCAAAGATAAAATCCTGACTCCATCCCTCCATCTGATGCGTCTATTATTGACACCAAATGTCAGTAATGATATGGTGTTATACTGTTGTACTCAATTTACTTTTAAATTTGGAATAAACAACTTTTTATTTTATTTTATGTACCTCGCTATTTTGTATTTTGTACAGGAAATTAGAGAAAGAGTTATCAGGTGGACGAACCCATTTTGTTGATACATGTGGTTTACCCATAAGCACATATTTTAGTGCATTAAAGTTGTTATGGTTGTTGGGCAATGTTGATGCTGTTAAACAAGCTGTGGCAAAAAAGGATGCCCTGTTTGGAACTATAGACTCCTGGTTGATCTGGAATTTGACTGGAGGTGTTAATAATGGTTTACATGTCACTGATGTTTCAAATGCATCACGAACTATGCTCATGGATCTGAAAACACTTGATTGGGATAAATCCACATTGGAGACACTCAAAATTCCTGCTGCCTGCTGAAATTCTACCCAAAATTGTCAGTAATTCTGAGATTATTGGAAAAATATCAACTGGATGGCCAATCCCAGGAATCCCAATTGCTGGATGTCTTGGTGATCAACACGCAGCAATGCTGGGGCAAGCTTGTAGGAAAGGAGAGGCAAAAAGTACTTACGGAACTGGGGCTTTCATACTTCTCAACACTGGTGAAGAGTTGATTCAATCTACTCATGGTCTATTAAGCACTTTAGCTTTTAAGCTTGGCCCAGATGCTCCGACAAACTATGCTATTGAGGGCTCAATTGCCATTGCAGGAGCTGCTGTTCAGTGGCTCAGAGACGGTCTTGGGTTAATTGGAACTGCTAGTGAGATTGAGGACTTGGCTATGCAGGTTGAATCCACTGGTGGAGTTTATTTTGTGCCGGCATTTAATGGATTATTTGCTCCATGGTGGCGTGATGATGCTCGTGGAGTTTGTATTGGAATTACGAGGTTTACAAACAAGTTTCACATTGCTCGAGCTGTGCTCGAGAGTATGTGTTTCCAGGTGAAAGATGTGTTGGATTCGATGCACAAGGATGCAGGGGAGAAGGGTGAGGTCAAAAATGAGAAGGGGGAATTCTTGCTTAGAGTGGATGGTGGTGCTACTGTTAACAACCTTTTGATGCAAATTCAGGTCAATTTTTCCTCACATTTTCTGCTCTGTGCTGAATTTCATTGCTGTTTAATTGAATCTAAACTAGGTCAGCTTAGGATAAGAATGACTGTTTTTTTTATTGATGTGTTTGAAGTTACTTTTTTATGTTGGAAAGTTATCTAGTTCTGGATTGAATTGATTCTGAATTGGAAATGAACCCAACCAATTTGATTTTAGTTTTCCCATCTACTATAGAATTGGATAATTACAAACATTTCTGCTGTAATCATATTGTTCCTTTATTGTAGTCTTAGAAAATATTTTTCCAAACTTTTTGTCGTGATCTTGTGTTAGTCACGCATGATCTTCCTTAGGTAGTTAAATTATAAGTCTACTCTATTGTCTTTTTAAGTTTTTTTGGGCATATTTTCTTATCAGTTCATGTTTTGATAAATGGCAGCTAATTGTTTTTCTCTCTATGCCAGTCATATATGTCACGGTTTCATTTTGAACTTGTGATTTGCAGGCAGACTTGTTGGGTAGCCCAGTGGTAAGACCAGCTGACATAGAGACAACGGCTCTCGGAGCAGCCTATGCTGCTGGTTTAGCTATTGGGGTTTGGACAGAAGACGAAATTTTTTCTTCTGGGGAAAAGAAGGAAAAAGCTACCATTTTCAGTCCAACATTACAAGAAGATCTGAGGCAGAAAAAGGTGGAGTCTTGGTGCAAGGCTGTTTCAAGATCTTTTGACTTGGCTGATCTATCCTTGTGACTGACTCTTCTTCATTATGTTATCTTACTAGCCTTTTCATTTTATCATTTTCTCCTCCTAGTTTACTTTCTATAATGCTTATGCAGGTGCGAATGCTAGAAACCTTACTTTGATTTTAGTGGTGAAGTTTATATCATAATAAAATGTTGATTTGGGAGTATCTCCACCATTACATCATCCAATGGTTGTAAAATAGTCCTGTAAACTTATCTTTATTTCAAATTCAGAAAAAGTCATTACAACTGATGTGGCTTAAAAGTTCAAAGATAACCCGGGTTGCACTAGCACTTGGAAGCCTATAATAATTGAGAAATTCGAGAAGAAATTGGCCTTGTGGAAGCAAAAATACCTTGCTAATCTGCCCATTTATTATCTGTCGCCATTCAAGATTCCTGTGGACGTTGCGAAAGAATTGGAGAAATTTCAAAGACAATTCTTATGGGGGAGATAATAGTGAATTGGAGAAATTTTAATATGATTTTGCTTTGAAAGTCTGGTTGGTGGGGGATGCAATGGGCATGCTGTGGCTCTTTGGAGACTTTAATGCTATGGTGGAAACTTAATTCATATTGTATTGCTAATTTGCACCATCATCATTTTCAAATAACGTATTTTCTGCAATGACATCACTAATAATGCATGGTAAAGGCGTGCCTAATCCACCTGCAACTCCCATCATAAATGTCCAATTATGAAAGAAAAGTCTGTTAAAAGTGACAGAAAAATTACAAAAAGTACTTAATTTTTTTTTGGGCGAAAATCACCTTGTATTCAGTATTAACCATTACTAATTGATGGCTAAATTTTTTGTATTATCCAAATCTAATGATTAGAATTAGTTTTTGATATGGTACACATCTTTTTATTTTTTATTTTTTTATTTTTTATCAAAGAAAAATCCGCAATTGAAATTGGAGATTTCCACTGTCACGATTCAAATTATTTTAGAATCAACGGCTCTACTTATATAGAATAAACCACGTAATCAAAGAAAATGTTATTAAGTGCACTATAAGAAAGTACATATGGTATTTTTTTTTTATTTTTTTTTTATCAGCAACAAAGAAATTTTATTGATGAATAATGAATTACACCATACATCAATGAAAAGGATGGATGCACAAGCATCATAGCTAAGTAGTATGATCCCAATTAGGTTGGCACCATAGAACAAGCCCAATCATCTGCAATATTTCATCAAGTTGGTGGGTGACCAACCAAAAGAAAAACCATAAAAAACACCAACAATAACAACACCAATATTCCCCAGCACTGGTGCTCCGATTTCATGACACTTCCCACCCACAGAATCTCAAAATCAGATTTACCTTCTTCTTCACCCCGCCCCCAGCCCACCAATGCAGCATTTCAACAAACTGACCCAATACTGCTACATCTGCTACTCACCAGGCCATTGCAAAATATATACCAAAACCATGACCGAATACTGCTGCTGCTCTCCCCCCCTGCTACAGAAATGCAGAGCAGATTATGAACCAGACCCTCCCACACTGCTGCTGCTGTTCTCCATGGATAGGTGCTCCTACTGCCCAGACACATTTACATCCTCTCTGATTTTAAAAGCTTTTTTTCACCATATGAAAGTTACTCACAATATCATTTACCGAATTAAGGCACCCAGAATTATGTGATTTCCACCAAAGTGCTAACCTTAACTTAATTGTCTCACATAACTCCACCAAATCTAGATGCTTATCAGAAAAAATACATTCATTTTTGCATTTCCAGACAGACCAAATCACTGCTGAGGGAATAGTTCTCCAAAACATCCTTTATTTTTTATGAAAATTCCAGCTCAACCACCATTGTAATAAACACTCTACTGAACCTGGTGTTACCCACTCCAGCCCCCACCACTCAATTATGCATACCCACACATTCCATGCAAAAGGGCATAGCAGCAAAATATGATTAGAGGATTCCAGTTCAGATTTGCAGAACACACAATGTAAATCCACATTTCCCCTCAATACTCCAATTCTGTGCTGCAAAGCCTTGTTTTAAGTGTACCCTTCCAGGCCAACCAAGTAATCAATTTGGCTTTAGGTGGAGATAAGTTGTTCCACATCAGCCCAGCAGAGCTGTGTAAAGAAACAGAATCATATCACACCATTTATATGTACTACCTTGAACCCACCTATTGGATCAACCTTCCATTTCACAGAATCCTCATTCTCCATGCCTATCCTAGGCCCTGTTCCCAACAAATCAATGAGTTTTACTAACTCATCTTCTTCCCAAGCATGTAGATTTCTTCTAAAACTAAAACACCACCTGTCTGAATTACAAAAAAATCACAAATTTTTTACAATATGTCTATTTTTAAGTATGCATATCATAGGTTTTCTTGATAAACAATCATAAAATACTCTTTCGTGTGAGCCTCACAACAACTGTCTAAAGTGCAACCATTAATATTTTCGTGCAAATTGACGGAGCGAAATTTGAAAGAGCATACAAAAATGCTAGGGGAGATTACGAAAAAAAATGGTATTTTAGACATGGTAACTTATGCATACCTCCATTGAGTTTAATAATTAAAATACTCTTTTTTCGTCGGTTTTAGTTAACGAAAAATAGTCGAATAGTTTAGATTAAAAAAAAATCAAAAGATTAAGGTTTAAAATGACAAAATTAAAAATTCAAGATTTATTTTGTTATAAGGCTAAAACTTTGGGGTTTTTTGTAATTGTCCCAAAATATTAAATTAATCAATTATTATTTTTATTTGTATTTATCATTTAATGTGATATACTCTATTACTCTTAAATATTAATGCTATATATATCAATAAAAATATAACGTGACACATTAAATGGTAAGAGTGACATACTTTATATGCTTGTCGTAGGTTCTTTCTTAAAAACCATATTCACCTTTGCTTACTTTATTCATATAGTTGGAATGAAAAGAAAAGAAATGATTTTAATTAAGATTCAGTAGGGTTAGAATGCAGAAAAGGTTGACAGATTCACAACATGATTTTTTTCATTTTCACGAGGTACTAGTCTCTTTTGTGTTTTGTGTCAAGTCTTTGTATGCTTACACAAAAATTCATATATAGTATAATTATTCTTTCACTATTCCACTAAAATGTAATTACCACTATTTTGTTTCTATTGAAAATTAAGTTTTGGAAAAAGTGAAACAGAGACTTGTCATATTGCAATTACGGTATAGTTCACTTATATTATTATCCACACATAGATTAGTTGACAACAACAAAAATTGTAAATGTAACAAATCAATTTGACAATCCATCTTGCTACGTGCCGTAATGACCATATAAGATGGTATATGTGGGAGGCAAAATTTAAGTTAGAAGTCACATGATGTTTGTTGGGGCTGATCAGGGTCAAAAAGGAGTGTCAAACTAGAAGGTCGAGTTAAGAAGTTGAACTAGAGATAGCTCGTCACCGAGCTAGATTTAATCTTGGACTAACGGTCCGAGCCTTAACTAGGTCCACACTTATTCCACCCAACATGGATTTTTCCACTCCTAAAAATTCGCAAATGTGAGACACGATTCCCTAAAAAGCGGAACAAAATGGAGGAGTTATAGGGACCTCTCAACCGCCTCCAATGGTTGGAAATTGAGCCTATATAAGCAAGACACCTAAACTAGAAAGGTACACAACAACGGATACTCAAGCTCTTACCTTTAGATGCTTATTTTCATTATTGACTTAGGTATTAGAGAGTCTTCTGGCTACTTACTAGCCAATATTATTCTTTTGAGTATTTTTTAAGTAATCCAGCCTTCAAGTTAGATCAATCTGACACCATTACAAGTTGTGATAAGTTTTTCTCCATACAATATAATACCTTGTATTATTTGTTTTGTGGTGATATCTATATTTGACTCAACTTCTACCATAAAAGCATAGGAAATTTACTTCTTCTATGCAAAAGATTAGCACAAGTAAATCAAATTAAAAATGGCACTAATTTGGACGATGATCCCATTACTTGGAATTTCCTCCAAGACTACATTTTTAGAGTCATCATTATTCAACAGGGCATGAAAGTCTTAAACTTGTGCAATGGGATATAAAAAATTGTATAATCAATAATATTACACTCATCTTTTTATACTACATTCAGTATACTATTTCATATAATACAATCATAATCATTGGATATTAATACAACTTATGTGGAATCCATTACATTAATGGTTGTGATTGAGGTACATAAGAGGGTATATCAAATGTTACATAAGAAGATAGTAAAAGTGTAACATTTGTTATTTAATTATTTAGGTATGAGTTTAGTCAAATTTAATTTGAAATTTGTAACACTTGACTAATAACATAAACAATAAGTGATTGGTCTATTTAGGCTGTGTTTGGTATATGGATTTAGGTAGGAATTTAAAAAGAGAAAAGAAAAATGTAGGTGAAATATAGTTACATTTCACACACTTTTTCTTTTTTCCCTTTCAAATTCCTACCCAAATCCATAAACCAAACACAACCTTATGAGTAATGAGTGGATGGTACTTGTTGCCAAACATGACATAATCTCAATCTTAAAGAAAACATTTCTAATTTGTAATTTCAAACTTTCTCATGTCCTAAACATTAGTTTCTCTATTTTAAATCCACAAGTAGCTAGCTAGTCACACATGCCAAAGTAATTGTCAATCAAAGAATTGAAACAGATTTCTTATATATGTATTGTATTTTTTCAACTTTTTGATATCCAATGAACTTTTTCATAAATCCAAATTATTTCAATGTATAAAGGGAAGTGCTATACTTACCAAAAACCTTACAAACTTTGCTTCCAAATTATATACACACACACATATATATATTTTCTAGGACCCTATATATGTTTTCATAGCAATATTTCCAAGCAACTTGAAATGAAATGAAAACAAGTAACCAATAATGCTTATTGTGTCTCCATTTATTCATTCATAAGCAACACAAGCTAGCACTATTACAACATTTGCCATACTTGTCCATGGAAACAGATCATAGCTAATATAATACAAAAGGCCTAATAGCTTGTAAAACGAATCAGAAAACAACATTTGCTATACTTGTCCATGGAAACAAACCATAGCTACTAATACAAAAGGAGTAATATCTTGCAAAGAGAATTAGAAACAAAATAGTAACTAGAATACATACCCTCCTCAATCAGATAGAATCACCTTTGTCTCCAATACGGGTTGATGTAAAGAATAGCAGCAAATCCAAACAAGAAAGTGATGTATGTTCCGACAAAACTTGCAAAAAATGCCACTAGATCGATATCATACCATTTCCCCTCAATTTCATCTAAGGATACTGTTGTTGGCAAGTGTGGTGAGTCAACAATGGCTGTACAAATTTTCTCTAATGGCTGTCCACAAAGAAATGGATTTCCCTCATAACTGCTCGCTTCAAAGGTCCCAAATTGTGCTTTCCTGTCTAATATTTTACCTGATAAATTGTTGTGAGCCACAGTGAACACTTCCAAAAAATTTAGATTGATTAGTTTTGTTGGGATGTTGCCGCTCAAACTGTTGTAAGAAAGGTCCAAACTCTCTACTTGGGTAAGGTTTGAGAAGGTCTTCGGGATGGGTCTAGTCAACAGATTGTGAGACAAGTTCAGTGCATGAACATTACTTAGATTTCCTAATTCAAAAGGTATGTTACTTATTAGTTTGTTATGTGGCAGATCCAATCTAGACATGAAATTAAGGATGTTGCTGTAAGATTCCTAAAAGCTTTTCTGTATCTCGTATATTCAATGTGTGAATGATTACAATCAGACCTTAGATTATATAGCCCTAAATCCTAAACCAAAAGGGAGAATACAATTATGCCTCTGATAGGACTCTAAGACAACCATACCTCTAAATATACAATATATTCTCACACCCTCGCTCAAACTTAAGGTGTTTTAGCAGAAAACACTGAGAGTTTGCTAAGAAGAAACTGAAACTGAGCGGTAGTGTGAGTCTTGGTGAAGAAGTCCGCAAGTTGCAAAGCCGAAGGAATGAAAGGAAGCGAGATAGAGGCAGACTGCATATGTTGGCGAACAAAGTGACAATCAATCTCAATATGTTTCGTCCCCTCATGAAAGACAGTATTGTGAGCAATCTGAACAGCACTGCGATTGTCACAATAGAGAGAGGTCGGAGAAGACTGAGAGACACCCAAATTAGACAAGAGACAACGAAGCCAAACAATATCAGCAGTGGCATGAGCCATAGCACGATACTCAGCTTCGGCAGTAGAGCGAGCAACGATTGATTGTTTTTTGTTTTTCCAAGAGATTAAGGAATCTCCAAGAAACATATAGAAACCAGACGTAGACTTACGATCAGTAACATCACCAGCCCAATCAGAGTCAGCATAGGCTACCAAGTCCAAAGAGGAAGTAGAGGATAATAATAAGCCCTGAAAGATAGTACCCCTGAGATAGTGAAGAACGCGAACTAAAGCAGCCCAATGGGTAGAGCGAGAAGCAGAAACAAACTGACTAACCACATGAACAGCATAAGCAAGGTCAGGACGAGTGACAGTTAGATAAACTAAACAACCCACAAGCCCGCGATATAAAGTGGGATCATCCAGAGAGACACCATCAGTAGAGTTAAGCTTCACATTAAGCTCAATAGGTGTATCAGAAACCTTAGTATCAGTAAGACCAGCACGATGAATGACTTCATTAGCACACTTAGCCTGAGACAGAAAATAGCCCTTGGGAGAAGAAGCAACCTCAATACCAAGAAAATACCGTAATGGACCCAGATCCTTCATTTCGAAGGTGCGGAAGAGATGTTGCTTGACTTCAGAGATAGCAGAAGAATCCGAACCAGTGATGATCATATCATCCACATAAAGCAAGAGAGCAACAAAACCAACCGAGGTATGTCGCAGAAATAAAGCAGAGTTGGAAACAGAAGGATGAAACCCAAGCTCGGTAACAGCAATCTGAAATCAATCATACCAAGTACGAGGAAACTGTTTCAGACCATACAGAGCATGCCGAAGGCGGCAAACCTGTCCAGAGGGATGGTGAAGGCTAGGGGGAGGACGTATGTAAACCTCCTCAGTGAGATGGCCATTAAGAAAAGCATTCTTAACATCCATCTGATAAAGAGGCCAAGAACGAACAGCAGCGACAGAGATCAAAGTACGGACAGTAGTCATTTTGGCAACAGGAGCAAATGTCTCCTCATAATCAATACCATACTCTTGAGAGAAACCTTTGGCAACCAGACGAGCTTTGTAACGCTCAGAGAGCCATCAGAATGAGTCTTAACTTTGTAAACCCATTTGCAACCAACCAGGTTCTACCAGCAAGTAAAGGAACCAACTCTCAAGTACTAGTTTTCTGTAAAGCAGACAACTCATCCTCCATAGCTTGAACCCAATGAGGATCTTGACAAGCCTCCTTGTAAGACTGAGGTTCTACAAAAGAGTGAATAACAGACAAAAAAGTACGATAGGAAGCAGAAAAACAAGTATTAGACTAACCCAACCTATTTGGAGAATGACGTGCTCTAGGAGGATATTGGTGTGCAGTAGGATCAGAGTCGTCAGAAGCAGGAAGATCAGCAGTAGGGGTGGAGACAACTGGTGGAGGAGGAGCCTTACGACGAGAATAAACTAAAAACGGAGGAGGAGAAGAAACTGAAGAAGGAGAAACAGCCAGAGGTGAAGCAGGAGGAGAAGATGAAACAAGCTCAAGAGGAACTGTGGAGATGTACTCATCAGACGGTACCTCAGAGGGAAATGGGTCAATGTGAACCAAATCCTCTTTGGAAACTGGAGCAGTGACAGGAGGAAGCTGAAAGTAAGGCAGACGTTCGAGAAAAGAAACATGACGAGAGACATAAAGACGATGGAAAACAGGGTCGTAACACCGATAACCTTTCTGAGTAGGACTATAACCCAAAAAGACACAGAGGATAGACCGAGCATTAAGTTTGGTCCTATCTTTGCGGGGAAGAAGAACAAAACAGGCAGACCTAAACACACGAAGGAGGGAATAGTTAGGAATTTGGGAGAACAAAGCCTCATAAGGAGACCGACCAGAAAGAAGGGGAGTCGGCATGCGGTTGAGAAGAAAAGCAGCAGTAAGAACTGCCTCCCCCCAGAATGGAGCCGGAACTGAGGCAGAGAGAAGAAGAGACCTAGCGGTCTCAAGAAGATGATGGTGTTTACGCTCGGCTCGACCATTTTGGGCAGGTGTATCTGTACAGGAAGTTTGGGGAATGCTATCCAAATTGGCCAAATACTCACAGAATTCATTTTTAAAATATTCTCCACCCAAGTCAGACCGTAACACTTTAATTGTAGACCCAAACTAAATAGTAATCATAGACTGAAAGGTACGGTATATCTGATAGAAATCGGACTTATGAGTCATAAGATAAACCCAAGTGTAACGGGTGCAGTCATCAACAAATGACACATAGTATGCAGAACCTCCTTTGGTGAGAATAGGAGAAGGGCCCCAAATATCAGTATGAACTAAAGAAAACGGTGTATCAGATATATAAGTACTTTTACGAAAATGTAAGGCTGTCATTTTGGTAAGTTTATACCACTGACATTCAGTAAGTTCACTAGGAGAAACTTTACCCAAAATACCTGACTGAGCTAAAGACCGTAAGCAGTCAGCAGACAAATGTCCTAATCGAGAATGCCATAAGTAGAAAGGACTAGACAGAGAATTTAACTGAAAAGAGGAAAAGGCAGTCAAAGAGGTTGCTATAGGCAGATGCAAGCTCTCCACCACATAGAGGTCTCCAATTCTACGGCTGGTCCCAATCTGCTGTTTAGACATTCGATCCTGTACAAAATAGATAGCAGAAGAAAAGATAACATCAAAACCAGCGGCATCAAGCTGACTGATAGATAATAAACTAACAGATAATTGAGGAACATAAATGACAGGTGGAATAGAGACAACAGACATAGCAGACGGTAGGACAGACCCAACAGATACAACAGACATACCAGATCCATTAGCCGCATTGATAGTAATAGGAAAGGGATGAGGAGTACAATTGTGAAGTAAGGAGAGATGGGGAGTCATATGATGAGAGGCACCAGAGTCAAAAAGCCAGACAAACGAAGGGATACCTGAAGAAGACCCAAGCAAACCTGAATGAAGAGATGAACCAACGGAAGCAGATGAAGATGGCTGAGAGGTAGACAATATATGCTGAAGTTGACTAATCTGAGCAGTCAAGGAAGCCAAGTCAAGATCAGGAGTCAGAGCAGATGCAACATACGCAGTGGGAGGAGTCCGGAAGTGGTTCTGAGATTGCTGAAAAAATGAGGTAGGTTGACGTCCCTTCTTGGGACAGTAGTACTTCCAATGGCCCTTCTGATGACAGAAGGCACACTCATCAAAAGCCAGAGACATCGTAATAACTAGAAAATTGAGGGGTTAAAGTGTAATAAAACAAAGTAGCCAAACCAGGGGTTCAAGTGTAATAATCAAAATATGAGGGGTCAAACTATAATAACAAGGAACTTGTTTGGTCCAAATAAGAATAAAAGAGAACTGGGTAATTTCATAACCAGGTGGGTCAACTTCGAACCACATAGAGAGAGAGAGAGACAGAGAGAGACAAGAGTCAAAGTCGACTCTTGAGCAGCCAGACAGAGCAAAGGGCCAAAGTTGAAGCAAATCGAGAGGAACAAGGGTAGGCAGCTCTTCGATCGTGTGAATCGAAGCAGGAGAGAACCAGCGATGACGACTCCTCAACTTCACAAGTCCAGTGACAGATCACAAACCAGAAAGATCACGAACCAAAGGCTAGGGTTTTTGCGAATGACCCGTGAGGCAGAGAACCTGCGACGCAGAGAGATAAAACCAGAGGGTTGATTTCCGAGAGACAATGGACAGGTTCTAGGGTTTCAGTTCAAAGTGGCTCTGATACCATGTAAGATTCCTGAAAGCTTTTCTGTATCTCGTATATTCAATGTGTGAATGATTTCAATCAGACCTTAGATTATATAACCCTAAATCCTAAACCAAAAAGGAGAATACAATTATGCCTTTAATAGGACTCTAACACAACCATACCTCTAAATATACAATATATTTTCACAGTTGCCCTTGTAAGAGTTACTCCTACTTTTTGTGACAAACTCAACTTTGTCTACTTCATCATACATAACTTCATCAAGGGGCACAACTTTGTTCTCAATTATGCCTCTATATCGGTAAGTTGTAAACCCACCAAAGTTACATAATGGTTCTTGCATGAAGGGTTGATCACTAGCCTCTATCGTGCCAAAGGTGATAGTACTGAAACAAGGAGGTATAGAACCATTGAAATAGTTATTGGAAAGATCCATCAAATTTATCTGATTTAGTTGACACAATTGAATTGGAATTGAACCGCTTAGTTGGTTCCCTCTGAACAGAAGAATTCTAAGGTTGGAAAGTAATCTAATGGAATCAGGAATGCTGCCAAAAAAGATGTTGTCTCTAATATCCAGCGTCAAAAGATATGACGAATTAAGGAGAGCTCTTGACATTGGCCCTGTAAACTTGTTACCTTGCAAATGCATATGCTTCAAGTGTTGCAGGTTTGGGTTTGAGCAAGAAGGATGTATTGATCCCGAAAATCAGTTATAAGAGATGTCCAGAAACGCACTTGGAACCAGTGCACATGGGAAATCACCATTGAATGAATTATTTCGCATGATTAGTGTTTGTAATGATGTCCTGTTATCCATTGAACTTGGAATCTTACTTGACATGTAGTTGTTGCTAATATAAGAAATTGAGAGAGATTGAGAGAGCAAATATTAGCTCTATGTTTTTGATGTATATTGCAACCAAATGGAACCTCCATTATATAGGAGATGTTTTACAAGACAAAATGATGAACAAAGGAAATATACAAATGAAAGGCCACCGAAAGATAGCTGAAAGCAAAAGGAAAAGAAGGCGTCTATCTGTGCTAGGCTAGCAACAACTATCTATACAGATATTTAATATAATCTATTAAATATACTATCTACTATTAGCAGCTGTAGATCTATACAGATTAATATAGTATTAACTTATAACATATTATAGGTATAGTATTAACATCCCCCCTCAAACTCAAGGAGGACAAACATCAACCAACTTGAGTTTGGAGACAAGGTCAACGAAGCGGCCAGGAGAATGAGCTTTGGTGAAGATATCAGCAGGTTGATCAACAGAAGAGATCGGATGGAGATGGACAGTACCATGAGTAACATGTTGCCGAATAAAATGGCAGTCAATCTCAATGTGCTTGGTGCGATCATGAAAAACATCATTGTGAGCAATTTGAAGAGCACTGTGATTGTCACAAAAGAGGGCAGTAGCGCCAGAGGGAGTAACACCCATGTCAGCAAGAAGCCAACTGAACTCTTATCCCTTATCCGCTTATTTCAGATTTCGATATTTTCGGAGATAACCTCGGCTTTGCCGAGATCACATCGGCGTCATGATCTGAACACGTGGAACGTCAGCTGACACGTTGGCGTCACCCTGGCTACGTGTTGGGACTCAGAAAATATATCCCCACAACCCTTAATAAAATGATGAAAATGATTTTTGGCCATTAATTTATTAAATTTAAATAAAGAGAACGTGAAGAATTGGAAATATTCTAATACGTGAGTCACGGTGAATGTATATTGAAAAATGCTTCATACCACTAATTTAGCATCACTAATGCACTACTAATGATGTGGCATCATGTGGACCCTACTACTGATGTGATAGTTTGGCCTTTGTTTTGTTTTATTTTTTTTTTTTACATTGCCACATCATTAATGATATTTTTAAAACTTTAAATTTAATGCTCTAAATCACTACTCAATAAAACAATATAACTGCCCATGGGCTACGAGAATATATATATATATACATATATATATATATATATATTTAAATAAGTTTGATTGTTAACTGTAATTGCATCAATGAAGAGAATTTTAAAATTGCTAAGTATAGAGAAAAGAAAAATTAAAAGAAGAAGAGAGGGAGACGAAGAAAGATGATTAAGTGAACAATCAAAATAACCATCAATTTACCTCTGCTCCCATGCTTCGAAAATGAAGTGCTGAAAATAAAGTGCTGAAAATATAAATGATAAGAAAAATAGGAATCAATTGTATTTGATTTGAGTTGGATGATGACAATGTAGCCATGAATGACTATTTATGGGCAAAACATTATAGGAAAAAACTACTTAATAACTACCCTATTCTTCCATCTTCATTCTTGTCTTACCATGTGTCCCGGTTGGAACTCGGTGTTGGAGAGCATATGCGCTAGAGTTCCAATACTGGCATGGCCCATGATAGCAGAGCAGCACCTGAATGCAAGCATGGTGGTGGAGGAGATCAAAGTGGGCCTGAGAGTTGAAACCACCAATGGGCCTGTGAGGGGTTTTGTTAAGTGGCAGGGTTTGGGGAAAATGGTGAGAGAGCTCATGGAAGGTGAGATGGGGAAGGAGGTAAGGAACAACGTGGGCGAGTTTGGTGAGGCTGCAAAGAAGGCTATGAAGGAGGGAGGCTCGTCGTGGCACACGTTGAACCAACTCATCGATGAGTTACAAGCACTAAGAGGTGACAGTTTGAAGCTCTGCTGTTAGGAGTAATATTGCTAGTTTGGAATTAATTTTTCGGAGTTTTTTTTGCACTGGTACTACCGCAAAATAGTTTTTTTAATTGCAAATAGGGTAAGCCTTCAATGAAATTCTATAAAAGAAGGTGATCAGGTTTCTGCAACATGATTGGATTTGTATGAACTCAGAACAATTTTTTTTCAATGAATAAACACAAATTAATCTAAGTCATATGATATGCACTTTCACATTCAATCATTAAATGTAAAAAAATTAAACTAAGTCATTGATCATAGTCGCATTAGATCATAACCGTCACTAATTTAGTCGTAATTAAAACTACCACATTGTAACTAACATCATTTTAAGTCATAACCAAACACACTAATGAAACATAACCAAAGCTAGCGAAGGTAGATGCTAAATTTGGCAGGCCGAATCACATAAGATTACTGACAGTTGGCGAAATCATTAAATAATTTCTATATGGTCAGGAAGGTGGAGCATTCCCTGTAACAACCTATCCATAAATAAAATATAACCTAAAACAATTATTGTCATATGCATGTCAGGATCTAAAACATTTCAGATCACACATTTCGCATAGTAGGCTCATATTTAATCCAAGTTTCTATATATGTGAGGTTGGCCAACAACTTGTTGGGAAGGTGAATCGCGTTCTGAAATTAATAAAAAGTGAATTGTGTTATTCAATTCTTTGATTTTTTTCTTGTGTCTCGAGCATTTATTAGCAAGACCCATAAAAATAATCCAAAGTAGGCATAGTTAAAAACTAATAAAAAAAGGCTGAACATGAAAATTGGAGAATAGCTAAAGGCTTAAAGCCTCCTTTAATATATATTTTTAAAGTACCAATCCAGTAAAACTAATATTCCTTTGTTTTTTTTCTTCATTTTACCAAGTGAGAAAACCCGTTAAGTCATTTTGCTTAGCTTTATACCTGTCCCAAGGTATCATTTATAAGAAATTGAGAGAGATTGAGAGAGCAAATATTAGCTCTGTGTGTTTGATGTATTTGCAACCAAATGGAACCTCCATTATATAGTATGGGAAAAGGTAACAGTTAGACCATGCTCACATAATTGACTAATGGAGATAAGATTTAAAGTGAGAGCAGGCATAAGATATACATGGGATAAAGATAAGTGAGAGGTGGAAACAGACCCAACATGACTTACAGACAGGAGAGACCCATCAGCAGTATGGATAGAAGGAACATGAGGAGTCGAAGAGAGAGGAGTAAAAATAGTAGGATCAAAGGTCATGTGATTACAACAAGCGGAGTCAAAGTACCAGGAAGTGTTACCTGCGGTGGTAGACAAAGCAGTAGATGGAGGAGTACCGGAATGCTGCCAAAAATGTTGAAACATGGCTTCAACATCGGTATGAGAGAAGACCGGAGTGGAAGGATCTACAGGGACAGAAGAAGGTGAATCTTCGGAGGCGGCAGCAGCAGTGCGTGGAGCAGGCATGTTTTTAAATGGAGTCCCAGAACGGTGAGAGTTGCTGCGGGAAAGATTCCCGGTGGAAGGACCATGGCGAGAGGCACGGGTAGGATTGCGGAAGCAATCTTGTTGGAGATGACCGGGGCTAGTCTTGTTGCAAAATCGACAAAGACGAACGGGACAATGAAGCAGAAGATGAGTCGATAGAAGATTGCGGTTGTGACAATAGTTGCAGGTAGTGGACGGCTGTGGTGAAGGAGAACTCCGAATCTGGGGAGTAGCAAGAACAGAGTCCACAGGGTGTGGATGGAGAGTACCAAACCTGGTTTCCTCGGACAGGAGTTCAGAAACGGCTTGCTCAAGAGTGGGTAAAGGAGTGCGACGTAGGAGAGATGCGCGGACGGGCTCAAAACGAGGAGTGAGAGCCATAAGAAACTGAACCAAGCGCTGTTGGTCACGGTAGGTAGTAAACAAGGCAGCATCCTCAGTATGAGGCCATGGAGGCTCAGAAAGAGCGAGTTGATCCCAAACATAATACATTTGGGAGAGGAAATCATTAATGGTCTGAGTGTTTTCTTGGCGCATACGGTGAAGATGACTCAGAAGCTGATATTGGTGAGCAAGACCGGTAGTCTGATAGCGTTCTTGCAAAAAATCCCAGATGGCCTTGGCTGGAGAGGAAGCAGACTCAAGTTGGAACCTACCAAACTGAAGGCTGATGGATGCAATAGAAGTATTGCGAAGCCAGGTGATGATCTGATAGTTTTTACTATCCCAATCTTCTAGTCGGTCGATATATTTGGCAGCGGAGTCCGTGGCAGCGGATTCCGTGGTTGCTGGGACTGGTTTGCACACATCCCCAATAATGATATGCCAAAGTTTCTTGCCTTTGAGGAAGCTAGACATGGCTTGTGCCCAAAGGACATAATTAGTCCCGTCAAGAATAACGGAAATAGGGTGATTAGAGGAATTCGGGCGATCCATGAGGGAAAAATAGCACAATGGAGGTAGAATCTGAAAAAACCGAGGTTACCAGTGAATTCAGAAGGCCGAAATTAGTGGGAAAAGGAGTGAAACGACCCAAAATATGACCACAGAGGCACAGAAATGAGAGGCAAAGGGCACGACGCACATTAGCAAGAAAGGGCGCGGCGCACGTTAGCAAAACAGGCCAGGCAGTGCACGGTAGCAGAGAGGGCTGACGTGTGCTGACGTCAGAAACACGCGGCGCACGTTAGCAAGGTAGTGCGCGGTGCACGTTAGCACGGGACAGTGTGGAGGATGCGTGGAGCGCGTGTGAGGCGGAAGGCGGAGGCAGGCGACGCGCCGTTCACAGAAGTGGCGCGTGAGAGCGCGTGCAACGTCGTATTGGGCTGACATTGGTGGCGTTGGAATCGTCCGGAGGAGACGAAGGTTCTGGTGTGGTGAAAACTGTATTTCAGAGATGGACGAAAAAGGGATACAGATGAAATGCAATCTGCAGAAAAATTATGTTGGAAGAAGAGGCTAGGCAGAAAACCTGTGCTCTGATACCATATAAGAAATTGAGAGAGATTGAGAGAGCAAATATTATCTTTATGTTTTTGATGTATATAGCAACCAAATGAAACCTCCATTATATAGGAGATGTTTTACAAGACAAAATGATGAACAAAGGAAATATACAAATGAAAGGCCACCGAAAGATAGCTGAAAGCAAAAGGAAAAGAAGGCGTCTATCTGTGCTAGGCTAGCAACAACTATCTATACAGATATTTAATATAATCTATCAAATATACTATCTACTATTAGCAGCTGTAGATCTATACAGATTAATATAGTATAACTTATAACATATTATAGGTATAGTATTAACAGCTAATATCAAGGAAATTCAATTTAGGTAATTTGGAGAGCACATTTGTCAGAGGTCTTGTAAATTGATTATCATTCAATTGCAGAGTCTCTATATTAGCCAAGTTGAAGTCAACTGAAAAGATTTGACCACGAAAATTCTTATTTGATAATTTTAAAATCCATAAAAACCTGCAATTTCTAACTAACTGGTTCGGCACCTCCCTTGAAAAATTATTAGTGGATAAATCCAGAACAGACAACTTACTCATCTTACAAAATGAGGATGGGATACCACCTTCAAAAGCATTACTGGATAAGTTTAAGTACTGAATATATGGAAACATATCCCTAATATTGGCTTGAATTTGCTCACTTAAGCGATTGTCAGAGACGTCAATTCCACTAGTACTTATATAGCAGTATTGTGGCAGAGAAAATGGATTAACAAAAGAGTTATTCCGCAGGAATAAAATTTCTAGTCTCGTGTTGTTCACCAGTAGCCAGTTTGGGAAAGACCTTCTCAAGTTATTGTGGGAGAGACCAACAAACATTAGCTTGTTTTGGTAAAGGAGAAATTTCGGAACATTGTTAGAGAGTTTGTTCAGATTGCAGTTTGATAGAAGGACTTTCAACTGAAAGATGGGAATCCAATCTGTCAATTCAGTCTCTGCCTCAGATTTGTTATTGTCACTTATCAATTCAACCACCTTAAGGTTTGAATGGATTGCAAATGAGCTGAATGAGAATAAACCCTCGAAACGATTATGACCAAGACCAATGTACTCGAGGGAGTTGAGGCTTCCAAACAGAGATGGAGAAACGTTTCTTGTGAATTGGTTTAGAGAAATATCAAAAAACTTGAGAGATCTCATATTGCTTAGGCATGGAGGAAGGATCCCTTCAAAGAGGTTATAGCTGAGATCTAACTCTTCAAGTTTCTTCAGTTTGCACAAACCTACAAAATAAGAAGCTTATGAAACACGTATAGTTTGTAATGCCATAGATTCATATAATACTCTGTAATACAAGTTCCTATTATAATATGTATATAAAGTGTTGTTTGATAAAACAATTCAATATTTAAAACTAAATGTATTAAATAAAAATCGATTACATTCATTTAATAATCACAATTAATATCACTTAAAAATTCAAATGGGTCTAAAAATTTAAGCTAAAAGTTAAATTTTTTCTAAATGATATGGAACTTATTTAATATTGACTGAATTTATAAACACATATGCACAAGCATCAACATATACTGTTATAACCTTACCATCACTACCACCACCGCCACCGCCATCACAATATAAAATTTGAAAGATACAATTTTAAAATAATAATTTTCAAATTTAATCTTCTACATATCAAACAATTTCAGCATTTAAATTTTTATCAAACAACATTTTAATTTAAAGAACTCAGCTTTCAATTTTCAGTACTTAATTTTCAACTTTTGGGAAACACTATGGTGCACACCCTTCAAAGGTGTGCACCATATGCACCTTATAACTTAAAAGAAAAATAGCATAACTTTAACTTTTTGAGTCATAACTAAAAAAAAAATATATATATCATAATTAAACACGAGGCATAATTAAAAAACTCATGTGTCATAACTAAAATAATGTCATAACTAAAGAAAAAAATTAGTCATAATTAAAGAATAAAATGACATAACTAAAGAAGAAAATAACATAATTAGAGATTCATATGATACACCTTTTTTAAAGGAATGTATATTAGAATTTTCCTCAACTTCTAGTTTTCAACTTCCAATTTTATCGAACACCAGCTAACTCTTGAAAAAAGAAAGATGATGCTAGTTCATAGTTTTTGTCAATACGAGTTTATTTATTTGCATGAAGCAAATAAATAAAAAAACAGAAAGGAAGCAATAGAATTTTTGTTGGCCTTTGAATTTCTATTTTGTTGGCCTTTTAGTTTATAATAGATAACCTTAAGGAATAGAGTTTTTACCTTGAATTGGTAAAGAACCATTAAGGTTATTTTGAGCCAGAGATAGAGCTTTCAGAGAAGATAATGCTCCTATGGATGGAGGAATACTTACTAAGAAATTATTCCTACTCAAATCTAAGATCTCCAGATGTCGGAAGGATGTCAAACCTACCAAAACATACGACAAAGGTAAAATAGAGCTAAGAGAACTTGACAAAATACAATCAAGATTGCAGGGTGATCCTAAGACAATTTAAATAACAAAATTCTTGCCTTCCATTGGTAGCGTTCCATTGAGCTGATTTCCTCTGAGGAGGAGGACTTCTAGATTGTTAAGATTATAGGTCAATTCTGTGACCCAGGTGAAGAGACTCGTTAATTGGATTGAGATAAAGAAAATAGAGATAAATATAAATTGATGTTGTGACCTATATTCTGTGGGCACCTCAGTTAGTAGCTCAATTTCAAATGAAAATGTAATGTTAAAATTTTTTTAGGACAATGATGCCATTGATGGCAGTAATAGATTCCAGAAAGATATATTTGACAAAGAAGAAATATAAGTTTGCACAATTTGTTAGCTGTAAGGCTTAATTTTTCCAACTATTTGAGTCTTCTCAACAGTCAAATGGAGCTAAAAAAATTCACTTAAGTAGCATGAATTTGAGAAATAAAAAGTACACGTACCTTGGTTAGAAAGTGGTCCTTCGATTCTATTGGACTCCAAGGATAGAAACTAGGGATGGGAGAGCACCCAAAATCCGGAAGGCATCCTTGTCAAAATTATTATTACTTAGATTCAGATGCCTCATCTTGCTCAAATTAGACAGTAGTTTAGAATCTGAGCACATGACAATGATCAAATGTCATTAAAAGTCAACCCCAAAGAATCATAAGTGAAAATGACCAACTTATTGCTTTTACAGGTAATTAGGTACCTTTTAAAAATACTTTCACTCTGATTCACAATTGTAGACTATATATATATATAGTGGTATGGAATTAGTGCGCGCACACACAGCCCTTACCCCCCTTTTTATTTCACCAAAAACAGTAATTAGGTAAACCACAAACCGCTATGAATAAAACCAGACAATGTAGACAATTTCTTTCATAAGTAACATCTAACGTATTTAATCATATTTTCAATTTCAAATCAATAGGTAAGTTAAACCAGTTAAAAAAATAAAAAATAAAAAATAATAAACAAAATGAAACAAAAGAAGTCGTAGAGCTAGAAGTACTAACAACTATTTCCCAGCCTTCTATTTCTTTTTCTTTTATCTTGCTTTCTCTTTTTGGGCTTTTCTGTTATTTATTTAAATATTTGAAAATCAAGACCACAATCATTGAATGGCTCCATCATTATTTTACACATAATTGCACAGTAGAAATCTATGATCTTGAATGTTACAATCAAGTGTCAGCTATCTAAATACAAAGTTATAACATCAGATTTTTATTTTTTGTTCATTTCAAGTAGACATTAAAATGCTCTTCTGAAGCTCAATGAATGACACAACACTCTAAAATCCATGCATTGTCCAATGCCTTTGTCAAATCCTCTTCGCTTTAATTGATTCATGGCATTTCTTTTTATGTGAACTTGTTGGAAATTGTCTCAAGTTCCTATCTTTAGGTGTTGGTTTTTCTTTTGTGAAGTATTCTTGCAGCAATAATTTCATGATCTTTGCAATAATAATTTGGCCTAAAAGAGGCTTTAATACGCCCAAGGTTTGAGGGGCTCTACTCTCATGGGAGAGCATGTTTTTTGTGAGAGTAATAGACTTGATTCACTACAGAAGAATGAGTAGTGCTGCTTGAGCAGAATATTTAGGCCAAAATTGCAAACCAATTCCTAATGGAAATTTTCTATTAAAAAAGCAAGTTAAAGGGTTATGCCTTGGTGTCATATCTATTAAGTTGTGGTTTGTAGGTGGTATTATTTTGTTTGGGTATTTTGTAATGTAGTCGCTTTGCTAGGTGTAAGAGGGGCTAATTTGAGCCCACTAAATTATTTAGGCCCAATAGCCCAAGATTAGTGGGCCCAAATTTATCGCAAGTCCAAGACTGGCGGGACCAGATTTATCACCATCAAACGGGCTAAATGGCTCTAAGCCTCGAAAGGGTTCGGATCCACGAACCTAGAGACTTACTCAGGCCCGGACTCGAAAGGGTATTAGGCAAGCCTAGAGATCCGAGGCACTCGGACTCGAAAGGGTTCGGAACCACAAACCTAGAGATCCGAAATACTTGGCTTCGAACGGATTCAGACGCAATCTAGAAGTCGCTCCGTTAATGAGTCCCAGAACACTTGCGGGCTCGGAGCTTTCCGGGATCTACGCACCAGAACCATGGGCGTAATGGAGTTCGAACAAAGGACCCGATCCCGAGGACGGTGAATCCCCTATCTCCTCCCACAAACGCAACGTATATACACAAAGGTCATATACACAATCAATCAATACATAACATTAATGTATTCTATCAACCGTCATACTCTATGACATATCCAATTGATTAGTTTTAGTTCA